>CM052546.1:37985005-38029028 GCA_028533065.1 Trachops cirrhosus
CCTTCATTATTTGTTCAAATAAGTTTTCAATGTCTTGCTCTTCCTCTTCTCCTTCTGGTGCCCCTATGATTCAGATGCTGGAATGTTTAAAGATGTCCTGGAGGTTCCTAAGCCTCTCCTCATTTTTTTGAATTCTTGTTTCTGTTCTGGTAGAATGTTTATTTCTTCCTTCTGCTCCAAACTGTTGATTTGAATGCTGCTTTCCTTCCTTTCACTGTTGGTTCCCTGTACATTTGCCTTTATTTTTTTCATAGCCTTCACTTTTTCATCTATTTTGCGACCATACTCAACCATTTTTGGGAGCATCCTGATTGCCAGTGATTTGAACTCTGCATCTGATAAGTTGGCTATCTCTTCATCACTTAGTTGTATTTTTGCTGGAGCTTTGATGTGTTCTTTCATTTGGGCTATATATATTTTTTATCTTGGCACACCTGTTATGTAGTAAGGGGCAGAGCCTTAGGTATTCACCAGGGTGGGGTAACCCATGTCACTGCGTTGTGGCACTGTATGTGGCGGAGGGGTCTGAGAGGAATACTGCCACTTGCTCTGCTCTCTGCTGGCTTTCAGTCACTTCCCCTGCTTCTCACAAGCAAATTGGGTCTTTCTGGTGCTGATTCCTGGGTGAGTGGTTTTGTATATGTTCTAGGACCCTGTGGGCCTCTCCAACACACTCTCCTGTGAGGCTAGGAGCTTCTCCCGCCGCCTCAACCCCCACAGGTTTTTTAGTCAGAGGTTTAAGGCTTCATTTTCCTGTGCTGGAACCCTGGGTTGTGGGTCTGTGTTGCTCCCCAGTTGTTTCTCCCAGTTTATTCGCACAGAAATGTGGGACAGCCCCCTCCCCCAGCTGCTGCCTCACCCATCCTGATCCTCCAGCTGCTGCCTTGCCTCAAGTCCTCTCCGCCCCTCCTACCAGTCTGGATGAATGTTCCTTCTTTAACTCCTTGGTTGTTGGACTTGCATACAGTTCAATTTTCTGGCAGTTCTCATTATGTTTTGTTTTTAAATTTGTTGTTGCCCTCCTTCTGGTTGTGCAAGGAGGCAAAGTGTATCTACTACACCTCCATCTTGGCCGGAAGTCTCTGAATTCTGACTACTCCAATGAATGAGCAGATTCCTATTTTGATATTCCATTCAGCTTTCATAACGGTTTCTTCTTTTTAATGCACATCGTTGGTTCAAATTTAGCTTGGTGGTATCTCTGGCTCTTGTGTGTCATTTCTTCAGTGTAAAAGTCTCCTTTCTGATTTTGCTGCCCCATGTCTCTCCCGTTTTGTCTTCCAAGAAGCCACACCTCGATGCAGTACTGTGTCCTCCCTGTCCTGCAGCCCTCTCGGGGCTCCCTCATTGTCCAAGGATGAGTGCCATGGTTTGCCTTGACCTCCATTTTTAGCCTCATTCTTTGCCACTCTTCTCCATGTGCCTGTTTTAGCAGATATTCAGTTAAAACTATGGACTACATAGAATTCCTGAAAGTTCAATAACTGCTCTTCTGTTTGTGTGTCAGCTCAGGTTATTTGTACCATTTGCTAATGCTTTCTCCCATCAGTAGCCTCTCAGAATTCGGTTCCACAAAGTCACCAAGTCCAAGGATCCCTCAGCTCCGGGGCTTCTGGCCACAGTCTCCGTCCACACAGCAGGGCCTCTCTGCTGACTGTTCTCTGGGCCTGGAGCGAGCCCTGCCCCAGGACGCCACTGCCCTCCTCAGGTTGTTCTTTGCCTTTTTCCTGAGTTAGAGCCCGTATTTCCTGGATCTTGCGTCTGTCTTTTTCTTGGTTTACTCCCTCGCTTCGGTGGAGCATGCCCTCCAGTACCTTTGTCAGGTGCATGTGGTGATACAGGGGCCAAGGGCACAGCAGTCATGGTCTTCAGTGGCTCTCTCCGCTGAGCTTTGCTGTCTCGTTCCTCCTGGTCGCCCTGTGCCCGGCTCAGGGGTCTCGGGGCTGCAGCTTCTCCATCACCCATTCACTTTCTCTCTCTCTTGTGTTGGGGTTCCAGTTTTCTATATCCCAGATTTTTCTCTTTTTTCAAATCTCATGTTCTGATAGAGCATATTTTCCAGAAAGTTCCTGAGAAAGGTACGTGGGAGGTATATCTGAGGTCTTGCTTGTTTGAAAGTGCTTTTCTCTGGTCTTCAGACCTGATTGATTGTTGGGCTGGGTTTGGCATTCCCGGTTGTAAGTAATTTCCCTTCAGCATTTTGAAGGCACTCTTCCCCTCTGTCTTCCGACAACGCTCACATGGTTTGAGTTGGATCTTTAGTGTGTGGCCTGCTTTCCCTCCCTGGAATCTCGTGGATTTCCCCCTTGACCAGCCTTCCATGTTCCCAGTCATGTGCTTTGGTGTGGGCCCTTTTCTCTCCAATGTCATGGGCACCGATAGGCTTTTTATTCTGGAAATTGGTGTATTTTAGTTTTAGGGATTTTTCTTGAAGTATCCCATTCATGATACTTTCTTTTTCTTCCTGGAACTATTGTCATTCATATATTGGATCTTCTGATCTGGTCCTTATTTTTTCTAATCTTTTATATTTTTTTAATTTCATTATATATACTCTCTGAAAGACTAACTCAACTCTTGTCTTCCAACTCTTCTACTGAGTTTTCCATATGAGTTTTCATGGTTTTAATTTTAAGAGCTTTTAAATTGTTAATACTGTTTCCTTTTTATGGCCACTTTTCATTTTTTCATATTAATATATATTCTTTCTGAATGTGATAAGGATATATATATATTTTTATTTTTAGACAGTGGTGTAGGGAGGGAGAAAGAAAGGGAGAGCAACATTAATCAGTTGCCCTTTACACGCCCCCTGCTGGGGGCCTGGCCCACAACCCAGGCAGGTGCCCTGGCTGAGTGAGAATCAAACTGGCAACCTCCTGGGTCACTGTCCTGTGCTCAATCCACTGAGTCACACCAGCCAGGGCGAGGATATATTTTTTGAATTTTTCTTTTTATAAAGTCTCTATTTCTTCCAAATTTCCTTTCCTGGGCAGAGGTGGTCTACGTTAGAGTCTGTTTTTCGTGCCACAGCTTTTCTTCCGATACTTCTCAGTGGCTGCTTGTGTTTAATGCTGGGGCCCAAAGCACTGCTGAGGGACTCCGCACAGGCGGGGCTGTGGGGAGGGCGGCTGGTCGGCCCTGAGCTTCATGGTTGGGCTGTTTGAGGAACTCCTGTTCTGGTTATCTTCAGGTTTGTCTCTGAGACTGGTCCCTTTTTCCCAAAGAGAAGATTTGTACAGTCTCCTGCCTGGAGAATTAAAGTCTTGCTGCTAGGTCCTTGAGCAGAAGGAGTAGGGTGTTCATGCCTTCCACAGTCTGTAGGTTTAATCCCCTTGTCAGTACCCCATTCTTGTTTCCGGCTGTTTGTCTAAATAAACCTGTTTTTACCATCTCCCAGTAACAATCCTCTAGCCTTTTATGGGGCCCAATACAGGGGCTGGAGGGGAGGGAATGCAGGGCATCCACTGCTTGTTACACGTCTTCCCTTTGCCCTCTTCTACCATGTTGAATTGCCATTTTCAGGCTTTTTGAGGATTGGGTGATGTTGATCTTGCTGGTTCTTAGCTTACTCCCCTGACAGCTTCAGCTAGGATACAGCCTTCTGTGGCCTCTTCATCCACTGACCACCGTGTGCATGTTTCCAGCTTCCAAACTTCCGTGGTTCTTGTCTCTCTCGGGGCCCCAGGAGGGAGCGAGATCAGAGGCCTCTGTCCAGTCAGTGTCTCTGTCCAAACCTCTCGTGATTCCTCCAGCACTGTGGTCTCTGTGTGCACGGAGTTGGTTACTGTTGCCAGCCAGTTCCTTCAGTGCTGAAAAGTGAATTTAAGAAATCTCTCTTTCTAGCAAATGTTACCGCTGCCTCCACTCCCACCCCGCTTGGACGATGCGACCGATTCGAGTTCGAGTGCCACCAGCCAAAGAAGTGTATCCCCAACTGGAAGCGCTGTGACGGCCACCGGGACTGCCGGGACGGCCAGGATGAGGCCAGCTGCCGTGAGTGTTGGAGGGTGGCACCCAGGGAGGGCCCCTGAGAGCACGGCCTCCTGTCACCTGTGCTTCACTGGTCTGAGTAATTTTGCAATTTGGCATTATCTCCATCTTAGAGATAGGACTATTAAGCTTTGAAGATTATGTCATCAGTAATAGACTGGTATATTTATTTAGGGTTTTTTTTTGTACAAAGTTATCTTTTCATCATGCTAGATTGCAAGTTCTTACAGGATGGAATACTCCAAAATAACATGTAGAAATTAAATAAGGATTGGTGTAAAATTCTACACTTAAATAAAAAAAATGAGTAAAGTGTACCATTGGCACATTAAAATAGCAAGTCAGCCCTGGCGGGTGTGACTCAGTGGATTGAGTGCCGACTCCCAGTCAGGGCACATGTCTGGGTTGTCAGCCAGGTCCCCACCGTGGGGCACGTGAGAGGCTATACTGCACAGTGATGTTTCTCTCCTTCTCTTCCCCTCTCCAAAAATAAATAAAATCTTTAAAAAAAAAACAGTAGGTTAGATAGATTCCACACTTACCAAAACAACAGTAGGAACTCCACCCAGAAAGACGAACAGTGGAAATAGTTAACAAAAAGGAACTGGAATAGGACCCTCCTCCTGAGTGAGATTAAGTCATTAATTGTTATTCTTTAAACAAGTTTCTTTGGCCTATTTCACATCTGCCTTATTCTTAAGGAAGTTGCTTAGTTAAGGGTCTTAAAATCAAGATGTGCTCTATTAACAGTTTTCTTTAATTCATTAATCTGATAACCTTATCAGAAAAGGAAATGAGATCAGTGTGGCATGATTCTTCTTAGAGAAACTAGCCCCTGAAAACCGCTACATTCTGCTCTAAGTGCCTAGTAACTGTGTGTTTAATAACCAGTTTAAGAATTTTCAGAGATTAATGACAACCTTATTTCCAATTTCTAAAACCTGTGTTTTCCCATTTTTAAAATATTGAGGCATGTTTCATGAACCTCAGAAGTCTTCAAGCTTTAATACTCAGTTGTTTGATTATATTGACATATTTTATGACATTCTTACCATATGGAATAATTCTGTGATGGGGATCTTGGAATTTTCCAAAGCAGTCTGCTTCTGAGCAGAGAGTGCCTCCCTGACTCTCCTGTAAAAATGTTACCACCCCCCTCACACTCTTACTGTTTCTTTATATTTCTTTGTAGTTCTTATCTCTATCCAAGTAACATATCTGTTTACTTGTTTGCTGTCTCTCTCAATAGAAGGTAAGCTCCATGAGGATAGGCCTTTGTCTGTTTTGCACATCACCATTTTCTTGGCATCTTACAGTACCGGATCCATGGGGAGAGCTCATGAATGTTCATTGATGGATAGATGGGTAGATGGCAGGATGGGTGAATGGATGGAGGAGTACATGGATGTGTGGATGGATGGATGGATGGATGGATGGATGGATGGATGGCAGGCAGGCAGGATGGGTGAATGGTTGGGTGGGTGGATGAATGCATGGGTGGGTGGATGGATAATGCGTGGCTGGATGGATGGATGAGTGACTGGGGTAAGAGCATTGGTGGGTAGGTGGGTGGATGGGTGGATAGAAAAATGAATGAATTCCATCTTGGGCTGCTGAGACTGTTACACTAGTGGTTTTCAGACCTTTTCTAAATACTGTAATGCAGTTTTATCTGTGATTGAGTCCTCCCCACTTTTCCAAGGAAAACCAATTTCAGTCCAGTACATAGCACCTCTATCACACAGCAATTTTCCAGGAGATGGGGGATTATAGCTTGTAAAAAGCATCATAAGTGGTTTTGACATTTTCGTTTTCCCATTGAGAATTACTGTATTAGCTGTTCTAAAAATATATTTAACTGAAATCTGTACCTCCATCCCAGAGACAAGCAAAGAAGTCTTAATTCTTTTTTCACATGAAAACTCATCAGTTGAGGACAGTTGCTCTGGTGTTTCATCTTCACCCCCGAATCCTGTATCTCTTCATCACTAGGAAGAAAACCTTGACTGTTGGTCCACTCCTCTTGGCCTTTCTGGTTGCTCTCATGGGAAATTGCCCACGTCTCCAGGTGTGCTTTCCAGAAGCAGAGGCAGTGCTTCAGATGGAAAACAGGATTTCCTGTTTTCCTTGTTCTAGAACAGGAGTTCCTCAACCAGGCGAAGCCTGATGACTTGCTCTGGAGCTTGTAAATATTGCACATGCTCAGCTTCATGTTTCTGCTTCAGTAGTTTTAGGGCAACTCCTAGGAATTGGTGTTCTTTTATAGGTTCTCCAGGAAAATCTCTTAAGAATCAGTTTTGTAGATTCTCTGTTCTAAGATTACTACAATGGTTTAGTGGTCTCTTGGTAATTTCTTTATTATTGGTTTAGTCATTGTATAGAATATTGTGTGTATATTTGCATAGGGTGGGGAGAAGGAGCTGGGGGGTGGGGTTGGTCTTGAGTCCCAATAGAAATGATAGTTTGAACTCAGAAAGCCAACGTAGAAGCCCTAGTGTAAGATCTGGGCAAACAGAGGATCGAGTGTGTGTTAGTTTTCTGTGGCCACTGTAATAATCACCACAAACCTCAAGGGTTTTTTTTTCCCCTAATTTTATTTTAATCATTGTTCAAATACAGTTTTCTGTCCTTTACTCCCATCCCAGCCCACCCACCCCTCCTTCCCCACCTCCCTCCCATTTCCAAGCCCCCTAGTTTTTGTCCATGTGTCAAGGTTTTTTAAAACCATTTTTTATTATTGATACTATTACAGATATCCCTATTCCCCACCCCACTTGCCCTCCTCCACCCAGTCCCCACCCCCCTTCCCTCTGGCCGTCACCACACTGTTGTCTGTGTCTGTGTCTGTGCGTCGTGCACGTCTGTTCTTTGACTAATTCCTTCACCTTCTTTCATCCAGTCTTCCCCCCACCCCTCTGACAGCTGTCAGTCTGCTCCATGTGTTCATGCCTCTGTTTCTGTTTTGTTCCTTTGTCAGTTTATTTTGTTTATTGAATTCCACATATGGTGAGGTCACATGGTATTTGTCTTTCTCAAACCTAACGTCTTAAAACAATGCACATTTATCTCCTTACAGTTGTGTAGTCAGAAATTGGACATGGGTTTTACCAACTAAAACCCAGCTGTGGGCAGGACTGTGTCCTTGCTCACTCACCTTGGAGAGGTGCTTTCGCCTTCCCCAGCTTCCTGAGCCAGCAGCCTCCTCTGTGCTCACACCTTCCCCTCTGACCGAACTCAGGAAAGGACCTGTGTGATTGGAAAGGGCTCTCCTGGGTCATCCAGAATAAACTTCCTATGTCTAGGCCAGTAACTTAATCACACCTGCAAAGTCCCTTTTGCCACATAAGGTGACATTTAACTTGTTTCCAAAGTTAAAACATGGGTGTCTTTGCCCTGGAGGAGCAAGAGTGATTTAAGACCCTCCTGCCTGGTGGTGGGGTTCTGACGTGGCCCCTCCCATCCAGAGCTGGGCAGGCTGTGTGAGTCTGTCCAAAGGAGATCTGAACTCCTGTGCCTGGGCCCGGTCCACACTCGCTGGGGGCAGTAGATTCATATCTTCTCTGTAGCCTTCCTCTTCTCTCTTTTTGTAATTATCTGCAATAGTATGGTCACTGCTTACTTTTTAGAGCCTTATGCAGTCTCATTATTGTTTATAATCATAGAGTTGCATAACTTTTAATTTACCATTGCTCTTTATTTCCAGTATTTCATTTTCTGGTAAAATGGTTTGAAACCTATACAACTAAAATACTACATAATATGGGCATGCCTCTCAATATTGTGATGCATCTTGTTGTTACTAGTATTACTCAAACCGGAAGTCAGAGTGTCATACTGGACTGGAAGCTAATATAGTAACAGAATAATCAATAGCTATGCAGACTTACAGTTACAACTTGTCGATGCCTATTGTCAGCCAGGCACTGCTCCAGGTGCTTGATCTCATTGGACCCCTGTAGACACAATAGTGGTGGAGTTGTCGGCCCAGTTTTACAGATGAGAGCTGAACTTGGGTGCTGTTAAGCAGTTTGCTCCATGTCACACAGAGCCAGGATTTAGAGCCTGCTTTGACTCCAAATCTCTCGCTTGCCATGAAGGCAGATCCCAGGCATTCATGTCCAGTGAGGCGGCCTCACGGTGCCTGCTGGAGTTGCCTCTCATCATTCCAAAGGCACATTTTGACACAGAAGCTGATTAGTTCATAGAGCACAAACCACTTTTCCCAAATGTGGGAAATGTTTCGCCCAACACGGCCCTCCCCTGTGTTTCAGCCACACACAGCACCTTGACCTGTCTGAGCGGGGAGTTCAGGTGTGAGGACGGCGAGGCCTGCACCCTGCTCTCGGAGCGCTGCGACGGCTTCCTGGACTGCTCCGATGAGAGCGACGAGCGGGCCTGCAGCGGTGAGTGCCGCGTCCTTGCCCTCCCCGGGGCTCCTCCTCTGGAGAGAGCCCTTCCGAACTTCGCCTCAGTCTGAAATCGAAACAGGTTTCTTCCCCATTTTGGAGGACCAAGGGAGGCGAGGCTTGTCCTGCCTGTGATACAGCTATTTCCTGTGAGGAAAGTGCTGGTCTGAGGTTTGTTTTCCAAGGACTTCCCGAGTCTGCGTTGTGTTGATGAGCCCTTGCTCTCTCAGCGCCCCAGCTTTGTGATGGCGCCAACGCCGTCCTCCTCTCTGGAATGGACTCAGTGACTGTCTGGTCCTTCAGGGGTTGCAGCGGAGTACTGCAGACTGGGTGGCTTACAAACAACAAACATTTATTTCTTACAGTTTGGAGACTGGGCCGTCTGATGTCAAAGCACCAGCAGACTCAGTGTCTGGTGTGGTCCTATTTCCTGGCTCTCACTGTGCCCTGACATGGTGAATAGGATAAGTGGGATTTCTGGGGCACCTTGTAAAGATATTAATCTCATTCAGGGGCTCCGACTTCATGATCCAGTCTCCTCCCAAAGACCCATCTACGAACACCATCACATGGGGGCTAGGTTTCAGCATGTGCATTTTGAGGGATGCAAACGTGTAGTCTTTAGCAGTAGTAGATCCTGCTGTGACATTGGCTGTGTACTTAGAGCATCCTCTATTGAGAAACTGCTTTAAATGAGTATAGACAAGGCAGTGAAATGCAAGGAAAAGATTAGTGCTGGGAATTCAGGAGACCCTGGGGAAGGCTGTGTAGGAGGCTTTCAACTCTGTTTTCTTGGGTGTCTTCTAAGACAATGATGGGGCCTGACAGTCTGGATCAGGGTAGGTCTCGGCCAAGTCAAGGAACCTCTTGCCTCTTCTGAAATCCAGGAATTTGTAACACATCTCTCCTTGTTTCCCTTTAATCTCTAGATGAATTAACTGTGTACAAAGTCCAGAATCTTCAATGGACAGCTGACTTCTCTGGGGATGTAACTCTGACCTGGATGCGGCCCAAGAAGATGCCCGCTGCTTCTTGTGTTTATAATGTGCACTACAGGTGGGTCCCGCCTCTGCCTCTTGTGTCCATAATGTGCACTACAGGTGGGTCCCATTGCTGCTGGGGGAAAGCGACATGGCCATGGGACAGCCTGTGAACCCCATGATGTGTGCGGAAAGGCTCTCACCAGCAGAGTCAGCATCTGTCACCCCGTGCTCTTGTGACCGTGTCTTCTTTTTCTTGGCCAGGGTGGTCGGAGAGAGTGTGTGGAAGACTCTGGAGACCCACAGCAGTAAGACAAACACAGTACTGAAAGTCTTAAAGCCAGACACCACCTATCAGGTGAAAGTCCAGGTGCAGTGTCTGAGCAAGGTGCACAATACCAACGAGTTCGTGACTCTGAGGACCCCAGAGGGATGTAAGTGTTACAGGTTATTTTTATGACACAAAAAGACCTCATGTGGGATTTTCAGAGAGTTTCCCAAGAATGCTTAGGAGTGTGGGAACATAATCAAAGTGCCTCTAAAGTTGTAAAAATATTTACCAAAACTCACCTATCCAAGGGAGTCCCCTGTTACCACAGTTGGGTGAGCTCTTCATGTACAACTGCCATGAGACTTATGTGCTGTGACTTTATGAAGTTCATATGTGTTAAGTAGAGCCCGGGGTGTTGGACAGTCTGCAGAAGACCACACGGGGAGTTGAAATGGAGAAGCGCATCACCCCCAGGCCCTGGGAGAGGCCCACACATGCTGCAAGGGTCGCGTCGGCAGTCAAGGCAGGGAGCCGGCAGGGAGAGCAGCAGGACCTTAGTTGGGGTTCTTGGGTGGAGGTTCCCAGACTAAGGCTGGATTGGTTCAGTCCAAACCCAGAAGGGGGGGTTTTGGCAAGCTTTGTTGGGGTCTTAACAGAGGGGTTTATAGCGGGAAGGCCCTGGGAGGCAGGGTGCTCTCAAACAGAAGGTAGGGTCCAGCTGCTCACCGCCACCCATTAGGCAAATTCCAGAGGCAGAGTTTGGTGAGAAAAGAGAACTTCTATTCACAAGCTGCATAGTCTGGGGGGATGGCTGGCACCTGCCTCAGAGCCCCTCCCCTCCAGGGCACCCCAGGCTGTGCCCAGAGCCCTCCTCCCACTTAAAAATGCTGTCCTGTGGGGACCACAGGTGGCTGCAGCACAACCACTCAAGCAGTTCAGCTTCTCTCCTGGCCCTGGTGGGCCTCAGGCTCCTTCCCGAGTCTGCTCACTGGGCCGGCACGCTGCCACCCCTTCCCACAATGGGAGCCTGGGGCCACTGCCAACCACTGCAGCCTGCCATGCAGGGACTCTGTCTGCCGATGCCTGGCCACACAGCTTCCAGGGCCGCCGGGTCCCACAGCACTTCAGCGTGTATGTCCATGCCATGGATCCCAGGGGAAGTAGCGAGTGTCTGCCTTCCCTCTGTTTAAATCTCCCAGTCCAAACATCCATGCACTGTGGATGGGTTCACCTCCCCCTGCTGCCAGATTGACCTTTCAGGTACACTTGCCACTGTGTCCCATGGCTTCCCCTTCAATCAGGAACCGGGAGGGGTTGGGAGGGCTTGGGAGGGCTTCTCCCTTTGTCCATCACTGTCTAGCCTCACACAAACACTGCACAATGACTTCCTCCTGTCCTGTCTCTGCCTGGAGGCAGGGAATCTATCCTCACGCACTGCCCTAGTTTGGTTTCAGGGCGGGGTTCAGGGTAAAGCTGGCGCACTGCCTCAGGCAGCCTCCTCCTATGGCCCCTGTCCCCCTCCAGTGTTGGGTCTGGCCAGGTCTACCTGTATCAAAGGGGCTGTTGGAGGACCAGGGCCTGTGGAATTGCAGCATACCCCATTGACTCGACCCTGCAGCCCTGGTGGGCACAAACGTCTCTAAGACTTGGCTGCGCTGTGGTCTGATGCATAGCCTGCATTGTGGGAAAGGGGAAAGGTTTCTTGTCGGTGCAAACACCACCAGCAGCCCTTTCTAGGAGAAAGGTCACAAAGCCAGCCCCAGAGTCTTTCTTGTCCTTGTTTTAAGCTCAGGGAAATTCTTCCAGTTGACCAGTATGCAGAGAGGTTTTAACCCCATTTGATTCTCTTCTAGTGCCAGATGCCCCTCGAAATCTCCAGCTGTCGCTCCCCAGGGAAGCGGAAGGTGTCATTGTGGGCCACTGGACTCCTCCCAGCCACACTCACGGCCTCATTCGAGAATACATCGTGAGTGTCTTCCAGGCGTGGACCATGGGTCAGGGTGCAGAGCAGATTTCTGGGTCTGTGCTGGAGCAGAAGCATGTTCTGGGTGACTAGGGTTTGATTTGTAAATAATGTTTCATCTCTTAGAACATTTTGCATCCTCTCTCCTCTGGTCTCCCTGTACAGTGTTAGGATGCCCCAGACCTTTGGTTCTGTCTCATGAAACATGTTTGCGTCTCCCTTTAGGTAGAATACAGCAGGAGTGGTTCCAGGATGTGGACCTCGCAGAGGGCCGCTAGCAACTTCACAGAAATAGAGAACTTACTGGTCAATGCTCAGTACACTGTCCGGGTGAGTCTTCCACTGTGTCGGGCCCTGGCTCAGTCACAGAATGTGGGGAGGCGGGTCCTGTTTCCTGAGAGCTCCCCGCTTACATTTGCGTGATGCTTAGCAATGTGCATAGTACCCAGTCCCTTGCTCTGGGGAGTAATTCTTTCTTGGTCTCTTAAACCACTGTCGCAGAGAGCTTGCAGGCAGACTTTCCTCAGATAACCAAGAGTGTTGGCACTGATGCTTTGCTGCTTTTTACCCAGCTGCTCTGCAAACTTCCCAGCTGCTGTGCTTCTGCACTGACCTCTTTCCTCCTTGTCTGTAGCTGCAGGGTGACGTAGTGCTCTAAGTGGCATGTATAAACTGATACTGTGAGGTTCTTATAAAATATATTATCCCTCTCTTGAGTATAGAAGTGGTAGATTTTGTGCAGACGTGTTTGTTGAGAGCCTTAAGTGCATGTGTGGGCTTCCTTACACTGATGAGTCCCTCGATGCCCTTTTCCACGTGTGTGTGCAGTAGGGAGTGAGAACATGGACACACACACACTCACCCCTGCTCTTCAGAAAAACCTCCATCTTCCAGAATCCCAGCACTAGTCCCATTCCCTGCACCCAGGCTCCTTCCCGTTGCCTCTTCCCCCTCTCACTTCAGGTGCTGGGGCCTCTGAATGTCCTGCATCCCTCTGCGTATGTGTTTTTGTGTCCCATTGCCAAAGTCTCACTCCTTCAGCTCTCTTGCAGTGCTTGCTGTTGGTGTGTTGCCTTTATTCCATACTAACTCATACTCTGATTTGAAAAGGTGGCTGCAGTGACCAGTCGTGGAATAGGAAACTGGAGCGATGCCAAGTCCATTACCACCACAAAAGGGAAAGGTAAATGATCCCGCATTTGCAGACTCAGAGAAGAGAGCAGCCCTGCAGAAGTGACTTCCAGGGTGACTGGGAGATGCTGACGCATCGATTAGGAATCTCACATGGCCTCTTTCCCCAACACATGCGAGGGGTGCAGCCTTTCTGGGTGACTTTTGAATTATTCCTCCTCCTAGAACTCAGCATTTCCTTTTTTAAAAAGATTTTTTAAAATTTATTTATTTTTAGAGTGAGGGGAAGGAAGGGAGAAGAAGAAGGAGAGAAATGTTGACCGGTTGCCTCTCCTAGGTGCCCCCACTGGGGACTGGACCTACAACTGCACCTGCCCTGAACGGGATCAGACCTTTAGCTTTGTGGGACGACGCCCAACTGACTCAGCCACACTGGTCAGGGCAGGACTGAGCATTTTCTATCCTGGAAACATATGAACGATTTCAAGGGACGTCAGCCCTGGCCCTTTGTGCTTGTGCACAATATCCGAGGTAGAAGGCGTCTTTTCCTTCCACTAAAGGCGCACATTCCTTTGAGGTGTTTTCGGTAGAGTGCTGTGCGGACACGCGCTGCAGCTCCCAGTAGCAGCACTGCACGGTGTGCAGGGGTGGTTTCCGGCTCTGGAGCTGGTAGTGCGGGGGCTGGTTGCTGCCAAAGCCCAGGTAGTCTGGAGGGTGTTCCTCTTGGCATGCATCAGCTCATCTGATTGAACCCCGAGGACAACTCTAAGAGCAGATAAGGAACTGCCAAGAGGTTACATCAGTTATCACAAAATCAGTAAGTAACAGAGCCCGATGGGAACCTGATCCGCCGGAACCCCAGGCCTGTGCCCTTGACCGCCATGAGCCCGGCTGCCTGGCTGGATGTGTGCATGTGACCGCAGTGTGACCCGGCTTGCTGGGCAACTGGCTCGTCACCTGGCACGACTGGCATGTGTGCCTCAGGAGGGCAGAGACCTGGTCTGGTTTCCTCTGCTCTGTCACTGGCACCAAATATGAACCAATGGAATAGTTGATGAATGAGTGAATTGAAGCAATTAAATGAAGGTTCTAGTACACTTTGGGAGACAGACTGCATCCCACCTGCCTGAATGGTTTTCTTGATCTTAGCCTTGGCACTGGCACTTTTGTTTATGGACTTTTGAGTATCAAAGCCAAAAGTGTGGCACAGAATGTGGTTGGGTATTTTACTTTGACCTGGATCTGTGAAAGACAGGCTCTGGGTTTTGAAGAATCGCTGTCTGGCATGGGGGCCGGGCAGCAGGCAGCCACATTCAGTGAAGCCATCCAGTCTTCGCAGGGATTAGGAAGGGGGTGCTGACTTCACAGCACCCTAGAAAATCAGGCTCAAAATATACCCACTCTACATGCTAGAAATAAGGGACTTCAGAAGGTCAACAAAAAACATGTACCTTGAACTTCCTAGGCATAACTCACAGCTGCCTTTCACAATCTCAGTGGGCAATTGCTTCTTTTAAAATTCTGTTGTATGATTTTGATGAATCTTAGCTCCTGGCATGCATTTGGTTAGAATCTACGCAGGATGCAGCTGTGTGCTAAGTCAAAAAGAA
This sequence comes from Trachops cirrhosus, assembly GCA_028533065.1. Lineage (NCBI taxonomy): Eukaryota > Metazoa > Chordata > Mammalia > Chiroptera > Phyllostomidae > Trachops > Trachops cirrhosus. Next base: position 37,999,360 of record CM052546.1, read on the forward strand.
TGATATCTGTGACCTCATATCCCATGTATCCTAATATATATCCCATATATATCATATATCCTAATAATGTCAAGAAGATGAAGGAGGCAAATAGCAGTGGTATCAACCAGAAGCACCACATTAATTAGTGAGTGTAGTGGATTAATAACAGCAATGAGAAAAGCCACCGGTTAGCCAGCACTTTCTTTTTTTAAGATTTTATTTATTTATTTTTAGAAAGAGGGGAAAGGAGAAAGAAGGAGAGGGAGAGAAATATTGATAAGTGAGAGAAATGTCAATCGGTTGCCTCTCAAACGTGCTCCAGTGGGGGACCGAACCCACAACTCCAGCATGTGCCCTGACCAGGAATCAAGCCTGCAACCTTTTGCTTTGCAGGGTGACGCTCAGCCCACTGAGCCACACCGGTCAGGTACCCAGCACCTTCTGTGGAGTAAGCACCATGTTTGTTACTTTACATGAATTGACCTCTCAGTTCGTATCAATGCCACAAGTATTCTTAAGCTCAGTCTGTGGTTGAGGAAACATGGTCAGAGGGGATCCTGACCTGTCGCCAGGCACGTGGTTAAAACTCAGGTCAGCTTAGTAGCAGCACCTGCACTGTTTTGCTCTGAGTCAGCTGCCTGAAATGCCTAATATCCTTTTTTTCTCTGGTTACTGTGTTTTCCTCAAGCCCAGTTTTATTACACGGTTGATTATCTGGAGAAACCCCTCCAGATTTTGACATATCTCTTTGCCACTGAATCTTATCCATTCCTTTGAGGCTCTCTTGCCTTGCCTGTACCAGAGGCCTGTGTGCTGAGAGTCTGATATGCAAGTTGTCATTTAAACATTGTCTCTTGAGTATATTTATCCCATTGAGCCCGTTTTGATTTTGTATAGCAGCGCTCTGTGGGCCTCTGTGGGCAGACCTTCACCAGGGCCAGGGGGACCCTGGTCATATGGGCTGAGAGCTGGCTTTTCCCTCTGCTTCCCTCTTTCCCCTTGCTCTCTCTCCAGTTGCTGGTGGCTTTCACAGGGGGCACTTGACTGGGAAGGGAGAGAAAGGGAGTATTCGTTGAGTGCTAGACACTTCACATACATCATTTTAGTGAATCTTCCCAGCTCTCTAAAGTGTAGACTGCATCTTCAGGATCAGTGAGGATAAGTACTTGCCCCAGGTACCCAGTTCATGTCCAAACAGGAATGTGAACTCCGGTGTGTCAGACGCTGGAGACTGTGCTATTCCCATTTGCTATGCGCACCTTTACGTTTGCGATGTGCTGTGCATCCTGCTATGGTCCTTCCCAGAGGACTCGAGGGCCCTGGATCTCTGTTTGTGCCAGTAAAGATGGCACTAACCATGCTCTCTGCCCTGGGTGGAAACAGGGTTGTTTCGGGGCCATAAGTGGTGGAGTGTCACAGCCCAGCTTACCTGCCAGGACAGCTGAGTGCTCACCTGGTGACTGGGCCCACCCACAGCTTCCAGAAAGCAGTGGTGAAAGACAGAGATGAGTGGCAGCAGCTAGAGAAACACCCTTCCTTCTCCACAGAAGGAGCGCTCTGTTTCTGGGGTGCAAGTGCTGTGGAGCCTCGCCTCCCTCCTTTTCAGCACGTGGCTTCACTCACTGAAATGCTTTTCGTTTTCAGTGATCCCACCACCAGACATCCACATTGACAGCTGTGGCGACACCTCGCTGAGCTTCACCCTGACCTTGGAGACGGACATCAAGGTAGCGTTGAAATTTCAAATGGCCTTTGGGCGGGGTCTTGCTGCATGTGGGAACTGACGCAGCAGAGTCCAGAGAGATCCAGGAAAGCTGAAACACCAGGGCGAGGCCAGGCCCTTTCCCCACCAAGAGCAACTTCAGTTTTCACATGCACTTATTCTGCCTCTGCCTGGTGCCTTTCTTTTTTTAATCACATAATTAAATGGCTCACAGCTAGAGTGCAAATCAGGAGGTAGTGTGAACAGAGTACAGTGCCCTGTGATTTTCAGCTTTATTGGATTTCCTGGTGCTAAGTGCTAATGCAGAGGCTCCTGTAGTAGAAGAGTCTTACAAGAGAGAGTCAGGTGCTTGGAAACGTGGCCACTTAGGCCCACCCAGTATCTTCCTCTTCCATCATCACCACCCCCTCTGCCCAGCCCCTCTGCAGAGCCAGCACCTGCGCCACGGTTACCTGTGCTCCATGGTTTCTCAGGCTGACACTACCTTCCACAGTGTCCTTTCTTGTCCAGGTCGCCTCATAGCCCTCCCTGTCTATGAAGTTTGGGTGGGACAAACAGCCCCCAGCATCCTTGTGCCATTTATTGAAGTACACTTTGATGTCATGCTTTTGGCTTCAGAGATAGCTGGCCTTATCAGGACCATGTCTAGCTGGTGTTTGCTCTTGAAAACTTTGTATTTGTTGTCCCATATTTAAAGATCTTGAGATCAAACCCTTCCAGGAGCTCAGGACTTGGAAAAGGCAGTCTTCCCTGATGGTGGATGCTCCTGTTAGACCATGAGGTCCAACCAAAACCCCTCCGAGCTGACCTTTTGGCTTCCATGGTAAAGACCACCTGAGCTGAGATTTATCCTTAATGACTGTAACCTGGTTATTTTTTCAGTTTTTCCTCTTTCTACCTCTATTAATTGGTCCTCATCCTTCTATTCTATATTAATTTCTTGTTTCATTGAATGTGTGTTTTATATTATAAATGGGATCACATTTGTTTTTAGAAGTAGGTGGCGTATCACTAAACATTCAATGATGGCACAAATGGAGCTGGTGGAAAGATCAAAAGAAACTGCCTGCCCATTGTGAGAAACAAGGAAGCAGGGGACCCCAGGTTTGCAGTGCTCTGTGACTGCTCTGCTTGTGACATGTGTTCTGGCTCCTGGCAGGTGAATGGCTTTGTGGTGAACCTCTTTTGGGCATTTGACACCCATAAACAAGAGAAGAGAACTTTGAACTTCCGAGGGAGCATCTTGTCACACAAAGGTAACACCTGGGAGCTCGTCTGTGTGACAGGAAAGAGTAGGCTAGACCTGTGCTTTTTGGCACTGGAAGTGTGTGTGTGTGTGGGTGTGTGTGTGCATGGGCATGCGCATGTGGGTGGCTGTGTGCATGGGCATGTGTGGAGGGCTCCTCGGGCCACCATTCGGGGGCAGAGTGAGGATAATGTGAATGACTCCTGACTCCAGGGAAGGGATCCCCTGGGGGTTCCTAAGCCCCCATCTAAACTGATGGTTCTTAATGGAAATCAGAGACTTAAAAGGAAAAAAACTGGAAAGAAGCCAGATTGACCCTACGCAGATGATTTTTGAGTTCCAAAAGGAGGAGTTCCTGGATTTAGTTACCTGTCTCTCTTCTCATTTGGTGTCCTCCTTACTTGCTAATAGGAGGAGCACGGGGCTTGGTGTGTTATTGGTGTTTAGCCAGCATCCGTCTAATGAGCAGACGAGCAAGCTGAGAGAAGGGAGGGAGCTAACTCCTCGTGTGTGTGAGAATGCTGCGGCCCCTCTAAGATTCTCATACTTGAAATGGGCTCAAGGAAGGATTTAATTCCAGATTTAATTTAATGTATTTACTTCCATGGTGAAGGCTGTGTGTGAATGTGGAGAACGACATGGCAGCATCTTCCTTTCCTCTTCTGGCCTGTTTGCAAAGTGCTTTTGATCACATTTTATTCCCAATGGGAGATCAGTCATCATCTTTCTGTGTTGGTGGAAGATGAAGGCTGCCCAAGGAGGCCACACAGGAATAAAAATAGCACTGAGTACTTAATGCGTGCTGGCATTTACTGGGGCTCTCAGAGTGTTTTGTTTCACATAACCCAGTAATAAGTCTGTGGGATATACTCATTTTACTGATGAGAAAAAGGGTTCAGAGATGATTAAGTAATCCCTCAGAAGAAGGGAGGATGAGGATTTGAACCCACATCTTTCTAATTCCAGAGCCTGTGATATCATTGCTCCCATGTGACACCAGTGGAAATAGGGTCAACAGGGAAGGCTTGGCTATTGCTTGAAGTCCGTGTGGCGCTAGCTGTGTGCCAGCATCAGGCCAGTCACTTTCCTTGTAAACTTTTTGAAAGAAATTTCCATAGCCAACTTCAACAATTGCTCTCTTTCTCTCTTACAAACTAAAAAAATGGACTTAGAAAGTTTGAATATGACTTCTGGGCAAGATGGAGGCATAGGTCGATACATTCTGCCTCCTCACACAACCAAAAGAAGGACAACAACAATTTAAAAACAAAAAACAACCAGAACCAACAGAAAAGTGAACTGTAAGGAAGTCCAACAACCAAGGAGTTAAAGAATTAACATTCATCCAGACCAGTAAGAGGGGTGGAGAGGGGCAGCTGGGCAGAGAGGACTCCTAGCAAGGTGGTAGCTGGAGAACCCAGCGAGGCAGCGGATTGTGGAGTGGGTGCATAAGGCTGCAGCTGGCTGGCAAGGCAGCAGCTGGCAGACCCAGCAAGGCAGTGGCTGGTGGAGCAGGTGGTCCCACATTCATGCTCAGCTAAACCAGGAGAAACAACTGGGGAGCAGGACAGTATGTGTAACCCAGGGCCCCAGAGTGGGGAAATAAAGCCTCAAACCACTGATTGAAAACACCAGTGGGGGTTGAGGAGGCAGTGGGAGAAACCCCCAGCCTCACAGGAAAGTTCATTGGAGAGACCCACAGGCTCCTAGAATGTACACAAACCCACCCACATGTGAATCAGCACCAGAAGGACCCAATTTGCTTGTGGGAAGTAGGGGAAGTGACTGAAATCTGGCAGAGGGTGGAGCAAGCGCCATTGTTCCTCTTGGATCCCTTCCCCACATACAGCATCACAACACAGCCAGGTGGGTTACCCCGCCCCCGGTTAACACCTAAGGCTCCGCCCCTCACTACTCCTAACAGGTGCACCAAAACAAAAACAAAAACAAATGGCCCAAATGAAAGAACAGATCAAAGCTCCAGAAAAAAATACAACTAAGGGACAAAGAGATAGCCAACTTATCATATTCACAGTTCAAAACACTCATAATCAGGATGCTCACAGAATTGGTTGAATTTGGTCACAAATTAGATGGAAAAATGAAGGCTATGCTAAGTGAAGTAAAAGAAAATGTACAGGGAACCAACAGTGATAGGAAGGAAACTGGGACTCAGATCAACGGTATGAACCAAAAGGAAGAAAGAAACATCCAACCAGAAAAGAATGAAGAAATAAGAATTCAAAAAAATAAGAGGCTTAGGAACCTCCAGGACATCTTTAAACATTCCAGCATCTGAATTATAGGGGTGCCAGAAGGAGAAGAGAAAGAGCAACAAGTGGAAAAGTTATTTGAACAAATAATAAAGGAGAACTTCCCCAATCTGGCAAAGGAAACAGACTTCCAGGAAGTCTAAGAAGCTCAGACAGTCCCAAAGAAGTTAGACCCAAGGAGGAACACACCAAGGCACATCATAATTACATTAGCCAAGGTCAAAATGAAGGAGAGAATCCTAGAAGCAGCAAGAGATAAGGGGATAGTAACCTACAAAGGAGTTCCCATCAGACTGTCAGCTGATTTCTCAAGGGAGATCTTACAGGCAAGAAGGGGCTGGAAAGAAGTATTCCAAGTCATGAAAGGCAAGGACCTACCTCCAAGATTGCTCTATCCAGCAAAGCTTTCATTTAGAATGGAAGGGCAGATAAAGTGCTTCCAGATAAGGTCAAGTTAAAGGAGCTCATCATCACCAATCCCTTATTTTATGAAATGTTAAAATGATTTATCTAAGAAAAAGAAGATAAAAAATATGAACAGCAAAATAACAGCAAACTCACAATTAACAACCACACTTAAAAAAAAAACAAAAGCAAACTAAGCAAACAACTAGAACAGGAACAGAACCACAGAAATGGAGAACACATGGAGGGTTAGCCACAGGGGAGTGGGAGGAGGAGAGAAGGAGGAAAGGTACAGAGAATAAGTAGCATAGATGGTAGGTAGAAAATAGACAGGGGGAGGGTAAGAATAGTATGGGAAATATAGAAGCCAAAGAACTTACATGTACGACCCATGGACATGAACTGAAGGGGAGAATGTGGGTGGGAGGGGGTGTGCAGGGTGGAGGGGAATAAAGGGGGGAAAATGGGAAAACTGTAATAGCATAATCAATAAAATATATTAAAATATATTAAAATATAATCAATAAAATATATTTAAAAATATGTTAAAAAGAAAGTTTGAATACTTTGATCAAGGTGATATAACTGAAGTGCAGAGTCAGTCACAGCTTGAACCCAAAGTCATTCTGGCTCCGAAGGCCCTCCTGTTCGATGTCCTTGTTCACAGCACTTCTGCTTCCTGATAGCATTTCCGCCTGTTAGAAAGGGGATGCATGCTTATTACAGAACATCTAGAAACAAAACACGTATAATAAAAAATTTTAATTTCCTATAATTTCAATTCCCATGATAACTGCTTTTAAATTTCAGATATTTTCTGAACTGAAATTTCCTCTTCATTCATCTTCTGTATCCTTTTTATGAAACAAGAATGATACTATATGTAATTTTATATTCTGCCTTTTTGCTTAACATGAAATTGTGAGAATTTTTTAAATCTCATCAAATATTCTTGGAAACAACTTTTATTGGCTCCGTAACAGTTCGTGGAGTAGGCATGAGGTTGGTGGCATGTGCGTTGTCTCGCTGCTGCCCTGTCACTGGGCAGTCAGAGCGTGTGGGCCCCACTGTGACCAACGCCGTGCGGACATCCTGGCTGCACCGATGTCACGTTCCTCTCTAATTTCCTGGGATAACCAGGTTGGAGGCTGTGTTACCTGTAGGAGTCATTAGGAAATAATTCTGAATGATTCTGTAAAATGGTGAAAGTCCTTCGGTGTGGGGCTCCGTTAAATTGACAGATCACACCTAAAATAAAGATGTGTGTATCAGGACACAAACTCTCTGTTCTGTGTTCACAGTTGGCAATCTGACAGCTCAAACATCCTATGAGATTTCTGCCTGGGCCAAGACGGAATTAGGGGATAGTCCTTTGGCATTTGAGCATGTCACGACCAAAGGCATCCGCCCACCTGCTCCTAGCCTCAAAGCCAAGGCCATTAATCAGACGGCAGTGGAATGTGCCTGGACCGGCCCCAGGAATGTGGTGAGTCAGCCTGGACAACCTGCTGAATGTCTGCACAGAGGAGGGCATGATGCAGCGAACTGCCTGTGGATTTGGACCACAGCCCCCTCGGCCTCAGCCTTGCTGAAAGCTGCTCCTCATGGCTTCAGAGGGTGAGGGGTCCAGTGAAGCCGCCTGTGGGAGGCTCTCACCTTCCTCTGCCGTTCGCTTGGCATTGATGCCCTCCACCATGACACTGACTTTCGTTGTCACTCTCCGTGCGCGGGTCCCTTCATCGTGCACCCTGGCTCCCTTGGCTCTTGGATCCCATCTCTGGCCTCTGGCGGGTCCCACTCCTTGCATGGTGGCTCAAATCCACTGAGCTTGGGTCTACTCAGGCCCTGAGCCTTTGCTGTGGCCTGGTCATCCCAGCTCAGTAAGAAGCAGAGCTCTGCTGAGGCAGAGGGATGGATGGGTGTCCACCAGGCAGCTGCCAGTGTCTGCCCTGCTGCTCACCCTCCACAGGTTTGCACAGCTTCCTACCCCACTTGGCACATCTGCTCAGCTCCCCATGTTGGGGCTCCACCCTGGTAGAGCGCTACCCTTTTTGGGGATTTCTCTCTTGTCCCTGGCTCATTATGTAATCTTTTAGTATAGCATCTAACTGTTCCATGTTTGCAACCTGTTGCTTACAGTTGTATCTCTTCTCCTTCTCTGCTGTCCCTACTCAATCCCAAGGTCTTTGAGGGCGGAGACGATAGCTGGTTCCCTCTGCAGGGGTGGGTGCTGCCCTGGCCAGGTGCTGCCTTCTCCGGGTGCTGGGGAAGTGAACCCTGAATGAAGACTTTGCTCTGAGCACTCTTGACATAGTTCCAAGGGTCTTCTATTAGGGACTTCAAGAGAGTGAGGTCTCTGGCCACTGAGCCAATGTCCTGTTTTTTTCTCTTGCCAGGTTTACGGCATCTTCTATGCTACATCCTTTCTTGACCTCTATCGAAACCCGAAGAGCGAGACGACATCACTGCACAACAAGACAGTCATTGTCAGTCGGGATGAGCAGTACTTATTCCTGGTAAGCGTCCCATATCAGAAAGCCCAGAGGAATTTCTCTTTTTAAGGGATATAACAATTCCTGAGCTCCCAGTGCCGATCCAGGCCCCGGGGCACTGGAGGGTGGGCTCCAGGATCCGTGTTTGTGGGCAGAGGGTCGTCCCTTGCTCGAGCGGCAGCACTGTTGTTTGTCTGGAGCCATCGTGGGCGACCTCGCCCACTGTGGCTCTGCACTGGAGGACTGAGGACCGGACAAGGGCGTCACAGGACTAGATGAGAGCTTTTGTCAGATTCTTCTTCTTGGAACTTCACCCACATACTCTTAACATGTGTGCCGAGACACATGGAAAAAGATGTTGGATATACTATTGCTTATGATTACAACAGTTTTGAAACTAATGTCTGTCGAGAGGACTGGGTACAAATAGCATAGGTTCCCCACAAGGGCTGCAGGACAAGTGTCCAGAAGAAACAGAAACATGACAACTCTGAATGTGTCGACACAGGAAAGTTTCCATGCTGTACTATTAAGTGAAAAGTTAACACAATGTGTGTGACATTGTTTTTACTGTGTGACTCTGTGTACATGCAAGCATCTATAAGTGCGTGTCTGTACGCACACACACAGGACTCTCTGTACTTACATATGCATAAGACATTTCTGAAAGGAATTAAAAAACTGTCACCAGTGGCACCTCTGGGAGAACAAATTAGACATCTGGTATAGGTGGGGAATTATTTTAGGTCACATACTTTTTGGTGCCATTGTAATCATGCCCATTGAGAAAATGGGCTTGGTGAGGGCGGCATGAGTCCACGCGGTGCTTGTTTCAGGTCCGAGTGGTGGAGCCGTACGAGGGGCCGGCCTCTGAGTACGCAGTGGTGAGGATGATCCCAGACAGCAGGCTTCCACCCCGTCACCTGCACACAGTTCGCATGGACAAAACTTCGGCTGTTATTAAATGGGAATCCCCGTATGACTCTCCCGACCAGGACTTGGTGAGTGGGCCCTTTGTCCCGGAATCCTTGCTGCTTCTTAGTGGGGTTTGGGGCTGGGAGGGGAGGACCCTGTGTTAGGGCAAGAGCCATAGGACTGGTGATTGGAGCTCAGCATGAGGCCCCCCTTCTGTTTGGCCAAACGTAGAGGGTCATTATAGGTACCTCTTGTGAGTTGTCCCTTCCCCGTTATTCCCAGCTGCAATATTGGTTTTTCCCTCCTCTTCTGCCTTCTCACATTCCCTTTACTGGCCTTCCAAAATGGATTGGCAGACAAAGGCCTGCAGACTAAGCTCAGGCTGTTCCTGTGTTTGAAAAGAATATAATTAAAACCAAGTACATCCATCATTCAGGTGTTATCTGTGGCTGCTTTCATGCTGTGAATTACAGAGCAGAGCCCTTGTGGTAGAGACTGTCTGGCTCTAGAAGCCAAAAATACTCACGAACTGGACCCTCACATAAAAGTTTGCTGGCCCCCTCTAAAAGAAGAGGCATTGGATCTAGAAAACACTCACATTTCTCTTGTCCCAGTCTGCTTTTCCCTCCATCCTCTCTGCCCTGCCCAGCCCAGCCGCAGTGGCATTTATTTATTTATTTATTTATTTATAAGTGTATTTTATTGATTATGCTATTACAATTGTCCCAGTTTTTTCTCTCCCCTTTATTCCTCTCCATCCTGCATCCCTCATCCTCCAGCATTCCCCACTTTAGTTCATGTCTATGGGTCGTACATATAAGTTCTTTGACTTCTCCATTTCCTACACTATTCTTAACTTCCCCCTGTCTATTTTGTACCTACCATTTATGCTTCTTATTCCCTGTACCTTTTCCCCCATTCTCTACCCTCCCTCACCCTTCCTACTGATAACCCTTCATGTGATCTTCATTTCTCTGATTCTGTTCCTCTTCTAGTTCTTTGCTTAGTTCATTTGGTTTTTGGTTTTTGTAGGTTCAGTTGTTGATAGTTGTGAGTTTGTTGTCATTTTACTGTTCTCATTTTTTATCTTATTTTTCTTAGAGAAGTCCCTTTAACATTTCATAGAATAAGGGCTTGGTGATGATGAACTCCTTTAACTTGACCTTGTCTGGGAAGCACTTTATCTGCCCTCCCATTCTCAATGATAGCTTTGCTGGATAGAGTAAGTCTTTGCCTTTCATGACTTGGAATACTTCTTTCCAGCCCCTTCTTGCCTGCAAGGTTTCTTTTGAGAAATCAGCTGACAGCCTTCACACTTGGTAGCAGAGATGTCTCCTGACTCTCCGCATCTTCCTGAGGACTGCCTGTCCCTCTGTGTCCCCCTTTTCCCCACATATGTAAGGAGCGACCTGGGAGAGAGCAAGTAAAGCTTGTTGTCCTTTGACCATGTTCATTCGTTATCTCCTCTGACAAGATCCCACAACTGTCCCAGTGGTGGAGATAAGGATGTTGAACCCTGGATTTGGGGTTTTCTTGCCTGTATCAATCTACCCTCTGATGCCGCAATGAATAAGGCTTTCCCTGGGGTTGTTTCTGGGTTGAATTGATAATTCTCTGCACAGTCCTGGCAGTGAGAACTTGTTGTAAGATTGCCTGAAGCCACCCAGAGGCCTCCCCAAGAGCAGAGTTGGACTTTGGGGCTCAAATGTTGTTGCTGTGGGACACAGCCACTGATATGTTACCACCCCAACCCACAAGGAGGAAGAAGTGCTACATTTCTGCTTACCTGTCTCTTGTCTCAGTTATATGCAATTGCAGTCAAAGATCTAATAAGAAAGAGCGACAGGAGCTACAAAGTGAAATCCTCTAACAGTACTGTGGAATACACCCTTACCAAGTTGGAACCTGGAGGGAAATACCACGTCGTTGTCCAGCTGGGGAACATGAGCAAAGAAGCCAGTGTGAAAGTCACCACAGGTGAGCAGGGAGGAGTGAGGCCCACCTGCACAGGAAGTGCCAGTGCCCCTGGTAGTGTCAGCATGGGGCAGGGCAGTGGGGGGGCCCCTCTGGCTGCTGCGTGGTGGCCAGGGCTCTGTGAGTCCAGCGTGGCTGTCATTTTTCATACCCTGCATCTCTTTTCGTTTCCTCCCTGCTAGCTTATTTTGACAGTTTTAGGGAAGAAGTGGAGGAATGACCGAGAGAGGTAGGAACTAAAACTGTTTGCCACTGAAGCCAAGCATTGCATCTGGGGACCTGGGTGAAGCCGCAGTGGTTCCCTGTGGCAACACTCTATGCAGCGGTGGAGGCAGACCAGTACCTGGGCAGTAGACTGAGGGGGACTTTGTGCCCACCCAAGGTGGCCTTTGTTCAGGCTCACAATCAAGAAGCAGGTGATGACCTCAGTTGTGGAGACAGTGGCTGTGTCTGTCATGGAGGCCCTCGGCATGGGCTGTGGGCCGGGGCCATGCTCTGCTCCCCTGTCTGGAGGCTGGGCCCTCCAGCTACTCACTGAGCTCTGGGCCCCTCTGGCTCTGAGAACAGGATGCAGGCGGGCAACAGAGTGAAGTCCAGGTCCAGTCCCCTCCATGCCTCCCTTTCTATCCCCACCCCATTTGTTTCTGGCTGTCCTTGGGTCTAAGGGCTACTCAATTAGTGTCCAGATTTCTTGGCTAAAGATATTATAACAACAACAAAAGAAATACCAGTTAAAAGGTATCTACCCTGTACTAGGCTCTATCCCAAGCAGTACGTGTGTCCTATACCTTCCTTAAATTAATCTAACCCTTCAAGGCTAGCGTTCTTTAATCTCCCTTTGATAGGCAAGGCGACAGTGATTTCAGCGTGTAGCCACTAACTGCATCCTGTTTCATCTTTAATTTTCAGTTTCATTATCAGCACCTGATGCCTTAAAAATAATAACAGAAAATGACCACGTTCTTCTGTTTTGGAAAAGTCTTGCTTTGAAGGAAAAGTACTTTGAGGAAAGCAGGGTGAGTTCCTTCTTCCTTCTCAGTGACTTTCAGCATCTAACTGAAAGATGAGAGACAAGTTCCTCAACAGCAGGTGTTAGAGGATGAGGGAAAGAACAGGCAGAGGTGGGAACTTGAGAATTAAAGGACCGTTTTCTGTGGGATTGCTAATTAGTGAAGTGTTGATACTACCCATTAACAATGAGAATCTTTGCACTAAGCACATTTCGGTCCTGAACTCATGTTCCCCTAGAAGACAGTGTAGTGGACTGGTACCCTTCCTGTGCGTTCTGAAGCCGGACTGGGGACCTGTCTTTCTCAAACAATTTTGTTATTGGTGGAAGTTGAGTTCTTGTAGTGTCACCGGAAAAATAATTTTCTGAGACCTGCATGGGAGAATGGGGCTGTGTGGTATGGTTGATTGATGATGTACAATTAAGGGGGTTCTCCTCCCGACTTCCCAGTGTCCCATCTCCATTTGTCTGGCTATGGAAAAAGTCCAGTCTTGACTTCAGTAGGATCAGTATCAAGGGCAGGGCCCAGAGTGTCTGCTCCACATTAAAGTCCTGTGCAGGCCAGCATCCAGCCAGCTTACCCTGTGTTCCCAGCCACCGTCCATTGCCGTGCTGCGGAATCAGCCTCCCTCCTGGAGCCTGCGTGTGGAGCCCCCACGGCCATGGGCCACGTGGCTGTGGAGGGAGGATGCACAAATGTGCAGGACAAGTGCAGGTCACCCAGGCGAAAGAGACAGCTTAGTCCTTTGGAGTCCATGCTGTCTGCCGCAGGCCTAGTAGCTGCTCGTGTGCTTCTCCATGGTCATGTGTTTCCAGGCTAGAGGGCACACAAATGGACAGATGGGCTAGAGAGAGAGCTTCTTTGTTCTTCTGGGGTTATATATATTCTGCTTGAAAACGACCAGAAGCTTTGCCAGAATGACCAGCAAACTTCCAAAACTTTCACCAACTTTGGACAGGGTCTATCCCCCATTGAGACTGAGAGGCCTACGTGGTCCAGCATCTCCCCCTGCCCCCCCAACAATCTGGTACTGGGTGGGAGAAGGGAGGAGTGTTGATCCCCGTGGTGGGGCAGAGTTCTGTGGTCTCCTGGGGTGTGAAGCTGTAGCTTCCTAGTGAAGCAAGCAGGCTCACGCTTCCCATTTTATTAAGCTCAATGTCTGAAAGAAGGTTCAACTTCATGAGAGATCTAGACGGCAAAGGTGTGGCACTTTGACATTAAATTGGCAATGTTTTGGGAAAAGAGTATTAGCAGTATGAGCAGTAGTTGGGAAGATGAGTGCTCTGGGAGTATGAATTGGTTCAACCTTCTGTAAGGCACTTCAGGAAGAGGCATCAAAAACATTAGAAGTGTTTGCACCATTTGACCCAGCCGGTGTTTCCTTTTACTCGTGGAGGGAACAATGTGTGTAGATAATTTATATCCCAGGTTGTTTGGAGTGGTTTCATTTACAACAGCAGCGAGGAGGAAACAACCTCCATGCTCAACTGAAGAGCACTGGCTGGATAAATTGTGGGGGGTTGATGTTCGTGTCACTTCAGTTTTCTCCTTTATGCCTTTGGTATTTTGCAAATGTTGTGCCCCACCTCTGTGTGAGACAGAAAATAGTGAATGCTAGTGCAGCAAGAAGAATGTGGAGATGGGATTCCAGGCAGGTGGCTTTGGGAGACTGGGTTTGGCAGTGGGCAGTCATTTGGGATCCCTGCTGTGGGTGGAAGCCCAGCGCTCGGGTTGGGAATGCAGGTCAGCGGTCCATTCCTGGGGGCTCTGGCAGAGTGCCACGTGCCCTTTTCCACCCCTGACTTAGAGTTCCGAGAATGGATAGGCCAGGGCTGTGGGGACCAACATGCAGGTCTCTTTGTGGTGGTGAGGGGTTTTGGCACTGGGGTGCCTAGGGATTAGCAGAGAGGGCCAGTAACGCACACTGGTCCCTGTAGCAGGTGGGGCCCAGGCTGTCCCAGAGTGACTTTCCCAGCACAGGCCCTGCGGCTGTGCCTGAGTCTAGCTGGATGCACATGTACGTCATCCTGTCCTCCAGAGCAGGCTGAGGCAGTTTTCAATTTAAGACCCGGCTGATCGGGGGCTGCCATCAGTTTGGAAGAGCTAGAAGGCAAGGAGCTGTGGGTGTGGGCTGATGATGGAGTGTCCATGCATAGTTCCATAGAGAAATGTCCTCTCTTTTCTGATTCAAGGTCCTTTTTCTTACCCCATTTCAGGAGTCCAAGGCATCTTGATTTACTGTTAGAACCCATTATGTTACAGAACAACAAAGGGCCAAGGGGGGCCGAAGGGCAATATACTATTACCAAAAGGAGCCCCCCAGGTTTGTTATGTCTGCCGCCTTATAGGAAAAACATCTCTCAATGCCAGAGATTCGTGAAAAGGAAAGGAAATGTTTATTTAATGCTATACAAACTTAAAGTAGTGACCTAATGTCTTCATCAAAATCCCAAAGTCCCTTAAAACACCCACAAACACACACAGTCCTTCCTTCCCCCTTTGTCCAGTCTGGGGTACCGTATCTGAGGAAAAGAAATAGAAGTCCATGGCTCAGGCAGCCCCCAGTTCTTCCCAGCAATCTGTCTCGGCTGGTAGGCCTCCCTTGGTTCCCAGCACCATCAGCTGCGTTGCCGGGAACTCTGCTAAAGCCAGGTGGTGGTTCCCCTTTCTAAAGTTGTGGGGGTCTCTACTCTGGCAAAGCCACGTGGCTCTCCTTTCTATTGCCACAGCTGCGTGGTCCTCTCTGCACAATGGCCACAGGAGTCCCCACTCTGGCAAAGCCGCCTGGTTCTCCCTGCACAATGGCTGCCAAGTCTCTCTCTGCCAAAACCGCATGGTTCTCCCTCTGCAGCCCCATTTCTGACTCCTCCCACAATTGGCTACACTTGCCAGCACTCTCATATCCTTCCAGCTTTACTGGGCTGCCATAGTGAGTCTGGGCGGGTGTGGCATGGAGCCAATCTTCTCCAAGCTCCCATGCAGGTGCTGTAACTAGGGGGAGTTGCCTCTCAGTTACATCTTGGGGGGGAAGTTACTTCCACCCCCTGGCTCAGAGCATGACCACAGCTATTTAACATATCTATGTAACCAGTTAAAGGTTATAGATATATTAAATGACCACACCAGAGGTTAGCTGCAAAGCTGTTGCTATGCAAAACAGCTCCAAATGGCCCTGCTCCATTTGTCCCTTCCCCCAACCCACACCTGTGTGGGTTGAGGACATCCTAATATTTCCTGGACACCCTGAGTTCTGGGCCCCATTCCAAATCCCTATTTGGGGCCCCCCTCTTGGCTGCACCCTGTAACAATTACAGCAAACGGCCACTGAATTGTCCAGATTCTTTTTGGCATTTAATATTGCGTGAGACCAGTGGGCTGCCGACCAGAACTCTGGATGTGTGCTGCAGTGTGTGCTAGTGTGGCCTTTGTCAGGGCTGCACTCGCTGCCTCCGCTGGGCGCTCACAAGGGTGTGGTGGTTAGGTGAGACAGCTGGGAGGGAAGATGCCCATTTCCTGAATCCAGCGTCTCCATGGTAGTGTAAAGAGAACTCATCAGAAGCCCACAGTACTTTGACATGTATGAAAGCTTGCAGTCAGGAGCTCACACAAGGTTAGAAGCTGTCACAAAAGCCGTCAGATTCCTTCCTCAGGCTCCTGAGCGATCTCTCATGTTTGTTTCCAGGGCTACGAGGTGCACATGTTCGACAGTGGCATGAATATTTCAGCCTACCTTGGGAATACTACTGACAACTTCTTTAAAATTTCCAACCTGAAATCGGGTCATAATTATACCTTCACTGTCCAAGCAAGATGCCTCTTTGGCAGCCAGATTTGCGGGGAGCCCGCTGTCCTGCTGTATGACGATTTGGGGGCTGGTAAGTCGGCATGGCTGCCAGTTTCTGGCTCTCTTTCTAGGGAAATGCATCAGGGATGTAGTGTGGCTCGATGAACATGTGTTTTTCTATGAAAATGTGTTGTTCTACAGTTCATTTAAAAAATCAGTTCATAAGAAAATCATTTATGTGCCACTTTAGTCAGGCACTGATTTATCTGTAAATACTTCCTGAGCCAGGCATGGTGGGAGGAGTGAGTTACAAGGTGACTGCATTCTGCATGAGAAACTCAAGCAAGAGAAGGCGGACAGGCGTTGTTTAAAAAGGAAGTTCCATTTGGGAAGCTCTAGGTTAATAAGAAGTTTGTGGTTTTGTTTTTTAGGACTTTTCAGAGCCTCCAATATGCTCTTATCCACTATGATTCTCCAAGTTAGTAAATAGTTTCCTTGTTATGGGTAGCTGATTTTACAGCCTTCCCCTGCGTTTTAGCTGGGAACCCGGGTTTGGCCTGGGGTCTCTCTTAGGGACACTCACGATACTGCTGTGGGGTCACACTGAGGGCAGAGGAGGAGAACCTCCCATTCACACAGAAATTCTGCTTATTTTGTAGTCGCTTGGCCAGGATTTCAACAAACTTTTACCACTGGTCTTTTTAGTCTCACTTAGTGCCAGCCAAGAACTAACCAGTGCTCAAGCCAAAATCCTGTGTTAGGCTGTTGTGTCCTGTGTCCTGGGCGTGTTCAGGTGGAATACTTACCTTTGGTGCTTCCCTAAACAAGGGGAAGTATTACCTTTGGAGATTCACATCCCTTTGGAGAATCATAGATATTAGAGGTTCTTAGAAGGTCCTGCAGAAAACAGACAACAGAACTCTTGTGAGCCTGGTGTTTCATGAATAGAGCCTCTCTTTTAAGTGAAACCAGTCAGCAACTGTTAAATAGACTTTGGGAAACACTTGTTGTGAGGACAGCTGCCAGCGGCTTCTGAAACCAGGATGGTCAGACAGACAGTACCTCCTGGTTCCGCCTGTCTGTCTGCATCCCCCGTGCCAGGCTTTGCCCGTGGAAGTGGGGTGCAGGCAGGAGCTCGCGCCCTCCTGTCGCTACCCCCACACCATCTGCATCCTGGTGCTCCAGCCCAGGGCGGTCCTCTTATTCACCACCTCCCAGGAAATATGGTGGCTTCTTGTTTGTTTGCTTGTTCTTGTAAGTCAGTAATGAAAGAAATGAAAGATGCCAACATTGAATTGCTAGATGAGGCTTGCAAGAAAAGGCTCTCTGGCCTGTCTCTGAGAGTCCCCTGTTGGGAAGACGCCCTGGGCAGCTGCTGGGTTTCTGCATGTGGCGGCGGCCTGGCCCACGGTGCAGCTTCAAGCTGAGCGAGACTCCTCAGGGAGACTGCAAAGCCCGCTTGCTTCCTCAGCTAACACTGACTCTCCAGTTCCATCTTCCTGCCTGAGGCTCAGGCTCCCTGGCATTTCTGACTTTAAAAGTCTACCCATTTCAGGAAGACTGGCCCGAACCCCACAGGGGATAGCTTTGCCTTAGAGCAGCGACTGTCCACCTTTGTCACCTCGGGGCACAGGCAGCCTAGTTACCACAGCACACCAAAATGTACATTTTTGCCAGTCTGACCCCCAAATAGGCGTAATTTGGATTCATTCACGCCAGACAGCTCTTGTGTTGCCTGTTCTCATTTTTTGTTTGCCAATCTGAGGGAAAAGAGGGCAGTGCCCCTGACTCAGTAGTCAAGCACTGTACGCTTCAGAGATGCCGGTGGCGCACTGGTGGAAAATCACGCCCTAGGCCCTGTCGGTTTGTCCTCACGAAGCACGTACTTGTTGGAGACAGTAGACAGGGCGCTGTGGTCAGGTTAGAGACGCTTAAGTGTCTTTGCAGAGAGCTTTTTAAAAATGTTGGATGTGCACGAAAAGGCTCTCTTGCCCTCTCTTCTATTTAAGTGAAAAACCTCATAAAACCTCATGAGCGGATAAGTTACTATTGCAGTAAAGGAGTCTCATTTTTGTCACTTGATGGAGTTTCAAGTAATTGCAGGTCGGGGGGACTTTGGTGCTAAGTAGGGGAAATAATTGCAATCTCATTAATTAGTGGTCTGATTTCATATCCTCTTATGGAAGGCAAACAAGTGGTCTTAAATAATAATGCTAATGAAATCAATGTTGATACCCCAACAAAGGTCTGCCTTCTGAGAGATTATCTAAATAACCAACAAGGCAGTGATTAGGCATCTAATGTAATTACCATGTTTGCGTGCACAAGGCCCGAGTCTATCAGCTTAAGGCAAGGAGCTGGGAAACACTCAGGCGGCGTGTGCAGGGGGTGCGCTGGGCAGGCGGTCTGCATAGGTGTCACAGACTGCTAGCTTCTGTGGTGTGTGTGTGTGTGTGGGGGGGTCACTGAGGAGTGGCCTGGTCCTTTTCCCTGCCTTTGCATCAGAGGCTTATGGGTTGTCATCCTCCTTCGGCAGGTGGGGATGCGTCGGCTGTCCAGGCTGACAGATCTCCTGACGTAGCTGCTGTGGTGGTGCCCATCCTGTTCCTGATCCTGCTGAGCCTGGGGGTCGGCTTTGGCATCCTGTACACGAAGCACCGGCGGCTGCAGAGCAGCTTCACTGCCTTCGCCAACAGCCACTACAGCTCCAGGCTGGGCTCGGCCATCTTCTCCTCGGGGGATGACTTGGGTATGTGGTTCCTCCTCCCTCGGCAGATGCACACAGCCAGTGATGGGATTAGGAAGTACCTGCCTTAAGCTCATCTTTTGACTCTAGAGGGGTTGTGCATTAGCCACCAATCCCACTGCTTTGGGTTAAACCAGTTAGAGCCCTTTACTTTGAATTTGCTCCTAAGTTAAAGTACCAGTGTTCTCCTCAATCATGTGGTCTGGCCTAGCCAGGCAGCAGTTTTATGGAAGCAATGGTAGCAGCTTGCCTTGAACAGGAAGGACAGAGGGGCCCTGGGCTTTGGGTACCCCCAAAGGATTGGCAGGTTCTCAAGGATTTCTAGCCCTCTGGTCCATCGGAGACCTGGAGGTGCAGTGTCCCTGGGGATCCCAGTCAGGACAAACAGTCTCACTTTCCCAGTTGGCTTCTGGCCAAAGAAACACTTTTCACTGTGCTGTTCCTCTTCTGACCACTTATGCCACCTCACTGGTCCCTCTTTTATGTATTAATCACATAGAGCTAGAGCATGGGGAGAAGAGGGGATTGTCCCTTTTACAAATGTATGCACACTCTACTACCACTGATGGAACTGGTAGACCACTTACTGTAATAAACTGGGTGTGTCTGGGGACTTTCCCCAAACTGAGGCTTCTCCAGACTCAGAATGCCGAAGGCGAGTTTCACATTCATTCTTTTCTGTAGACTAATTCTAATTATTTGGTCTGTAAAGACATTTGTGCATTCCCATTCCCTAATCATTTGAGATTAGCTGTTTGCTTCTTCTCAGTTCCTTTTTTTACTCTATTACAAGTTCTTGGACAGCTTGCATGAATGGGGTGGTTTCTTTGCTTCTGGTGTTCGAGGCAAAAGCAGCCATCCCATTATGGGGCCATGCCAAGACCACTGAATGTGGATCAGCACTTGCTGCACAGGATGGTACCAGGGCCCGTGAGGGACAGCACTAGGCTGGGACGCTGTCCTCAGAACTGTTAAACCCCTCGGCAGTCCTTTCCCTTAGAGCAGTGTGTGTTCAAAGGAAAAAACAGATAAGTTCCCTGCCCTAACATAGGGTGTGGATAGCTCCGAATGGGGAACTTAAAACACCCATTGGACTTTTAAGTAGACAGTAAGATTCTCCTTCCCAAAAGGTTGACTTTACTTACTTGGTTAAGTTCGAGCTGTCATCAGAATAAGCTTGGCCACCTGTTGTTGGGAGAGGGGGACCCAAGAGTGCCAGGGAAGCTGGGCTTGGTTCCGGTGTTGATCAAGTGCTGGCTGCTGTGGGCTGACTTTCCTGGCAGGTGTGTGCTGGGCTGGGGTGGGAGGGGTGCCACGGTGGGAGGTGGGACCGACACAAGGGCACCTCAAGTCACTAAGCACTGACTTCTGCCTTTAGGAGAGGACGATGAAGATGCTCCGATGATCACTGGGTTTTCCGACGACGTCCCCATGGTGATAGCCTGAAAGAGCTTCTTCCCTCCCTAGAAACCAAATGGCGTGAATGTTTTATTTGATAAAGATAGTTGATGGTTTATTTTACAAGATGCACTTTGAGTTGCAATGTTATTTTTATATGGGCCAAAAACAAAACAAAACAGAGAAAGGTATGAATAGACTGTGTAGTAATCACCTGTGAACTGGAAGCCAGGTTGGTTCAGTGGCCATGTGGCTGCGACGCGCTGTCACAGCGTCTCACAGAGCTGTGCTTGCTGGCATGCTTCCGAGTCTGTGAGACTGGCCAGTCTTGTTATTTTTCTAAGACACAGAAATGTATTTAATAAAAACTTCAAGAGAGAGTGGTGGGTGGAGTCCCTCCTCCTTAAAATTATGCTTCAAATTTTAAATTTTGTTTGCATTTAGTTTATATGGAAGTGGTTGGTGGGGAAAGATGCTTCTATGTCATTTTGTTAATTTATTGGGACTCTGTACGAGGCCAGGCCGTGGGGCCACCTGATACCACATGTGTCCTGAGCCTAGGGTGTGGGGGCGGGGGAGGAAGCAGCGGGCCGCCATCTGCAAACGATCCTTCTCTGCCGACTTGTGTGCCACGTGGCGGCCCTGGTGGAGAGCGCAGGTAGCACGGCTCCGTGGCACCGACCCGGAGCTGCCGCTTGGGAAGCCCTTCGAGCTTCGGTTTCTGCTCACAGCGATGGCGGCTGGAGTCTTGGTTGCTGCCTCCTGCGAGACGTGGCTTTCAGAGCTGCAGCTTGGTGACACGGCTTCCGTAGACATGGTGTTCTCGTCACTGCGGACATTGTTCTGGCTGTGGGAAAGAGCCGTGGACCTGTGCCAAGACAGATGCCGTGGACCGCACAGTACCTAAACTTTCAGTTTTTGTTTTTATGTGTCACTGAAGAATCTCAAATGTGAAGTTTTGTGTTTGTGTTGAGGTAGCCACTTGTCCTTCAAAATTTATACTGATACATGCGGTCATTTTGAATTGGGTCACTGCATTCTCTTTTCTTGTTTTCTTCCCCTTCCCTTGCCCAGATGTCTGCCCAACTTAAAGAGAAAGTGCTGTTCATTCTTACAGAGGTACAGGAGGTCCATGAACTTGAGACCATTCAATCCCATTCACAGAAGCAGTCACACTACTCTCTTCCTGTAAAGGCCACCCACAGCAGGCCACGCTGACAGGGCGTGCTGCAGTGGTGGCCACATGGTGGGGATGAGGACCTCCCTGTGGCCTGGCACCCACCCTTGAGAGCCGGTGTTGTGGCCCCAGGGCCCAGCACGTTGTGAGCCCTGCGGTTGAGCCCCGCGCAGCATGCCCTGTCAGCGGGAAGCGGTGAGCTCTGGGCACAGGCCAGGCCACTGTGGGACAGTCTGCGCTGGCCCGGCTTTCAAACACAGCTTCTCTCTTAGATGCGGTGTGCCGCCTTCTCTCAAGTGCTTGCTTTCTTTTAACCAAAAGACTCATTCTTGGGTTATGATACAGTTTTCTTCTACCTAGGGATTGTTTGGAAAACAAAGAGCCCATTAAATTTATTTGAAAATATACAGGGTGGGGCAAAAGTAGGTTTATCGTTGGATGTACGGAAAATAATACAATGACCGACAAATTGTACAAGAACATGCTCCATTTCCCGCCCTCACGGCTGCAGGCTTCTCCCCCACCTGTAGGCCTGGAGCAGGAGCACTTCAAACGTCCTGCGGTGACACTCTGCTGCTCTGCCGGCCACCCGGGTGGCACCGGGTCCTCCAGCGTACCTGCTCCTCCTGCCTGACCGTTCTCCTTTGTTCCTCTTTTACAGACTGGAATTCCTTTGTCTTTGTCGTGTCTTATCTTGGGGTTTGTTCACAACTCCAAGCCCAATCCTGCCCCCACACCCCTTATTAAGCTCTGTAAGTGGCTGGAAGACCAGCAGTCTGATGGAATATAAGTCATTTACTTGAACCACTAGAAAGTATGTTCTCTTCTCTTTTTCCACCAGCTATCAGGTGACATGAGTAAAAGTTGATATAAAGACCCTGAGACTTTATTTTCCATTATTCCATAGGTAAGCCTTTTTACAGAGCTCATGTCTCCAGTTGGTGTCCTGAGCTGTTCTGAGTGTCCAGTTCTGATTACCAGAGCTTCCCAAAGCTCAGTCACACAGCCCTGTGCAGACTGGCTGTCCCTGCACTGCACTCCCCCACATCCCCGGAAAATGCCACTGTGCTGTTTAAGGAGCAGCAGCCTTTCAGAGCTGGACTATTTTATATAAACAGAAGAGCTAAGTTGCTGAAGACTCAGATAGATGCAGCTATGTGTAAATTGTATATTTTTGTGAACTTTCGAAGCATGTACTCTTACTCCCTCTGCACAGCTTTGGGTTTGATGTACACATGCTCTCTGCAGGAGTCCAGAGGTTGGAGTGACAGTAAGAAATGAAAACAAAAACTGTATGCGCCCTTTGAGAGGGAGCAGATAGTTGCCTTCACTGTGACCAGTTGGAGCCCCCGGTTGTTTCTGAAGAAGGGGCCTGTGCACCTTGTTGGAGGTGCCACCTCAAAAGTTCATACTGTGCAGGGCACAGGATTTGTTCTCTCCCAGGGCATGCTAGACATACACCACAAGTGTGTGCACACGCGAGCCACTCAGTGTGGCAGGCAGGGCATTATGCACAAACTTCCTCTGGAAGCTGTCTTTGCCCCTTTGTGTACTGAATGCCGTTGAGCCTTAGGAGACATGGGTTCATGCAGGTAAAATGCCAGAGAGTAGAGCTCTCCAGAGGATTCCAGGGAGAAGCTGTGTCTCTGTAGACCTGTTTCCAGATGGGTGGGAAGTTCCAGTACCTGCTGGCTGCCCCGGCAAGCTGAGGATACAGTCGTGATGCTGCGGAGCAGGCTGCAGTCTCTGACCCAGGGGAGAAGGGTTCCTGGGCTACACTCTGGCAGTGGCACTCAGGGTGGCCTGGTGGGACACAGCTGTGCATGGTTTCTCCTGCCCATCACGTGTGGCCCGCTAGATTCCACTATACTGAATTTGGGGAGGAACTGGGGAGACTGATGGTGTTGTGTGGCCCTTACAGAGAACCACCCACTTCTCCTTAGAGAATCCTGCCTTCCAACATTCCCCCAGCAGTCGCTTCATCCAGCAAGATCATATTTCCAGTACTTCCTTAAGGGCAGAAACCTGAACCCCCTAAGGGGTCATGATGAATTCCTGAAAAGGTTTTTCTCTTCTTTCAGCAGGGAGTGGGGCAGTCCTTTAGGGAACAGGTCCAGGGTTGTAGAAGCAAACCGAATGCCACCTCCATATTGGTTTTAGGAATGACTCTACACTATACAGAATCTCCACTTGAGTTGGGATATCTTGACATTATGTTATTTTTCTCAGTGGGAGTGTGTGCTGCCTTTCAGGTACAATTTTTGTGTAATAAAAGCCAGTGCATTTAGTTTATATAGAATACTTTCTATGCAAGACTGAGATATGGAATAAATACCAAGAGATATATACTGTTGGGTACAAGGACAATAAACATGTTTTCAGAAGGGGTGTCACCACTGAGCTGGGACTGAGGGAGGACAGGCCGTGTATGTGGCCCTGCCCACCGACTCTGAGCAGCTGTGCCACGGATTAAGTGTCAGAGCCAGATGACCTGAGAGGGGCACTAGCTTCACGTGTAACGGCCCGAATGGGGTAAGTGTGAGTGCTGAAGTGGGGCAGTGTGCTCAGATATTCCATGTCATTTTTTCATTTAAAGACTCTTGTTATGAATTAGTAGACACTCAGCAAAATCAAAAGTATTTGCAGCAAAATAAAAGCCTACTCTGCTCTTCTTTAAAGTGAAATGCTGTATACCTGTTTTTCTCCAAAGTGAAAATAGACATTTATGACTTCAATTGCCTTGATAAGTTTCCAAAGTACTGATTTATGCTGAAGATTTTACTATATTGTTGCACAACTTGAAGATAATTTCTGTCTCAATGTCAACTTTTTTCACCAAATAAAAATTTAACTGGGTCAAGAAAACACCTGACTGAAAACCTGCTTGTGTCCTGAGCTGTTCTTTTGGGGACAATAAAAGTGGTTGATGCAGTGCCTGAACGCGTTTGATTTGTCTGCTGTAGGAGGACATTTGCTTTTCTGGATTCCAATATAAGTGAAACTGTAAGGTATTTGTTGACTGACTTCACTTAGCACAGCACCCTCTAGGTCCACCCACGCTGTTGCAAATGGCAAGATTTCATTCTCTGGGACACCTCTGTTGCTTCATGTCTTGGCTGTTAAAATGCTGCAATGAACATAGGGATGCATGTATCTTCTTGAATTAGTATTTTTGTTTTCTTCAGATATAGACCCAGAAGTGGAAATGCTGAGTCATACGGTGGTTCTCCTTTTTGTGTTTTTCTTTCCTGAGGCATCTCCATCCTTTTTCCACGGTGGTTGCAGCAGTCTGCAGTCCCCTCAGCAGTGCCCAGGGGCTCCCTTTCCTCCGCGTCCTCACCAGCCCACGATACTTGTTGGCATTCTGACTGGTGTGAGCTTGTAACTCGTTGTGGCTTCCATTTGCATTTCTTAAAGGGTTTTCATCTGAAAGATTAAAATTGGTGTTTGGAGACATGATGTATACGTACTTAAATTTCTTTGTGAAATCATTTATGTGGAACACAATATTCCCTACTGACGCTCAATCAGTGAAGCTGCTTTTTTCATTTGTCATTATTTACTGATTTATTGAATGGCAGTTTACATCCGATATTATTTTGTATTGGTTTCAGGTTTACAGCATAGTGATTAGACAGTAATATACTTTACAAAGTGTTCCAATGTTTTCAGTACCCACTGACACCATATGTAGTTATTAGACTATTATTGACTATTTTCCCTATGCTATACTTTACATCCCCATGACTGTTCTGCCTAAGATTAGTACTAATCTGTATTTCTTAATCCCTTTACCTTTTTCACCCATCCCTCCAACCACCCTCTCATCTGGCAACCACCAGTCCACTCTCTGTGTCTATTAGTCTGTTTCAATTTTGTTTTGTTAGTGAAGCCTTTTTTTAAGTTAGAAAATATTTTATAAATAATTCAATAATTAGAAACATGGAGACTATTTTGCTTTGTGACAACCCAGTTAAAGTTTATCAAAATCCTTTGCATCTTGGGAAAAGAATGTTCAGCACACATTTTATTCACCTTTATTTATGTACACTGAGGGCACACTATTGCCACATGTTCTATTAGGGCCATGCCGGGCTAGCCTGGGACCGTCACGGTCCCAGCAAAAGGAGGTGGCTGCCATTCTTTTCATCCAGCTCTAACT
Source organism: Trachops cirrhosus (assembly GCA_028533065.1). Classification (NCBI taxonomy): domain Eukaryota; kingdom Metazoa; phylum Chordata; class Mammalia; order Chiroptera; family Phyllostomidae; genus Trachops; species Trachops cirrhosus. Next base: position 38,024,647 of record CM052546.1, read on the forward strand.
GGCTTTGCTGCCAGACCCCATTAGTTTTTTAAAGTTTATGTGTGGGGTAGTTTGAACCTGCAACAATTTACAGAAGAACAATGATGTTAAAATGCTAATGTTGTCATAATGTCGCAACCCTATTTAAGGCCGAATGACAACTGGTAATGTTTTGGAATATTTGTATGAAAACAATGATATTTCATACTTAAAACTCGGCTTCAGCAAACTTTAAGGAAAAAACAAAGCTTGAATTTAAATGCAAATCAGCCTTTTATGAAATATGCCCTTTGGCTGTATGCTTGTCCACAAAGCCTTAAGGCCTATTGAGTGACCAGGTCTTGTAAAGACTTACTGTAAACTTACTTCTCATTCTCTCTCTAGCAGAGGCAGAGCCTCCCAGTTTCCCTGGGACTACCCAAGCCCTGCGTGGCACTGAGCTGTCTGAGCATGTACGTGCACGCGTGTGAGCTGAGTATGTATGTGCACATGTGTGAGCTGTCTGAGCATGTATGTGCATGTGTGTAAGCTGTCTGAGTGGGTATGTGCATGCTTGCTTCAGGAATTCTTCACAGGAAGTAGGTGAACCACATGAGAACAGTAAACTCGTGGCTTCATAAGTTTACCTTATTTCCAACCCCAACCATCCTCAGTGGAGGACATTTTATCCACATCGAGGTGTTTACAGCCCTGAACACAGTGCTTCCAAAAGGTGGTTCAGAAACATTTGGAGCAATGGTAGTAGGTGGTGATAAGTAATCCTAGCCAGTATGTAATTGCTACATGGCAGACATTGTTCTGAGGATTTTTATATATTAGCTCATGTAATCCTCACAATTCCTCTTTAAGGAGGATATTATTCTTATGTTATATGTATAGATAAGGAAGCTAATGCACAGGAAGGCCAAAAAATTCACCGAAAATCACAGCAGCTAGTAGGAGGCAGTCCTGAGATTTCAACCCAAGTAACCTGGCTCCATAGTCTGATTTTAATTATTTCACGACTACTCCAAGTGGCTCTTTTGATAGTTGTTTTGGGTGTATGCATTTAGAATTAATTTACCTTTTTTAGAAAACATTGTTTGGATTATAAAAGGAATGTGGTTACACTATAGAAATGTTGGGAAAACAAAAGATCTGAGAAGAAGACATTTTCCAGTAATTCCAGAGAGCACCACTGGTGACATTGGGTGTGTGGCCTTGTACCACTTTACTATGTAGGAGCAATTGCACCTGGTGACAGCTCTGTCCTCACAAATCTAACAAAGTGCATGTGGGGGAGTTTTCTGAATATGTGCTCCTCCTGTTAGGTCCTGGTTCCACCTGCAAATCTGAATTCTGATCTCAGAAGCAGGGCAATGTTCTCTTTTCCTTTGTCCCTGCTTCTGAGATCAGAATTCAGATTTGATGTAGACTTACTCTGAATACCAGTAGAACCAGAGGGCTGTCACCATGCCACCAGCTGTACTTGAACCTGTCATCATAGTCAAATTCTTTGAAGCACCTTCTGCACTAGTGAAACTCATAGTGGGATTTATGTGCTATCTCTGGCCCACTTAGGTTTCTCTATTGCGTGTTGCTCCTTGGAATATGGGAGGAACAACTATCAGTGCATCCCACCAAAAGAAGTAGAGAGCATAAGTAGATATGGTAGAGTATAAGACTGATGCATAGGCAGAAGGCAGGTCACAACATGGTTGCCACATTAAGCATGTTTGGCAAGAAAGTAACCTGACTAGCCAAGAGCGTTGTATTTCAAATCTGAGGCATAGGAGGGGGTGGAAGGAGGGGCCTGAGGACTGCTAAGGACGAGGAGATGGGATCAGTTTGTGTGTGTCTGTGTGGTGGGGTGGGAAAAGGAGGTGGAAGGAGCTCTAGAAGTATTTAGAATGACTTGTTACACATTACTGTGTGACTTTTACTGTTCCTTAATGCTACAGAATTTGATGATACATTGAACAGATTAGGGTGAATGACACATTTCCAAAATGTAGCAAACTTGCTGAATAAGGGCCAGACTGAGTGGGGGCTCACTCTTTTTAAAATGTATTCCACCCACAAGTGAGTTTTTCCCTCACACAAAGACATATGGGCCAGAAGTGGCTCTGAAGTCCTGCAGTGGGAGAGAGTGCACAGAATGTGAATTCTCCGGTTCAGGAGCATAAATCAGCCCTGTCCATGGACACTGTACACCTGGACGGCAGAGCACAGAAGTGAAGACCACTGGTCTCACCAAGAAATTGGAGGACTTTTGTGAAATAAAACTCTGTCATTCACCACCAGAATCTTTTAAATAAGGGTTTGTTTTATTTCTACAGATTCTTGAACAATCCTTGATGCTTAGTAAAATTTGTTAGTGTAGGGGAGCAAAACTGCCACCCCAAAATATGCCACTTTGGAATATTTATTATTTTAATTAAAGTTATTAAGGAAACAGCTAGTGCAAGAAAGACATTCTGAGCCTCCTTTGTCCTTGTGAAAGGAGGAAATAAGTCTTCCCTGGGAAAGGGGCCTCCCTGCACCAGGAGGTAGAAAGACATCCTTAGCAGCAGAGGTAGGAAATTCAGGGCTGAGAAAACCATGTACACAAACTATCCTTACCTTTTTCACTAGCACCAAAGTGCAAGTTTCTTTGTCTAGTCAGTACTTCACAAATTTATTTTTTAATCTGTAGCAGAAGCAGTACCCAGGGACTGATGGAGCCATAGACAGTGCTGAATTGGTGTTTAATGTGGTACAATGAACATTTCCTCCATTTCAGCTGGGCAGGGGACACGTTAAATGGCAAAACAGTTTCCCTAAGTATTCAACTGCGTCATATAGATATGCCAGAGCTAGAGGGTAGAAAATGTGGATTATATTTGAATACTGCCGAGCCCACTATTGAAATCTCTTGTACATGTCTGCAGTCTCCAGGCAAAGGAGGTATCAAGTAGGAAGAAGAGAGAATTCTGAGATTTGGGGCAGTGCCTGAATAAATTAAAAATTAATGCCAAGTCTCAAAATTTGGGGGGGGCAAGATTCAGAGCTCCTTCATTAATAAGGCACCAGATTCATGGATCTGGGAGGAACATTCATCTAAGAAGTAGTAATTGAGCACTTCTTCTGTATTAGGCCCTGTATTTGCCATTGGAAGAATAAGACAGGATTCTTGGCCTCTGCATCAACTTAGAATAAAACCTCAGGATTATGAGGCCATCTTGAGTCTCATTTAGAGGTTATGGATGATTTTATAAAAGAGGACGCTGAGGCTGAGGGTGTTAAATGATTTGCCTAAGAGCTCATCTAATCAGTGAGCTAATCAATGTTAACTCTAAGATCCTGCAGTCACCCTCAAAGATGGAGGCGTAGGTAGACACACTGCCTCCTCACACAACCAAATTAAGGTCAGCAACAATTTAGAAACAAGATACCAGACCTGACAGAAAATTGAACTGTATGGAAGTCGGACAACCAAGAGTTAAAATATACACATTATTCCAGACTGGTAGGAGGGATGGAGTTGGGCAGCTGGGCGGAGAGGGGTTGCAGCACAAAAAGTGACATATCCCATCCCGGGCGCGTAAGGCATCCCAAGCACGTAGGCGGCTGGCAGACCCAGGGAGGCGGCGACTGTGAAGCAAGGCAATGCGCGCAGGCACCTGGCTGTCTGGGCCACATTCGTGTGCAGATAAACTAGATGAAATTGGGCAGTGAGACAGACTGCACAACCCAGGGTCCCAGTGCTGGGATATAGAACCTTGGGACACTGATTGAAAACACCTGTAGGGGTTGAGGTGCAGAGAGAGACTCCCAGCCGCACAGGAGAGTGCGTTGGAGAGACCCACAGGGTCCTAGAACATACACAAGCCCACCCACATGGGAATTAGCACCAGAAAGGCCCAGTTAGCTTGGGGGAAGCGGTGGAAGGGACTGAAATCTGAAGTTGAGAGGAGCAAGTGCCATTGTTTCTTCTTGGACCCCGCCCCCATATACAGCAACCCAGCAACTGGGTTACCCCACCCTGGAGAACACCTAATGCTCCACCCCTCACTACATAACAGGTGTGACCAGACTAAAAAAAAAATGGCTCAAATGGAAGTACAAAGCAAAGCCCCAGAGCCAATACTTTTAAGTGACCAAGAGATAGCCAACCTATCAGATGCACAGTGCAAAGCACTGGTGATCAGAATGCTCACAGAATTGGTTGAATTTGGTCACAAATTAGATGAAAAAATGAAGGCTAGGATAAGAAAAATGAAGGAAAATGCACAGGGAACCAATAGTGATGGGAAGGAAACTGGGACTCAGAACAATAGAGTGGACCAGAAGGAAGAAAGAAACAACCAAACAAAAAAGAATGAAGAAATAAGAATACAAAAAAAATGAGGAGAAGCTTAGGAACCTCCAGGACATCTTTAAAC
>CM052546.1:38029128-38161610 GCA_028533065.1 Trachops cirrhosus
CAAGAGATAAGGGGACAGTCACCTACAAAGGAGTTCCCATCAGACTGTCAGCTGATTTCTCAAGGGAGATCTTACAGGCAAGTAGGGGCTAGAAAGAAGTATTCCAAGTCATGAAGGGCAAGGACCTACATCCAAGATTGCTCTATCCAGCAAAGCTTTCATTTAGAATGGAAGGGCAGATAAAGTGCTTCTCAGATAAGGTCAAGTTAAAGGAGTTCATCATCACCAAGCCCTTATTTTATGAAATGTTAAAGGGACTTATCTAAGAAAAAGAAGATAAAAAATATGAACAGTAAAATGACAGCAAACTCACAGTTATTAACAACCACACCTAAAACAAAAACAAAAGCAAACTAAGCAAACAACTAGAACAGGAACAGATTCACAGAAATGGAGATCACATGGAGGGTTAGCAACAGAGGAGTAGAAGGAGGAGAGAGGTGAAAAGGTACAGAGAATAAGTAGCATAGATGGTAGGTAGGAAATAGGGGGAGGGTAAGAATAACATGGGAAATGTAGAAAACTAAAGAAATTATGACACATGGACATGAACTAAAGGGGGGAATGTGGGTGGGAGAGGGTGAGCAGGGTGGAGGGGAGTGAAGGTGGGGAAATGGGACAACAGTAATAGCATAATCAATAAAAATATTAAAAAAACTCTGACTAAAAAATGTGTGGGGTTGAGGTGGCAGGAGAAACTTCCAGTCTCACAGGAGAGTTCATTGGAGAGACCCACAGGGTCCTAGAACATACACAAAAACATTCACCTGGGAATCAGGACCAGAAGAGTGCAATTGGTTTGTGGATAATGGAGAAAGTGACTGCAAACCAGCTGAGAGCCAAGCAAGTGGCATTGTTCCCTCTCAGACCCCTCCCCTATATATAGCGGCACAATGCAGCCACATGGGTTGCCCTGCCCTGGCGAATACCTAAGGCTCCACCCCTTACTACATAACAGGTGCACTGACACACAAAAAAAATGGCCCAAATGAAAAAACAGATCAAAGCTCCAGAAAAAATACAAGTAAGTGATGAAGAGATAGCCAACTTATCAGATGCAGAGTTCAAAACACTGGTAATCAGGATGCTCCCCAAAACAGTTGAGTATGGTTGCAAAATAGACGAAAGGTGAAGGCTATGAAAAGTGAAATAAAGGAAAATGCAGGGAACCAATAGTGAAAGGAAGGAAAGTGGCACTCAAATCAAGTTTGGAGCACAAGGAAGAAATAAACCAGAACAGAATGAAGAAACAAGAATTCAAAAACATGAGGAGAGACTTAAGAACCTCCAGGACAGCTTTAAATGTTCCAACATCCAAATCATAAGGGTACCAGAAGGAGAAGAGGAAGATGAAGAAATGGGAAACTTATTTGAACAAATAATGAAGGAAAAGTCCCCCAGTCTAGCAAAGGAAATAGACTTCCAGGAAGTCCAGGAAGCTCAGAGAGTCCCAAAGAAATTAGACTCAAGGAAGCACACACCAAAGCACATCATAAATGCATTACCAAAGATTAAAGAGGAGAGAACCTTAAAAGCAGCAAGAGAGCAGGAGACAGTTACCTACAAAAGAGTTGCCATGAGATTATCAGCTGATTTCTCAAAGGAACACTTGCAGGCAAGAAGGTGCTGGAGGGAAGTATTTGAAGTCATGAAAGGCAAGGACCTACTACCAAGATGACTCTGTCCAGCAAAGCTATCATTTAGAATGGAAGGGCAGATAAAGTGCTTCCCAGATAAGGTCAAGTTAAAGGAGTTCATCATCACCAAGCCCTTATTTTATAAAATGTTAAAGGGAGTTATCTAAGAAAAAGAAGATCAAAAATACAAGCAGTAAAATGACAACAAACTCACAACTATCAACAACTGAACCTAAAAAAACAAAACCAAAAACAAACTAAGCAAAGAACTAGAAGAGGAACAGAATCAGAGAAATGGAGATCCCATGGAGGGTTATCGGTGGGGATGGGGAAGGTATAGACAGGGGTAGGTTCAGAATGGCATAGGAAATGGAGAAGCCAAAGAACTTGTATATATGACCCATGGAGATGAAGTAAGGTGGAGGAATGATGGAGGGAGGGGATATACAGGGTGGAGGGAAATAAAGAGGAGAAAAAAGTTGGGACAACTATAATAGCATAATCAATAAAAATATATTTAAAAAAAACCCTGAAGTTAAACTTGTGCTAGAGGACCACATGTTTACACTGGGGAGAGATGCAGGCTCCAGTAGGATTTTGAGCCCAAGCCACAGGTCCAGTTAGCTTTGAAGAGAAAACCTTCTTCCAGTAGAAGAGTGTGTCATCGAATAGAGCTCAAGATGTCAGCAGAGTAAGTGAAGTTGCACTTGTCCCCTGCCAGGACCATATCACAGTAGTGGCTGATGAAGGGAACAATCAACCTGAAAAACCACCTGAAGACTAGCTGAACAGAAGTCTTATAACTTAGGACTTAACAGAGGAACTGACATGAAAAGTGGTGGGAAGGACAGAGACATGAAAGAGCTTCGCCACACACTGGCATGTGGCGGCTGAGAATCAGCTGAGAATCAGAAGGGATATATCTCAGTTTGAAAGATTCTCCTTGCCCCTGCACACTGCCCTCCACCCCAGAAGCAAGGGGCCTCAGCCCCATGCCAGGCTCCTTGTTAGTGCCTGGAGCACTGGAGCCAGGAAGAGGAGCCCACAAAATACTTGGCTGGGGAAATCAATGAAAATTCCATCCACTCCACTGAGAAAAGAATCAGCTCTCTTGAAGGGCCAGTCCAGAGAATCTCAGTCATGGCCCCTCATCCTGGGCTCCAGCAGAGGGTCAGCAGCTCAGAGTGGAACAGAGTCATAAAGGGAGGAATTGTGTGGCATGGCTGTGGAAAGAGGGCTGGTGTAACAGCAGCAAGTGTCCCTGTTCTGTGTCCCAGTCCCACAACACCCACAGTTGCCATGTTTCTTGAGTTGAGCATCACCCTCCATACATCAGCCTAAGGAATAGCAAGAGCTCCTCCCTGCTGACTCCTGGAGGCCCCACCCTGCAGGGATCATTCCTGGCGGAAAGGTCCCACATCCTGGGCCCACAATGAAGCCCTTATTGAGGAGCTTCAGAGGAGGTCCCAGCAGGCTTGAACAGGGCCAGAATCACAGGGGAAGACTGAGTTATGAGGATGGCGGGAAGGGCCTTTTTTTTCATGCCAGAGCAGCACATTCATTCCTGTGCTGGGCCCAACCTCCACATGGCTAAATATTGGTCTATTTTACCCTGCCTGATGAACTCTGATGGCCTCATGTTGATAATTTTCTGAGGCACTCAAAACAAAGGCCTGTGGATACCAAGAGGGTGGTGGTTGGCAGTGGGTGGCTGGCCGTGGTGTATCCTGAGACTTTTACTGAGTGGCCTTAGACTCAGCATTTGCACCAATTTGAATCTGTATCAACCTGATGAACACCACTTGTCCCTACCTGGTAACTCACTGAGAACCTATCTCACACAACTCCTGTATTGCCGGAGGCTCTTTCAGTGACTGAGCCTAACAGGCAGCCAGCAGGCAGAGGTGGATCTCAGGGTGCCTTGGACCTTGTGGTGACCTGACTCTGGGTTTGGAGTGGGTGGAAGCCAGCCTTGGTACACAGCTGGGACCCTCCCACATGCACCCAGGCCCAGCAGAGTCAGCCATAAGCTGAATCACTTGATAGCTCGAACAGGTAGCCCAAGGCCAGGTATAGACAGCATCTGACACTGACCTGCACTTGAATCACTCCCAAGAGGCCCCCAAATCAACACACCCATTGGTGGCCTTGAGACCACACCAGAGCACAGTCCAATTAGCTCCACAAGTAGCCCATCTGGGCACCAGGCCCTACTTCGGCCAATTCCACTTTGTGGGGTCAGCAAGGATACAGCAGCTTGCATACTGTGGTTGGCATCAGCCAGTCTGGGTCAATTACATCCACTAGTGGGCCAAAAGAAATGAAGACTCAACTGCAAAGGAGGGCTCACATAACCAACACAAGGGACATTTCCAGAGCACCGAACTGAGGAGGTCAGTGAGATTGTGCCACTGATCCCCAGAAGACACCTAATACATAAGGCCACCACACCAAGACTGTGTAACAGCGAATATACCTGATAACCGAAACAAATATAGAAAGGCAGCCGGAAAAGGGAGACAAACAAACAAACAAACAAAAAACACCCCAGTGGAAGAACAGGAGAAATCTCCAGAAAAATAGCTACATGAAATGGAGGCAAGCGAACTATAAGACACAGAGTTCAAAACAGTGCTTATAAGAATAATCAAGGAACTTAGGGGAAAAAATCCAATGAACTCAGAGGAAGCAAAGATATCTTAAACAAAGATATAGTAAAAACAAAAGGATGCAGAAACCATTAAAAAACAGATAAAGAATACAAGAAATAAAATGAAGAATATACTAGAAAGAAACAATAGCAAATTTGATGAAACACAGAATTGAATCAACAGTTTGGAAAACAAGGTAGCAGAAAACATCTAAGCAGAGTAGCAAAAAGAAAAAAAGAATGTTTAAAAATGAGGAAAGTCTAAGGGACCTTTGGGACAACATCAGTTGTAAGAACAACCATATTGTAGGAATACCAGAGGGAGAAAAGACAGAGCAAGAGACTGAGAACCTATTTGAAGAAACAATAACTAAAAATTTTGCTAACCTGGTGAAGGAGAAAGACATTCAAGTCCAGGAAGCACAGAGAGTCTCAAATCTAATGAAGCCCACACCCAGAAACATCATAATTAAAATGGCAAAGATTAAAGACAAATAGAGAATCATAAAAGCAGCAAGAGAAAAAATGGTTACTAACAGATACTAACAAGGAAATTCCCATAAGACTGTCAGCTGAATTCTCAACAGCAACATTTCAGGCCAGAGAAATTGGCATGAAATATTAAAACTTGAAAAACAAGGACCTAGCAACCAAGATTACTCTACCCAGCAAGGCTCTCATTTAAAATGGAAGGTGAAATAAAGAGCTTTCCAACAAGATGAAGCTAAAGGAGTTCATCATCAGCTAACCAGTATTACGAGAAATGTTAAAAGGACTACAATAAGAAAAATAAAAGAGGAACATAATTATAAAGAAAATGGCAATAAATATGTACATATCAATAATCACTCTAAATGTAAATGGCTTAAATGCTCAAATTAAAAGACATAAGGTAGCTGAATAAATAAGAAAACAAGACTCATATATATGCTGTCTACAAGAGGTCAACCTCAGAACAAAAGAAACACACAGACTCAAAATAAAGTGATGGAAGAGAAACTTCATGCAAATGGAAACAAAAATAGAACCCTTAGGTTGGCAATACTGTATCAGACAATATAGACTTTAAAACAAAGGCTATAACAAAAGACAAAGGGGGACACTACATAATGATAAAGGAATCAGTACCAGAGGAAATTACCCTTGTAAACATTCATGCACCCAACATAGAAGCACCTGAATGTATAAAACAAATACTGAATGACATAAAGGGACTGACTATAATACAGACATAGTAGAAGATTTTAACACCCCTCTGATATTAATGCATACATCTTCCAAACAAATGATCAAGGAGACAGTGACTTTAGGTGACACATTAGACCAAATGGATTTAATTGATATTTTCAGCATATTTCAGCCTAAAACTTCAGGATATATGTTTTTTCAAGTACACATATGATATTTTTCAGGATAGACATGTTAGGTCATAAAACAAGCCTTAGTAAATTGAAGAAGATCAAATCCTATCAAGCATCTATCTGACCAAAATAGTATGAAGCTAGAAGTCAGTTATCAGGGTGTTCTGGCCAAGATCGAGGCGTAGGTGGACGCACTGTGCCTCCTTGCACAACCAAAATTAAGGACAACAAAAATTGAGAAACAAAAAAACAACCAGAATGGACAGAAAGTTGAACTGCACTGAAGTCCCGACAACCACTCACCCAGATTGGTAAGAGGGGCAGAGTCGGCGGCTGGCAGAGAGGGGTTAGGGTTAGCAGGAAAAAGTGGTGGCTGGCACACCTGGGCTTGGACACGGGGAAGCAAGGAGCAGACCAAGTGAGGCGCACAAGGCAGCTGGCTGTCCACAGTCACACATGTGCACGCAGATAAACCAGGTGAAAACGGGCAGCGAGACAGACCGGGCAATCCAGGGCCCCAGCGCCAGGAAATGAAGTCTAAAAGCACAGATTGAAAACACTTGTGGAGGTTGAGGTGCTGGGAGAGACTCCCAGCCTCACAGGAGAGTTCGTTGGAGAGACCCACAGACTTCCTAGAGCCTCACAGAGGCCCTAGAACGTACACGAGCCCACCCACCTGGGAACCAGCACCAGAAGGGCCCAATTTCCTTGTGGGAAGTGGCAGAGGACACTGAAATCCGATGGAGAAGGAGCAAGCGCCATTGTTCCCTCTCGGACCCCACCCCCACATACAGCATCACAACCCAGCAACTGGGTTGCCCTGCCCGGGTGAAACCTAAGGCTCTGCCCCTCATACGTAACAGGTGCAACCAGACCAAAAAAAAAAAAAAAAAAGGGCTCAAATGGTAGAACCAATCAAAGCCCCAGAGCCAATACTTTTAAGCGACCAAGAGATAGCCAACATATCAGATGCACAGTTCAAAACACTGGTGATCAGGATGCTCACAGAATTGGTTGATTTTGGTTGCAAATTAGATGAAAAAATGAAGGCTACAATAAGTGAAATGAAGAAAAATGCACAGGGAACCAATAGTGATGGAAAGAAAGCTGGGCCTCACATCAATGGAGTGGAGCAGAAGGAAGAAAAAAACATCCAATCAGAAAAGAATGGAAAAATAAGAATTCAAAAAAATGAGGAGAGGCTTAGGAACTTCCAGGACATCTTTAAACATTCCAACATCTGAATTATAAAGAGGAGAGCAGGAAAAAAGAACATAACAACAACAACACAAAAGATCAATGAAACCAAGAGCTGGTTCTTTGAAAAGATAAATAATATTCATAAACATTTAACTAAACTCATTAGGAAAAAGAAAAGATTTAAATAAATAAAAAGTGAAAGAAGTAACAGCTGACACCATACAAATACAAAAGACTACACAAATATTGTAAACAACTATATCAACCAAACTGGACAATCTGGAAGAAATGGATAAATTTCTTCCTGGAAACGTACAAGCTTCCAAGGCTAAGTTAAAAGGAATCCAAAAATATAACTAGATCAATTACATCCAATTAAATTGAAGCAGTAATCAAAACTTCCAACAAACAAAAAACCTAGATGGATTCACAGGTGAATTTCACCAAACATTCTAAGAGATACTAACACCCATCCTTCTTAAAATGTCCCAAAAAAGTCAAGAGAAGGGATGACTCCCAAGCTCATTTTACAAGGCCAGCATTATCCTGATTTGAAGACCAGATAAAGAAACTACAAAGAAAGAAAATTGTAGGCCAATATTTCTGATGAACATAGATGCAGAAATCCACAACAGAATATTAGCAAACCGAATTCAGCAACACATTAAATAGATTATCCATCATGATCAAGTGGGATTTATTCCTGGGATGCAAAGCTGTTTCAACATTCACAAATCAATTAATGTGATACACCACATAAGCAAAAATGAAGAGTAAAATCATATGATCATATCAATAGATGCAGCAAAAGCATCTGAGAAAATCCTACAGCCATTTCTGATAAAAACTATCAGCAAAGTTGGAAGAGAGGGAACATACCTCAACATAATAAACGCCATATATGACAAGTTCACAGCTAACATCTACTTAATGGGAAAAAACCAAGTGTATTTTCCCTTAAGATAAGGTACAAGACAGAGATGTCCACTTTCACCACTCTTATTCATCATAGTACTGGAAGTCCTAGCCACAAAAAATCAGACTAGAAAGAATGGAGGGTATCCAAACTGGAGAGGAAGAAGTAAAACTGTCATTATTTGCAGAGGACATGATACTGTATATAGAGAACCCTGAAGATTCCACCAAAACACTACTAGAACTGATAAATGAATTTAGTAAAGTAGCAAAATACAAAAATAAATTCAGAAATTGGTTGCAGTTTTATACACCAATAATTAACTGTCAGCAAGAGAAATTAAGAAATCAATCCCATTTACAATAGCATCCAAAAAATAAAATACCCAGGAATAAATTTATCCAAGGAGGTAAAATATCTGTACTCAGAAAATTTAAGACATTGAGGATCAAAATCAAAGAAGATACTAATACATGTAAGCATATACCATGCTTATGAATCTGAAATTAACATCATTAAAATGTCCATACTACCAAAAGCATGTATAGATTCAAGCAATTCTTATGACAATACCAGTGGTGTTTTTCACAGAATTAAAACAAATAACTCAAAAATTTGTATGAAACACAAGAGACCCTGAATAGAGGCAGCAATCTTGAAAAAAAATGAAAGTTGGAGATATAGTGCTACCTGATATTAAACTATACTACAGGGCCTATTTTAATCAAAACAGCATGGTACTACCATAAAAACCTAAATATAGATAAATGGATAAGAATAGAGCCCAGAAATAAGCCTACATTTGGTCGATTAATATTTGACAAAAGAGGGAAGAACATACAATGGCTAAAGATGGTCTTTTAATAAATGGTGTTGAAAAATTGGACAGATATATGCAAAAAATGAAACTAGACCACCTTCTTATACCACACACAAGAATGAACTCAAAATGGATTAAAGATTGGTGTTTTATGTAAGAACTGAAACCCTAAAACTTCTAGAAGAAAACATAGGCAGTAATATCTTGGACATTTTCCTTAGCAATATATTCTTTTACATATCTTCTCTGGCATGGGGAATAAAAGAAAAAGTAATTAAATGGGACTATGTCAAACTAAAGAGATTTTGCACAGCAAGGGGAACCAAACATGATGAAAAGCAGAAGACCTCCAAAGAGGACCTACAGACGGCCAATAGACATATGAAAAGTTTCTCAATATCAGTAAACATCAGAGAGATGCAAATCAAAACCACAATGAGACATCACCTCACACCTATCAGAATTTCCATCTTCAATAAATCAACAAACAAGTGTTGGTGAGGATGAGAAGAAAAGGAAACCCTCATGCTCTTTTGGTGGGAATGCAGACTAATGCAGCCACTGTGGAAAATAGTATGGAGGTTCCAGCCCTGGCTGGTGTGGCTAAATTGGTTGGAGCATTGTTCTGGAACTGAAAGGTTGTGGGTTCAATTGCTGGTCAGGGCACATGCCTAGGTTGCGGTTTCCATTCCCGGTCCTGTTGTGTACAGTGTGAGAGACCTCCACCTCACAGGGTCCTCCTGGCTGTCGAGGATGAGAATAAGTCATCCTGGACACAATCTGTTGTTCTGGAGGGAAAGGGAGTGGTGAGTCCCTCTAGTGGAGAGTGCCCCAAGCCCTTCTCTGAAATGGCTTTTATTAGGATCAGAATGTGAAGGGCTATACAGTGTGTATGCATAGCTCATCAATCAATGTCAACAGGTATTATCTATGGATAACAATTGAAGGAACACAGAGATCTGTCATAGGTCAGAGTCTGTTAGTCATGCTGATGCCAGAGGGTCTTTAAAACGTGTTTCATGAGATAAGGAGTTTACTCCTTTTGCCTTGAACTTAAACATCTGGTTTATGCCAACAGGGCTATAGAAAGCAAAGCAAGTTTCAAAAGATACAATATATTTATTAGGCCTGATTTCCCACAGGAACCCTCGGTGTTGGCATTGGGTCATGCCTGCCACCTGTGTTTCCTGGTTTTCCAGTGAGACTAACTACCCTCTTTCAAGGCCTGTTTCTGAGGGGCTATAGTCTCCAAAACCACACAGGGCAACAAAACAGTGTAAGAGGCAACCAACTGATATTCCTCTCTCTCATTTTCCTCTTCCCTCCCCTCTCTTCCTCTCTCTCCAAAGGCAATGAAAAAATGTCCTTGGATGAGGATAAAAAAAACAATATGGAATTTCCTCAAAAAACTACAATTGGAATTGCCTTATAACCAACCCAATGTTTCCACCCCTAAATACATATTTGAAGAAACCCAAAACACTAATTAAAGAATATCTGCACCCCCATGTGCATTGCAGTGTCATTTATAATAACTACGACATTGAAGCAGCCCAAGTGTCCATCAATAGACCAGTGAATAAAAATGTGGTGGTGCATATGCACGACAGAATATTACTCAGTCATAAAAAAGTATGAAATCTTACTGTTTGTGACAGAATGGGTGGACCTAGAGGCTATTGTACTGGGTAGAATAAGTCAGGCAAAGAAAGACAAATTCCATATGATTTTACTCATATGTGAAATCTAAAGAACAAAATATAAAATAGAAACAAATTCAGAGATACAGAGAATAGACAGATGGTCGCCAGAGGAGAAGGGGGTTGAGAGGCTGGGTGATAAAGGTAAAGGTGCTAAGAAGTACAAATTGGTAGTTACTGAATAGTCACTGGGATATAAATTACAATATAGGGAATATAGTCCAGAGCATCATGATGACTATGTATGGGACCATGGGGATACTTGAAATATTGTGGGGACTGCTTTGTAAAGTATATGATTGTCCAACCACTATGCTCTGCACCTAAAATTATTGCAGAATAATGTTGAATATAAATTGTAATTGAAAAAGTAACAAAAAGGAAATAAAATTGTGTCATTGGCTGCTTATCCACATTTAATTAACAATATGGTACCTTGTTTCTTTTCGGCTTTTTTATATAGACTATCTCAAATGAAAGGAAGGATGAATGGTAGAATCCTAGTACCCAAATACTATCCTATAATCTAACACTATCCTTTTGCACTGGAGAAATGAAAACTGATTATAATAACTTCAACCAAGTGTACAAAAAGTAGACAATCTTTTTTTGTTTGTTTACAAAACTTACATAGACAATAAATTTTTGAATAATCAGTTTGCCTTTTAAATTTTTTCAACAGTATCCCAGATCCCTCCCTTTAGCACAGATAGTGGAGTGTAGGCAATACAACTACTTAACCACTTCATCCTGAATTCTACAATATATGCTAATTCATATAAAAACATGGAGGCTCTAAAACACAAATTAACAGGCTGCTTTTTCCTCCCTACTCTGAACTCCACAGGTGAGGCTCCTTCCCAGCACCGCGCCTTTCAGATGGCCTGGAAACACCGCTTCATGCCACCGCTGGTGCACACCGCTTCATGCCACCGCTGGTGGCCTGTCGATGTGGGCGGAGCATCACTCCCACTGGCACACCGCAGAGCCTTGAGGGGGCCCTTCCCTGCATGCTTGTATTTGTCCGCTTCTGTGACAGGGGTCAGGGAGAATGGAAACTGAGAAATGCATCCTTGGGTCCAGGCTGGTCTCTTGTCACGTGCCATTTTTCATTTAAAAATTAAAAATGGACTTACCTTATAACCCAATGAATCCACGCCTGGGTATGTATTTGAAGGAATGCAAAACACTAATTTGAAAAAGCATATGCACCTGCACGTTCATTGCAGTTATTTACAATTGCTAAGATATGGAAGTAGCCAAGTGCCCATCAGTGTGCTGGTTAAAGTTGCAGATGTGGCTGTGTGGAGGAATGCCATGCACATATGTGGCCTAAGACATAATATGGTTCATTGGTGAAATAACTCACTGGAAGTTTGATTAGGAATTAATTATCTGATTGCAGAAGCTCATGGCTATTGGAATGCCTTAGCAGGAAATTCATTTTACGTCCTTATTTGGTAAAACTCCCCCAACTTCTATTTTGGATGGCAAAACAAAGGCTCTCTAAAATTGAAGGCCTCAATTTGAAGGTCTACTTCTCTTCTATTACGCACACTTACTATACTGCCCTGAATTTAAGATTATTTTGGAAGGCTTGGTGGATGAATGGATGAGTGGAAAACAATAACTCCTATTTACTGAGGATGAATGATGTGCCAGCACTACAATTTTATTTAATATTAAAAATCCTTTGAGAGTTCTGGCCAAGATGGAGGAATAGGTAGAAATGCTTTGCTTCATTGCACAACCAAAAGAAGGATAACAATTAATTTAAAACAATAAACAACCAGAACTGCCAGAAGATCAAACTGCATGGAACTCCAACAACCAAGTAGTTACAGAAACATTCACCCAGACTGGTAGGAGGGGTGGAGACAAGAGACAGGCAGCTGAGCAGAGAGGATGCATGGCAACGTGGCAGACTGAGCAGGCAAGCAGGCAAGGCAGGGCTGGCTGAACAGGAAACTAAAGACTCAAAGCTAGCTCTAAACTACTGCGGGGGTGCGATGGTGGGAGAAACTCCCAGTCTCACAGGAGAATTCATTGGAAAGTGGGGCTAGAGCGGAGTGAGGGAACAGCATTGTTTCCTCTCTGACCATCCCCCTACAGACAGTACCACAACGCGGCAAAGAGTGTTTCCCTGCCCTGGCAAACACCTAAGGCTCAGCCCCCTTACAACATAACAGGCAAACTGAGAAAAGAAATATGGCCAAAATGAAAGAACAGATCAAAACTCAGAAAAAGACTAAGCAATGATAAGGTAGCCAACCTATCAGATGCAGAGTTCAGAATGCTGGTAATCAGGATGGTCACAGAAATGGTTGAGTATAGTCGCAAAATGAAGGAAGAAATGAAGGCTACCCAAAGTGAAATAAAGCAAAACACTCAGGGAACCAACAGTGATGGGAAGGAAACCAGGACTCAAATCGACAGTTTGGAGCAGAAGGAAGACATGAACATCCACCTGGAACAGAATGAAGAAATAAGAATTTAAAAAAAAATGAGAAGAGGCTCAGGAACCTTTGGGACAACTTTAAACACTCCAACATCCAAATCATAGGGGTACCAGAAGGAGAAGAGGAAGAGCAAGAAATTGAAAAGTTATTTACACAAATAATGAAGGAGAACTTCCCCAATCTGGCAAAGGAAATAGACTTCCAGGAAGTCCAGGAAGCTTAGAGAGTCCCAAAGAAGTTGGAACCACAGAAGCACACAACAAAACACATCATAATCACATTACTAAAGATTAAAGATAAGGAGAAAATATTAAAAGTAGCAAGAGAAAAGGAGACAGTTACCTATAAAGTAGTTACCATAAGACTATCAGCTGATTTCTCAAAGGAAATCTTGCAGGCAAGAAGGGGCTGGAGGGAAGTATTTGAAGTCATGAAAGGCAAGGACCTACATCCAAGATTACTCTATCCAGCAAAGCTATCGTTTAGAATGGAAGGGCAGATAAAGTGCTTAACAGATAAGGTCAAGTTAAAGGAGTTCATCATCACCAAACCCTTATTATATGAGATGTTAAAGGGACTTATCTAAGAAAAAGAAGATCAAACATACAAGCAGTAAAATGACAACAAACTCGTAACTATCAACAATTGAACCTAAAAAACAAAAACTAAGCAAACAACTAGAACAGGAACAGAACCAGAGAGATGGAGATCACATGGACGGTTTTCAGTGGGGAGGGGTAGGGAGAGCATTGGCGGGGAGTAAAGGTACAGGGAGGGAATAAGAAGCATAATTGGTAGGCATAAAATAGATGGGGAGAGGTTAAGAATGGTATAGGAAACAAAGAAGCCAAAAAACTTATATATACAACCCATGGACATGAACTAAGGTGGGGGAATGCTGGAAGGCAGGGGGTACAGGGCGGAGGGGTGATAAAGGGGAGAAAAAATTGGGAAAAGGTAATGGCATAGTCAATAAAATATATTTAGAAAAAGAAAAAATAAAAATCATTTGAAATAAATGTAATCATCTGGAGCTCAGAAACAGAGATGGAGAAGCGCTGAAGGTATTTACCTCAGGTTTATATCCAGAGTGGTGACTGTGAGAGTGATGGGTGGGAATAAAAGCCTGGAGGGAGATATCAGGAATGAGGAGAGATCTCAAAGTAACACCGTATTTCAGATTCTCCCAGAGTCCAGGAGCCTGGGACAAGCTAGAGAGTAGGTGGAGGCCTGGAGCGCTCAGGTGCAAAGGGGCACAGAGCTCTAGGAGGCAGAGTTCAGTCCTGTCAGGCGAGGGAGGAACCCTGATGGATTCCGCAGAGCACTTCCTCTGTGCTAGGAAGACGTCCAGGCAGAATTTCAGTGTGTTTTTCAAGCAGAATCACTAGTCATCTGGGCTCTGGGCTCTGGGATCACAGCCTGACTTCAATTCCTGCCTGGGGAGCTGTGAGTCTGGTGTCTTAACATTTTTGCACTCCAGTTTCCTTGCCTGTAAATAAGTATCCCTTAGTACCTGCCTCATAGTGTTGCTTAAGGATTAAATTAGACCATTAAATGCATTAGACAATGTATACAAATCCATGACTATAGACATTCCTGGGGAGGTGTCCCCTTCCCTCCTTCCTGCAGCCCTGGATGCGGGCTCTGTTCTAGCACATGAGACCTCTGGGACGTGCTGGGCGGGTGCTAAGTCCGTGTGGATGGAGTAGGGAATGGGAGGGGACAAGGGAGAGTGTGGCTACTCCTACCCTACGTTTGAGAGAGAGCTCGATGGAGCTGGGCCTGCCAGAGCACAGCATCCAGACAGATCCTTGCTGCTCCACAATGTTTGTTGTGGCTACTGCAAGTGCACAGACCTCTCTGTGGCACAAGGGGAATCGGGTGCGTGGAGGTGCCAGAGTGGGAGGTAGAGATGCAAGAAGATGGAGTCCGCTTTATCAGCAACACCTCCGTGCTGAGAGGAGGGACCCCATTCCTTCTCCTTCTCCCAGCATCTGCATGGCATGTTGTGACCCTAGGTCAGGGCAGGCTTAGGGCCAGACAGCTGGCCCGGACCAGTCCATTTCCTTCCATTCCTCTCTTCTGGAGGGAATGGAAGGAAAGGGGCTCTGTTCCAGCCCCTTCTCAGTCCAGGCCCACTCAGCAGTCCTCACACTGAGCACTGAGGGTGCAAGATGAAAAAGCACAAGACCTTCTGCAATCTGCACATGGTAGGCAGGTAGACAGACATGAGCAGAGCAAGGATGATGGGCCAGGGACAGAAGGTCACCAGGGTGGGAAGCCCTGGGAACCTAGCAATGGGCAAAACAGGGAAGACAAGGAACTTGCCCACAGGGTGAACTTTCTTTCCCCAGCACATTGCTAGTTGTTCCAATTAGAACACTTCAGAGGGGGAGTGAACAAAGGTCTGGAGAACAGTCCTTAAGCATTAAGCCCTCAGGGCAATGAGGTTCTGACCTGAATCAAATACATCTAGGCCTCAGGTGTGTTTCATCTCCAAGCCAAGAAAAGCAGCAAAACCAGACAAGTGATGCCACAGTTTCCTCAGGACCTGCTGCAATGACAGTGTTCCCCTGTGCCCAGCTCTCTCTATGGAGTATGCAGGCACCTTCCCCAACCCCTCCCCCTCAGGCGCATTTTCCTTGCCTCTTGCTCCACGGACCCTCTTTTGCCTCTGTAGCTTGTTTCCGGAGCCTGTTTCTTCTACCACTCACTTCTACCTCTGTGACTTTCTAAATAAATTTTCTCTTACAGTTTGAGTCTTGACTCTGAATTCTTTCTTAGCCAGACCTCGAGTACTGAGGTTGCTGAACCAAGGCAGAGTCTGACCCCAGTAGTCTAAGACACGGTGCGATTTGGCTGCTGCCAACATGCAGCCTAGAGGGCCCCAGCATCCCCAAGCACTGTGACAGAAGCAGATGCACTACACCTTTAGGGGATGAACCAGCCTTGCATTGGGGAGAGCTGGGTAAGGCCGCAGGGTGGGCTTGTCATGTGACTGGGCCATGGGATAAGTAGGGGTTTGCTGAGTGGAGAATGGGGTGCAGACAGGTGTGCAAATTTGGTGTGACTGCTGCTGGTCGCATACATGCTGGGAGGCGGGGGTGCTATGAAAAGGGTCAAAAGGACTCGAGGGACTCTGTGGGAGAAAATCTCCCTTTCTTCTCCCTCTCCCTCCTTCCCCAGTGTTTCTAGGGAACAACGATCATTGCAGTGACTGGGAACTCAAGATCCTAGGACTTAGTTTCTGCTTTGTGAAATCATGCCTTCATTTCACACCAGGAGGAACTGAGGCATGCCTACCAGACATGTCATGCTACAGTGTGGCAGAGCCTCTTCTGGAAAGCCTTCTTGTAAAATTGCCTGGAATACCAGCATTACCCTCCAAGTCTAGAGGGACACAAACTGGAGCAACCGCCTGTTATTCTCACAGCGCTCCAGAAAGGCAGTTCTGGGCTCCAAGGACCTTGCACTTGCTCTGAGCCTTTAGGTGTTCCCAGGTGTTCTGACATCCACTTTCCCGTGTGCCTCACAATCAGGGTGGGTGGAGTAGTGCGGAGCAAGTAGCAATAATCAGCGTTTTATGCCACAGATGTATTCCAGAAACTTGTATGTCAATCTGTGTTTTGCAAATTCAATAGAATCTTTAAAAAATTAAAGGGACTTGTCATTTAATGGAGTTCAGACCTGCCTCTTTTTATCAAGTGAAGGGTCCTTTTGTAATGCAAATAACATCTTTCTACCCTGAGCAGATATTCTGTCTTGGCTTTCTTTAAATGAGACACACATATATGGGGCAAAATGTGGGGCTTACAAGAGGCAATTGAATCACAGACTAGCGTCCACCCTGCCTTTGTTGTAACCACTTGCTTTGATAGCCTTTATTTATACGGATCAAGTATTATTTTGGCCAGTAGAGGGCCCTCCAGATACAGAAAGACTGAAGAATTCCCAAATGTGTTCCCTACACCCAGATTTCAGATCACACCCAGATTTTTTAGTACGCAGCATTTCTTGTAAATCAGATTTAACTGAGGAGGGTAGCAGTAGCATTGATGTTTCTTTTATTTAGGAATTTAAGCATAAAAGGGACCTCTATTTAAAAGAGCAGCTTTTGGATTATAGTCTATTTGGAGCTAGAAAGGAGGTGCTAATCTTGTATGTGGAGAGTGATCTTGCAGAATTCAACACAGCTTAGAAAAGGGCAGCTTTGAACAAAGGTTATTCCTCTGTGTGAATAGAAACACACCAAGATGCATGGAGTGAAGTGGGGCAATAGAATTTATTTTTGTAATGAGGAAAAGAGGCTTAGGTAGGACAAGAAAAATCGCTTAGAAGGTTGGGATCTTACACATAGTAAAACACAGAATCACTATTGTTTATTTTCATGACACATTTTTATTTTCTCCTGGAGTTTTTCTACTCTATGGTTTGAGTCTAGTTCAGAGATTTTTATTTCACTGAATGTTGAAAAACACCTTAAATTCTGTGCTCAAAGATGGCAATGCAGCATAAAAAAAAATTCACATCCAGTCCCCAATGGATCGAAGCACAAACCTGTTGCAAAACCAGGTAAAAAATGAGAAAAAGTGTCAAGAAACTAGTCCGGAAAAGAAATATAGGTCAGTGACCAGATTTCTTCAGTTTATAAAACAAAGAAAATTCACTGAAACTCTCCATGGATATCAGTATTAAGCCAGTCTAAAATAAAGTCTCACATTCTAATCTTTTAAGGCCTGGAACAAAAACTGAAGTTGATTGTATTGATTTACACGGTTCCCCTGAACCAGTAATTTTCCCACACCAGAACTGGGCAGCTGCAGGGACCAGTGACTCGTAGCAGCACCGAGGATTAGTTTGGGCCCTACCAATGTAAGAACTTGGGTCCTACGAAAACATGTGGCCACTGGGTATATAGCTAGTGTATGGCAAGATCTGAGAGGACTGAGCTGGTTCTTACCAACTCTATTTGTACAGCTCTAAAGTGGGAATAAATCATTTTCTGACTCATCCTCTATGGTTCTGACTCGTACAGAGGGCAGTTCCTTCTATACTGATTTGGAGGTGAAACAGAAGAATGAATGGATTGGGCACCAACAGAGAAATTCAGTTTCCCTTTGAACTTGGGAGTTATAGGTCGAATGGGCAGACAGATTTACTTGGGACTGTTTTAGCAGACTTTGTTTTCCTGGAACTCTCAAAAGTGGGCAGCAGAGAATGGAGAGGGTGAATCAGCAGATGAGTGTAAAGGGTCAAGGGGGCCTTAACAAGGCCTGCAAGGCTGGACATTTTTATTTGATCGAAGTTCTTTCTCTTTCACATTAACCCCATGTACTGCTGGGCTGTGGGGAGCGCTGTTCTTGTGGTTGTAGCTTGGCATTTTACTTCTGGCCCAGGGATGACGCCTGGGTGTCGAGTCTAGGGCCCACCCACAGGTCCTACTGTAGGCAGTAGGACACAGTCTGGGTGGTCCCCTTAGCAGTGATATCTTCTCAAAATGAGATTCCTAGGAAGTGCATAGAAGCATTTAATTTTAAGGCTGGGGGGATGGAGGTCAAGGCTAACGCAGGTTGACAGAAATCAGTTACTTAGGGAATTAGGCTCTACAAGCGGCAATCAGGAGAATCAGGCAGAGCAGAATTGTCCTTAAACACTGACAAAAAGTCAAATCAGGGTGGGGAATCCTTTCCTGCCTCTGTACTCACAGCTGTCATAATTTTGAACACTCACCTGACATTAAACATGCATCTCCCTCTGACATATGTGTATTTTTTTTTAACAAATAGTTGTGTTGAGTGAGTGCTGGGCACCTAGCAGGCAGGCAGTAAATATTTGCGGAATATTGAAGAGTGCCGTGGCTTGGCTGTTGGTGGGGCTCCTATTCAGAATCCCACCCCAGCGCCCCATTCACGCCAGGCGGGGTGGATTTCATATGAAAGGGCTGGTCAAGCCTGGCCTGACAGGAATGGTCTCCGTGAACGCTGGAGCATTCTCAGACACGCCGACTAAAAGCCGCCTTAGCAGGCGAGAACAGCTGGGGGAGGGCAGCTGGGAGTATTCCTGGAGGCCCTGCGCTTCCTTTGTTCTGGTAGATTTCAGCCAGAAGGAACAGCACATTTTACTGTCTGCAAACCACCAATAAGCTGCTCCCTTCCCCCTTCACCTCCTTCCTTCACAACCTGGGCATTCATTTGCTGCTTGTCTCTCCTCCTCCTTTGCCACAGAGCAGTCCCCAGGGACAGAGGTCTTTGTTATGAACACCCCGAGACAGGGCAAACTTGCACAGTCTCCAGGGCAAAACCAGGGCTATCCTCCCAGGAGGGTGATCGTCGGGGCAGAGACCCCCACCTGTGGATCTCCCCCTCACCGGGGTGCGCGGCAACCTGCATTGTGCTCGGGACGCACCCGTTTCCACACCAGCGCCAGCAGATGGCGATGGAGAGCGCGGCCAGCCGCAGCTTACCCCGCCCGCTCCACCGCCAGAGCCTTGCTGGGCTAAAGCGAAAACAGATGTTTTCATCATTTCTGGGTCTGGCATGTGACTTGCAGTTCAGCAGTGTGCAGACATAACCCAGAGTTGTGCATTTCCTTCATCCCCTGCAAAATAAAAATTCTTGCTTAAACGAGCCTTCCTCCTCAGTGAACCACTGACACATGATCTGTTTAGTCCAAGGGACACGTTTAATGGAGCTCCAACTGCAGCCGCCTTTGTATCTAGCCCCAGCTCTATAATTGGAAGGTTGGCGGGGTTTTTTTTGTTTTGTTTTGTTTTAAGAACAGCCGGGGCAGCTAGACTAGCTATCTTTACACCAAGTGATGGGGAGAGGCGCTGGCTTTTTTAAATAGCCCTGGTCTGGCCGGCTGGGGAAGGTGCTGCGTGGGAGCCAGCGTGTCCTCAACACAACAGGAAGGCCGGGAGGTGCACCCTGCTCCCTGAGCCCACGGCAGGTGGCAGCATTGGCCGGGGTTGGCTTCTGCCTCTGGCCAGTCCCAAAGCAGGGCCCTTTTACTTTCGGTGGCCTCAAAATTATTAGTTCCAGATGAATTCTTGCAATTGTAATATTTGGTTTAACCCAATCTGCCCGATTGCGTCAGCACACGTCCAAACACAGCCGTCTGTAGTCTAACCAGACATCAGAGGCATGCTTCAGGGGTGTCAACATTCTTTTCTCTTTTGAAAGAATGTTTTTTTAAAAGGGAGGTTGATTTATCCCCTCAACTAAGGAAAGGTGAGCCAGTATGGGAATGGGGTGCTGGAGAGGGAGCCAACAGGGGAAATTCAGGGGAGGCGGTAACAATAGAACTCTGTGGGCTGGAACCTGCTAAGAGTGAAATGGGATTTATTTGTTGAACTAGAAAGGGACCTCTGGGCTCTTTGAAGGTCAGAGCAAATAAGCAAACCTGGTAGGCACTTGGTTTTGTGAGAGAAGAGCCCTCCCTTCGAGTCACATAGCTGCTGTTGTCAGACACAAAGCCCAAGCTGTGTGTCTGGGTAAGGGCCTGGGTTTGCACTTGGCCTGATTGCTCAGGATGTGGGCTGGGGGGAGGGGTCTATTTTAACTCATAGCTTTGAGGGGCACCTGGATTCTCAGTGCTCAGGGTGCAGACTGGGCTTCCTAAGGATGCCAGCAGAAGGCCCCGGGTGACCCACTCAGCAGATGGAGCCCTCTCAAAGCCGTCTGACACGTGAACCTGCTGGGTTCCTCAAGGGCCTTGTGAACAGCCTGGTGCCCACACCGGGAAAACTTGGGGCCTGGTCTGGGGGTCCATGGTCTCACAGACTTTACACACGTGTCTGCTTTGGCTGAAGGACTCCCCCAAGCCCTGGGGAAGAGGAGCGAACTGTGCACAGGCAGCCCAGGAATCCTGCTCCAGTCACCACACAAGGAAGGGAGTGTCTAGTTTCCTTCAGCTGAGATGGAGTGACCTGGCAGCTAGAAGCAGCCGCTGTCATGCAGTACCCCCCACCCCCACCTCACCCCACTTTTACATTTGTGCTCAAATTCTTCAAGTACCTTCCTCAAGGCTGTAGAGAGATCTTTGCTGGCCCACAAAAGGCAGACTGGCTGTTTCCCAGCAGGTCTCTGGCTTGACATGGTACTGATCAAAAGCTAGTGCCCACCTGGCAGGTGCTTCAAGTCCTGCTTGTCGGGAGCCAGTGGCTGGAACAGAAATGGGGTGGTGGGTTGTCATCATAATTTTAAACCACTGTTCCCCAACTCCCATCAGATGATTGTAACGTAGTCACTGTGGTTCCATCCCAACTTCCCACATTTTACAGATGACATTCCTAAGTGTTTAGGGGTTCGACCAAGGCCAGACAAGTTCAACTATAAAACCTCTGGCTCCTCAGTGACAACTGAGGCTTTTCCTCAGCCCTTAAACCATTGGTGACTGAGTCAGTCAACTCTTCAATTCCCATCCCTTTTCTCTGTCTGCTGCAACTCTCCAATGCAAACCTGTGCTGCTGCTTTGCCTACAAGAAGTTTGGAAAGAACAAAAGTTTCCTGAGGAATTTTCAGTTTTGCTGGTTTAAATAATGTTCATAGCAGTGCCATTTACAATAACCAAGGCTGGAAACAGCCAAAGTGCCCATCAGTTATTGAGTGGATCAAAAAACTGTGGTACATTTGCACAATGGAATTCTGCAAAGCAGAAAGAAAGAAGGAACTCCAATCTTTTGCAACAGCATGGATGGAACTGGAGAATATTATGCTAAGTGAAATTCTTTTATAACTCAAAAAAACCCCTAATCTGAGGATATGTTTATTGATTTTTTAGAGAGAGGAAGGGAGTAGGGGAGTGAGAGAGAGAGAAACAGAGAGAGAGACAGAGAGAGACATCAATATGAGTGAGAAATTTGATCTGTTGCCTCCTGTATGTGCCCTGACTGGGGGACAGACCTGCAGCCTTTTGGTGTATGGCATGATGGTCCAACCAGGACTGTCAGGACTTAAATAAATTCTTATACTCAAACAGTTAGAAATGAGTATCACTTTTTACCCTGATTTCTTTCTCATTTATCACTTTTATTTCCAAAAGAGATGTGCACTTATAAATGGTCATCATGGTGATAACTGCTCTGCGATGATCTGCTTTCACGGATGAGGGAGTGAGCTGTAGAAAAGTTCAGTGACAAGGTCAGGGTACAGAAGATAGAGGCAGAGGGAGCATGGAGGCATCTACTTCCTGCCTGGTGAGCTTGGGGGCTTTATTCTCATCACTCTTTGCTGTGACTGCTTAGGCGCCCCACTGGGGGCAACAAGCACCTTCCAAAATAGCTCCCCCTGCACAGGCAAGGAAAAGTCACTGGCTTATTCTTGTGAGATCAGGTGTCTGAGAATAGGTTTGTCTAGAACACGTTAAGATCTTTGATAAAGGTTGATTTACTGGGAACAGGAGAGACAAAGAGCCCAGATATTGCTGTGGAGGCTAGGTAAAATTGAAAGAAAGATGAATAGGGAGTCAGGAACAAAGGTTCCCTATATGACCTTGAAGGAGCCATCTTAGCTTTATGCCTGAGTTCTCTGCCCTGAAAAGCCAGGGAGGTGGACATGATTTCTGAGATCTCTTTCAGCTCTGACCCCCTTACCCTCAGCCAAATGTGAGGGACCAGATTATCTTCTCTCTCAAAGTCACTCTTGAGCCATCTTCCCAGTGGCCTAAGGACTAGCTTGTGACTGTTAGGTGATGGTCGGGAGATGAGCAGCTCCAGAAGGGCAGTGACTCAGTCCTCGACTCAGTGCTTGGCGATTCCACGAAGGACAGTTGCTGTCAGTCCCTCTGGCAGAATTTGGGGTCTTGGAGGAAGTGCTCGGGGGTTCTTTTGTCCATTCATCCATCCATTTCCTCCATTATTAAACATTAAGTACCCACTAAATTCTAAAAATTAGTAAGAAATTCTCATACCCAGGGAAAAATCTTCCAGATTCAAAGACACTAAAGAAGTGTTATAACTAAATGCTTCTGTGAGCCTTGATAGGATCCTATATCCAAGGGGGGAAAACCTGTAAAATATATTCCTGAGACAACTAGGAAAATCTGAATGTAGACTACACAAAACCATAATAGTGCTGTAGTTTTATAGGACAAAGTCTTTGTCATCAGACACACACTGATGCATTTAGTGATGAGTGTCATGATGTTTGCAACTTACCTTTAAGGAAACTTACCTTTCTTCCTTGAGGAAAATGAAAAAGGCAACATGCCAGAGTATTAGCAGTTGGTGGTTCAAGGATGGCGTATTTTGGGTGTGCACTGACTAGTAATTCAACTTTTCTGTAGATGAAAAATTTTCAAAATAAAAAAGCAAGACAAAAAGAAGTTCTCCTCTCCTCAGGGAGCTTACTGTTCCCTTAGGGGTTACCCATGGCAGAAGGACTCGTGGGTCATTATGGGAGAGAATGGGTGGCCCATGTGTGGGTAAGTAGCCATCTTTGGGAGCCCAGAGTAAAGAGTGGCCCATTTCCCCCAGGGCGTAGGCAGCGGAGAGCAATCTTCCCAGGTGGCACAGTCTTTGAGTGAGGGAGGCAAGGAAGATGTGTATGCTTTCCGTGGGAAAGGGCAAGGTGGGGGGTTTCAGGCTGAGGGGATAACAGGAGTACAGTTACAGAGCCTGAAGTTGTTTGGATACAAAGATTAGCCCACTGTGGCTGGAAGATAGAAGGTGTATGAAGGGGTGCTCTGGGATTTAAATATTGATTTTCTGATGGGGGGCCTTGAATGTCACAGGGAAAAAAATCAAACTCTGATCTTTCAAGAAGAGAGAAATCAAACATGTAACTCATTCTGCATGCACAACTGTTTGCTATATAATTGTCAACACTCAGTTGTCTAATTAGTGAATTTTCTATGGCCAACTCTTACCGATTCCTCAGAACCAGCATACATGACTCCTCCCTAAAGGTTTCCCCAACCTCTGCAGATAGAATGATTCACTTGGCCTTTTCCGTTCCTGTTACTGAAACTCACAGTCACCCCCCACGTTGTGGGATCATGTAAAGCCAACTTTGACAATAGGTGGTCTGACTACTTTCTCTAGAATTAACTCACCGCTCCTTATGCTTATCCTTTTTGCATTTCCTTTGGCTCCACAATAAGCTTTTCATACTTGCCTCAGGCTCTGCTCTTTAGGGTGACCAGCTGATGCTCTCAGGGTTCCTTGGTTTCTTCATGTTAGCTGGTTTGCTGGCTGTATGGCTCAGGGTTGAGGAAAGTGGCCTGGCTGCTGCCCAGCTATGCCAGGACCTGCCTCAGCTGGATAAGGGTCAGGGGGCTTCACCAATGAAGGGGCCACAAGTGTTACTCTTCCATGTTCTCAGAACAGATCTGTAGGTCTTTACAGTATATAGTATTTATCATGTATACTGTGGGTGTGCTCTTTGTCTATTTCCTGTACTAAATGTCTTAGCTTAGAATCCCCAGGACTTAGCACACTACCTGGTATTTAGTAAATGCTCAATAAATGTTTATTGAAGGAATGAGTAGGTAAATGAATAGGCAGAAAGGGAAGTATCTATTCATTGGCATCCATTTAGATTTCTGCCCTTTATCTGAGTGTGTAACTGAGAACTATTCATGTAGAAACAAATACACAGAAAGTCTACCTTACTGAAATTTCAGCTCTGTGTTTATTTGCATTAGTGTAAGTGTTAAGTACTGCTCCTTAAAACAATGAGAGTCTCCAGTGATGCTCCTCTGAGAAGCTTTTTTTTTTTTTTTTTTAAATGCATATAAGAGATCAACTCTGCCTTTGAAATCACAGTGGGATTTCAAATGTATCAACATAGAGTTTGGGAAAGGAGTTGATTCATGAACCATATTAATTGCTACTATATTTGACCCTTCTCACTAGCAGATCCACCAAATATGCAGCAAACACAAAATCAAAATTTAGCTAGGGTAGGATTCCTGTCCAGTCTGCATGGGAAACACAGTGTCATCAAGTCTCTGGGGCATGGCCATTTCATCTCTGTTTCACCCTCAGGACATCATATGTAGGGAGTCACAGGAGCCAATGTCAGAGCACAGACAGTTTCCATGAGGATCCCAGGCCAGGAACCGTGGGGTCTGTTCTGATCTCTAAGTAACCACCCTCAGTCCGTGTAACAGATGGTGGGTAATTGTGTTGGCTTGTGTATTTTGTCCTGGCAGTATCCTCCCCACCCCCCTCCTGTGAAGGACAGGAAATGAGTCTCCAGTTGCTTTCATAATTTAGGACCAGGCTGACCATGTTTGTGGAGTTCTTATAGACAGTAGAAGTTTCATGATAAGTCAAATGGCAGCTTAAATCCCACGCAGGACATCTTGAAATGGCTCTGGTGACTGATGCTACTGACCACTGATGAACACCTGGAAACCTGCTTTAGCTTAGGGACTTGACCCTGTGATGGAGAAGGCTTCTCACCTCTTGCTTCCACCTCTTCAACTTTAATGAGATTCAATGGTTATTTATTGAACAACTCTCATTAGTAAGACACTGCACCAGGTCCTTTGGGTGCACGGTATCATATATTAGACATTGACCTGCTCCTCAAGTATTTCTAGATTTATATCCCATTTCTCCCCAACTTTTTGCAGGACCACAGAATTGATTTTATCCTCAGATTCTATGAGATAAACTGGTATAGAGCAGGGAGGTCCCAAGGAAAAAGCATAGGTGAAGCTTAAGAGATCATATTCAGTTCAGTGTCTCAAATGAAAGTTGTTATGCAAAAAGTGATCTGGTTTAAATACAATTTCCCAGGACCCACTCCTTTATACATATTGTCCCCAATTCTCTGGCTTTAGAAACAGCCAATCTTCTACCTGCCAGTCAAAGCAAAGGTGATAAGAAGGTTAGAAATGGTATGCTTTCATTATCTGGGACATTTCTCTTTCCTTGACTTTGGTGCCAAGTGTTTGTAGTCTTGAGAACACAGCTGGAACTGTAGACACTGGGTAAAGACTTACTAAAAGAGAGGTAGACAAGCAGGATTTTTAAAGTAGCTATAAAGGAAAATGCTAAGTAAGCTTTATTTGTGGGAACTCAGTCACCCCTGGATAAGACGGAGAGGTAAGTTTGAAATTGATTTTGCTCACAGTTCCCAGAGTTCTTTCCTGCAAGGGCCTTTTCTTGAATTGCTGTGACTCTAGAAGGTTCTGTGTTCTCTGTCATAATGAAGGGGAACCTCACAACCACTTCTTCCCATTGTCTATCCTGCCGTCCATTAACCCACTGGTTTAGGTTTATTTGTTACACATCTGCTAGATGTCTAGCGCTGCATCCATTGCTAGTGGTAAGGGGGCCAGCCCATCTTCAAAGACTGATAGCATCATGGATTGCTGATAATAGCAAGTTATTTGACTCTTTTGGACCTCAAGAATATCCATAGTATTTTGTAGCATTTCAGTAAAGAATGAGTGAAATATGTTTGACAAGCCCTGGTACTTGGTAGTTACTAACCCAAGTTCCTTCTTTTCTTACTTTACATCTGAATTTCCACATTGCAGAATGTAGATAGAATAACAGCTTCATTGGAATAAAACCTTCATTGGAAGGTTTTAGGAATTAAGTAAGACAGTGCATATTAACATGTTTTGTAAGCTCTTGGCTATTGCAGTGATGACAGCCATTATTATACAGGCACCATCAGAGGGCTTGCAGTGACACTGGAAGGCCATGGTGCACACCTGTTAAACACTCATAATGCAGCCTAAGATCTCCAGTGCCCTGTGCCCTCCTTCAGGACCCTGGTGCCACATACTGTCTGTCAGGACCCCAGTTCCCTGTGCCCTTTGTAAGTACCTCTGTGCTCTCCATAGGTACCCCAATGTTCCATTGTACCCCCTGAAGTTCCCCTATTCCCCAAGGCCCTCTGTGAGTACCCTAATGCTCCAATGCACCCCATTAATACCCCAGAGTCTTCTGTAAGTATCCCAATGCTGCAGTATACTCTAAGTCAGGGGCGTCAAACTCATTTTCACTGGGGGCCACATCAGCCTTGAGGTTGACTTCAAAGGGCCAAATATAATTTCAACTCCTTAACAGTTAAGGAATAGTTACATTTATACAGTCCTAAAATTACATTTGGCCCTTTGAAGGCAACCACAAGGCCAATGTGGCCCCTGGTGGAAGTGAGTTTGACACCCCTGCTCTAAGTTGTTTGACCTAACCCATATTGCTTCTTCCAACAGGAAAATTGGGCAACAAAGGAGCCTACCAGGCACCTTTCAATGATATGATGGTTTTTGAACAGTGCCAAACTACCCTTCCTGCCACCTCTGCCACATGAAACTCCTAGCACTCGGGAAATTTTTCCCCTGCTCTTCATCTCCCAACCTTGGCCTCACTGAGCCCCTGTGAGATCAGATCCCTCTGTTCTAACCAGGTGGGGTGGCCTTACTTTTCAACAAGCCTATCTTGTCCTACTCTACTCCTGCCTCTTTGCTAGTGCTGGGCCTTAAGCTAGAACTGGCTTCTCCTTTCTGTCCATGCCATTTAATGAGTTCTTGACGCACTTTCTCCATATGTTTCCCCTAAATGTTTGTGTTCTCCATGACAACCAGCATAAGGACTGCACATGTTATGTGTTCAATAAATATTGGGTGAATGGTTAATTTTTTCATATTATATTCAAAAATACTTAATGAAAAGATTAGCTGTGTGAGGCACTGTGCCATGTGCCCTATTGAGTTAATTACAGGAAGGATTCCTGTCCTTAAGTAGCTTAACATCTAAAATTGTTAAACAGATCTAAGTACTCATTTACAACAGCAGCCAGTGACCTGGGTTCTTAACCCAGAATCTGTTGACCACCCCCTCTCCTGTTAAGCCTCTGAATTATATGGAAAAGGGTGTACATGTGCATATTCAGGGTCCACAACCACTATGAGAGTTTGAGCAGTAGTGGTGAGAAGCAGAAGATTCTGGATTTTATTGCGGATTTGTTGATAGACTGGATGAAGACTGTGAGAGTAGGGGCAGAGGCAAAGCTATCTCTTGCATTTCCTATTTGAGCAATGGGTGGATGCCCTGGCATGGACTGACAGAGTGGTGATTGAGTGGTGGAGGTAGAAGGAGACTTGGGGAAGAGGAAACATCAATGGGCACATAATAAGTAAGCTTGAGATGTCTGGAAGGCATCCAAGCTCAGATGCCAGTGAGCAGTTGTGGATATGAAGGAGAGCTCGGGGGAGAAACTGAAGCTGGAAATATAAATTTGGATATCATCAGTGTATAAATGGTATTAATGAACTATAGAAATGATCCCTGAAAAATATAGTTGTGTGTAAATGGTATTGAAACCAGGTTAAATATCAAGCAGGGGAGTGAGGTCCAGGAAAGGAGTCTGGAACTTTCTGAAATGTAGATAAATGGAAGATGAGGATCAAACAATGGAGACTGAAGAGTAGAAGCCACCAATTTAGGAGAACTACAAGGTGAGCCTAGAGAAGACCGTGTTCACAGAAAATCAGTGGGCAGCCATGTTTCTGTCCCAGAAACTTTATCACTGTAATGTACTTATTTACTTGTCTGTCTCTGTGACTAGACTGGACTTTTTGAGTGTAGGAATTGTATCTTTTTAATTTTAGAATCAACAGGGCATAGCACAAAGTCAGGCACATAATCAGTATGTGCTCATTGTCTCATGAATGGGGAAAAAGTCTCAAAAACCAAGCAGGAGAATCCAGTACCCCCAAAGCAGAGATTTCTAAGGCTGAGTTCTCACTGCCTCTAACATGCTTTGGGGGAGGTATAGGGTGGGTGTGGTACAGTCTGTACCCATACAGTAGGAGGCAGGAAAACTGTGTCACTGTGTCAAAGAGCTGGGGCCATGGTAGGACCCTGAACCAACAATGTCACTTGTGCATGAGAGCACTTGGCTGGGGAGCAACTGCACTTCCACCTGCACCATCTGTTTAGCTAATTCCCTGCCCACTGGCTCCAGTGTTACTTACCTCTTAATTACTGGCCAGAGCTCTGACCTGGCTCAAGGGACCAGCTTTGCTTTCCTGTTGCATTTTAAGCAGTGACCGGGTGAGACCACTTTTCCTGGCTGAGGTTGCTTTGGGCCACCTTCAGCCAACTGTCCTCCTCTGACACATCCTGAACTTGCGGACTTAGGGGTTCAGAGCAGCCTGATATCCTGGTGGCTCTGGCAGCTCTGAGCTGGATCTGTCTACTCAGGGACAATGCTCCCCAGGACAAACTGGCGTTTAGAGGTTCTGAGAGTAGTTGGCATAGGATAAAAGAAATTGAGAGGGAAGCTGAGAGATGTCTGAGACTGGTGACATACACTATCTTCAGTGGACTGTCCGAGTCAGGATGACGGTGGCACTGAATCCAGGATGCTCTGTATAAAGTTCTGACATCTGGGAAAGGAGCCGAGTTTAGTCTGCACCCAGATGATGTCCATTCTTGACTCTCCTGCCTCTAAAGAAGTTCAGCTTTTTTTTCCCAAGTGGAAGAAAGACATAGATGGATGAATTACCCAGTAGGTGTGTCTGGAACTTGAACCTGGCTCTTCAGATTCCCACCACAGGCAGCATTTCTTCGAGGGCTGGAAGAATCACAAGTGATTCCTGGTCCACTCTTCTGAGATGAAGATGGTAGAAAACTGCCTGGTTACAGAGGCACAGCTAGATTTCTACCCTTCTGATGTATATCAGAATCTTTAGAGTTAACAAAGGAGGGGAAAAAGGAGTACTTTTTAGAAATACATTTGTTTTGCTTTCATGTTTAGAAAATGAATGCTTATACTATAAATCACTTAGCAAAATCCCTAACAAAATCCTGACTAATGAGGTATGGGTTAAAAAAATGTTGACAAACAGTTTTATCTCATTTGTCCTCTATCTCAACTGACAAACTATGTTCTCTGGAGCTGGGACAGCCACTGAAAGTGCAGCCATTATTCCCTATACCCCAACAGGGGATAGAGTCAGAAGTAACTCTGGGAGAATTGGCTATTGTTGGGGCTCTTACTACCAAACTACAGTGTCTGATGGAGTGGATTCTGGTGAACTCCTACACTGAGGCTGACCCTCCATATACCACCAGGGCCGGTGCTGTGCTGGGCCCTCTGACCAGCCAAGAAAACCCATTGAGGGTGTGAATTCTAGATGAGGAGTCACAATAAAATGGTTGAAGTTTGCCTGAGCAACATTAAACTCTTAGACATGTTTATAAAAATTAATATTTTTTGATAATATTCATTCAACATTTGAATATTAAATACCTCTTATGTGCCACATTTCCCCTATCAAGTGTTAAAAAGATGGGATGGAGAGTTGCAGCCAAGATGGAGGCATAGGTAGAAACCCTTTGCTCCCTTGCACAACCAAAAGGAGGATAACAACCACTCTAAAATCAATAAACAACTAGAAGTACCAGAAAATCAAACTGCATGGAACTTCAACAATGGAGGAATTAAGGAAACATTCAACTAGACTGGTAGGAAGGAGACAGGCACCTGGGCAGGGAGAGGATAACCGTGGCAAGGAGGCAGACCATGCAGTGGGGCTGGCTGAATGGGAAACTAAGCCTCAAAGCTAGCTGTAAATTATGGTAGGGGTTGCCACAGCAGGAGAAACTCCCAGTCTCACATGTGAGTTGGTTGGAAAGTGGGACTAGAGCAGAGCAAGCGAGCTTCATTGTTCCCTCTCTGACCCCTCTCCCACAGACAGCAACATAATGCAGCAAAGAAGTTTGCCCTGTCCTGGTGAATACCTAAGGCCGTGCCCCCTTTCAACATAACAGGTGCCCCGAGACAAAGAAATATGGCCCAAATGAAAGAACAGATCAAAGCTCCAGAGAAAGAGCTAAGTGATGAGGAGAAAGCCAACCTATCTGATGGAGAGTTCAAAACCCTGGTAATCAAGATGCTCACAGAACTGATTGAGCTTGGTCACAAAATGAAGGAACAAATGAAAGATACCCAAAGTGAAATAAAACAAAATATTCAGGGAACCAACAGTGACAGGAAGGGAACCAGGACTCAAATCAACAATTTGGAACAAAAGGAAGAAATAAACATCCAACAGAACAGAATGAAGAAAAAAGAATTCAAAAAAATGAAGAGACACTTAGGAACCTCTGGGACAACTTTACACATTCCAATATCCAAATTATAGGGGTGCTATATAAGGAGAAGAACAACAGCAAGAAGTTGAAAACTTATTTGAACAAATAATGAAAGAAAACTTCCCCAATCTGGTGAAGGAAATAGACTTTCAGGAAGTCCAGGAAGAACAGAGAGTCCCAAAGAAACTGGACCCAAAGAGGAACACACTAAGGCACATCATCATTAAGTTACCCAAGATTAAAGATGAGAGAACCTTAAAAGCAGCAAGAGAAAAGGAGACAGTTACCTACAAAAAAGTGCCCATAAGGCTATCAGCTGATTTCTCAAAAGAAACTTTGCAAGCAAGGGCCTGGAAAGAAGTATTTGAAGTCATGAAAGGCAAGGACCTACCTCCAAGATTACTCTATCCAGCAAAGCTATCATTTAGAATGGGAGGGCACATGAAGTACTTTCCAGATAAGGTCAAGTTAAAGGAGTTCATCATCACCAAGCCCTTATTATATGAAATGTTAAAGGGACTTAACTAAGAAATAGAAGATCCAAAATGCAAATAGTAAAATGACAACAAACTCACAACTATCAACAACTGAACCTAAAAAAAAAAAACAATGAAAACAAAAACTAAGCAAACAACCAGAACAGGAACAGAACCAGAGAAATGGACATCACATGGAGGGTTTTCATTGGGGAAGGGAAGAGGAAGAATAGCGGGGGGAAAGGTACAGGGAATAAGAAGCATAATTGGTAGGCATAAAATAGACAGGGATAGGTTAAGAATAGTATAGGTAACAGAGAAATCAAAGAACTTATATGTACAATTCATGGACATGAAGGAGGGGGTGGGGAATGCAAGAGGGTTGGGGATGCAGGGCAGAGGGGAGATAAAAGGGAAAAATTGGGAAAACTCTAATAGCATAGTCAATAAATACTTAGACAAAAGATGGGGTGGAATAATAGTCAGGATAAGCTAGGCTATGCTGAAGTAACAACAGTCTCCATATTTTGGAGCTTTAACACAACATAGGTTTATTTCTTGCTCAGGCAACACATCCAATAAGGGTTGTAAGGAATTGTTTGTTTTGGGGACCTATACTAATGGAAGAGTGCCATCTTGTAGTTGCATTTTCTAGAGACATATGATCTCAGAGGTTTCAAAGGAAGGGAAGAGAAAGATGGATGAGGCATACTGGTTTTCAACCCTTAGCACAGAAGTGACATCTATCACTTCTACTTATAGTCCATTGACCTAAACTAGTCATATAACCCCAAAGTTTGTACAATAGAGACTGGAAAATATAGAACACATTAAATATTTGATGAGCGCTAAAGTTTCTGCTACAATTGAGGGGTGGATTTAAAAACAGATATAGCCCCTGCTCTTAATTATTATGCAAAACTATGTCATGAAACAGATGACATTATGCATTATCAGGGAGGTAAAGTTGAGGGACTGGTTAGATTTGCAATGCTGAATACAGGACAGGATTTGGAGAATGTGGTATTAGAATGGGGCTTTGGGACTAGTGGGTTTGATAGACTTTATGAACAATCCATGTTGGTAGAAAACCAAAGTAGAATAGTGAGTAGTTTGCTGGAGGGCAGGGTCTGTGATGAGGAAAAATATATTAATAATTGTAATAAGAAACACTTACTGAGCACCAAGTGTATTCTAGGCTCAGTTCTAAGTGCTTCACATGTATTAACTCATTTAATCCCCTTAATACTCCTTGTTGAAATTGAGGTGCAACAAAGTGAAGCAATTGCCAAAAGCCACACCAGAATATTGCAGATCTGGATTCTCCTCAGCCCACTGGACTCTGCAGTGGACACTGTTAACCCCTGGCTGGAGGAAAAAGCCAGGCCTGATTCCAGAGGGCAGAGAGCAACAGGTTAATGCATCTGAACATTTGTTCTGAATGCAGAGGGCCCAGCTGGAGGCTTAAAGGCAGGGGGAGTGACGTGATCAAACATACAATTAGAAGCATAAGCATCCTAGGTCCCTGAGTGTGACCTGGGAGGAAAAAGCAGAAGGCTTTGTGGAGAAGGGGACCCAAGGTTGGGTTTTGAGAGATGGGGACACTAAGTTCAGAGAGCAAAAGAGGACATTCCAGGAAGGGGACAATGGACTTGGGGTATGGGGGTGAGAATGAACATAGTTTAGAACAAGATAGTGGGATTGCTTGACTGACTTGGAGTAGATTTCATAGAGTGGGGACAGGTGCGAAGGAGCAGCATGGTGAGAGATTTTAAAGTCAGGCCAAGGAGTTTGATTTGATTAAGTAGGAAGGAAAGAGACAGCAACTGCTCTGAGGACACAGATGAGGAGTGTGTTAAGAGGTGTCTCTTTGCCCTTCACTGTCCCTAGTCTGACTCTAGTCACAGGCCCCCGTACACCTGGAGTGTTAAAGCCTGGGGGCATTTACAAAGTAA
This sequence comes from Trachops cirrhosus, assembly GCA_028533065.1. Lineage (NCBI taxonomy): Eukaryota > Metazoa > Chordata > Mammalia > Chiroptera > Phyllostomidae > Trachops > Trachops cirrhosus. The sequence continues at coordinate 38,062,367 of CM052546.1, forward strand.
ACCAGAAAGGCTCATTGTCATTCTTTTAAAGATCTCCTTTGTCCTACAAGTAATAAAATAATTCAAGTCAGATTGTTGCTTTTTCTTTCTTTCTTTTTTATTTTTACAAGAGCCATTACAAAGGTGTGAAATATTAGACACTTACACGCATCTGTGAATAAGATTGTAGGCTAAAATGTGTGAGTTCCCATCTCAGCTAATGAACCAGGATATGGTTTTAATTTTTGAACTGCAAAAATGTTCTGGCTTTTTTGGTAATCCCTACAGAAGACTTCATATTTTAATAATTCAGTGCAGCCTAATTATTTTAATTAATAACCTTCTTTTCAGAGATGTCAGCGGGCTTCATTATTTTCTTGTTACTGTAGGTACTGTCAGGAGTTTTAAGGAATTTAAAAAATATATATCTAATAATCCAGGTTAACTCTTTCCTGAGGTCTGGATAGTTCTCTAAGGAAAAGGATACATATGGTGGGTTAGGTTACAACCATAACTCTGTCTCTTCTGTCACATTCCCTCCCTGTGACTGGTTAACAAAACTATCTCTGGCCATTCTGTTCCTCAAAAGCTGAGGTCTGGAGGCAAAAGTAAAATGCTATTTAGAGCAAGTCAATATTTTTGCATCTTTCTGAGCCATGATGAATATACTGGGAATGACAATAGCTTTTATTTATTGTACAATTGATATAACTTGCTTCCCCCATAGGAAAACATTATTAAGTAGCTTATAGTTCACCAGTGGCAATGAAAATGTGCTCATTCCTAGACTTCCGGCCAAGATGGAGGCATAGGTAGACACACTGTGCCTCCTCACACAACCAAAGTAAGGACAACAAAAATTTAGAAACAAAATAACAACCAGTACTGACAGAATATTGAACTGTATGGCCGTCCAACAACCAAGGAGTTAAAGTAGACACATTTATCCAGACTGGTAGGAGGGGTGGAGTTGGGCAGCCAAGCAGAGGGGAGTCGCAGCAAAAACAAAGCAGTGGTTGGTGGACCCTGGGTGCGCAAAGCAGCAGCTGGCGGACCTGGGAAGTGCACAAGGCAGCAGCGGGTTGACCAAGTGAGGCGGCAGATTGTGGAGGGGCATGGCACACAAGGTGGCTGGTGGACTGGGTGGTCTCACATTCATGTGCAGATAAACCAGGTGAAACTGGGGAGTGAGACAGACCACAGAACCCATGGTTCCAGAGAGAGGAAATAAAGCCTCAAAAAACCTATTGAGAACACCTGTGGGGGTTGAGGTGCCGGGAGAGATTCCCAGCCTCACAGGAGAGTTCGTTGGAGACACCCACAGGGTTCTAGAATGTACACAAACCCACCCACATGGGATTCAGCACCATATGGGCCCAGTTTCCTTGGGGGAGGTGGCAGAAATGACTGAAATCCTGCAGAGAGCAGAGCAAGCTGCAGCATTCCCTCTTGACCCCTGCCCCACACACAGTGTCGCAATGCAGTGACTGGGTTATTTGCCCTGGTGAACACCTAAGTCTCTGCCCCTCACTACACAGAACAGACACATCAAGACAGAAAAAAAAATGGCCCAAACAAAAGAACAGATCAAAGCTCCAGGAAAAATACAACTAAGCAATGAAGAGACAGCCAACCTATCAGATGCATAGTTCAAAGCACTGGTGATCAGGATGCTCACAGAATTGGTTGAATTTGGTCACAAATTAGATGAAAAAAATGAAGGCCATGCTAAGTGAAATAAAGGAAAATGTACAGGGAACCAATAGTGATAGGAAGGAAAATGGGACTCAAATCAATGGAGTGGACCAGAAGGAAGAAAGAAACAACCAAACAAAAAAGAATGAAGAAATAAGAATTCAAAAAAATGAGGAGAAGTTTAGGAACCTCCAGGACATCTTTAAATATCCCAACATCTGAATTATAGGGGTACCAGAAGGAGAAGAGGAAGAGCAACAAGTGGAAAAGTTATTTGAACAAATAATGAAGGAGAACTTCCCTAATCTGACAAAGGAAACGGACTTCCAGGAAGTCCAAGAAGCTCAGACAGTCCCAAAGAAGTTAGACCCAAGGAGGAACACACCAAGGCACATCATAATTACATTAGCCAAGGTCAAAATGAAGGAGAGAATCCTAGAAGCAGCAAGAGATAAGGGGACAGTTACTTACAAAGGAGTTCCCATCAGACTGTCAGCTGGTTTCTCAAAGGAGACTTTACAGGCAAGTAGGGGCTGAAAAGAAGTATTCCAAGTCATGAAAGGCAAGAACTTACATCCAAGACTGTTCCATCCAGCAGAGCTTTCATTTAGAATGGAAGGGCAGATAAAGCATTTCTCAGATAAGGTCAAGTTAAAGGAGTTCATCATCATCAAGCCCTTATTATATGAAATGTTAAAGGGACTTATCTAAGAAAAAGAAGATAAAAAACATGTACTGTAAAAATGACAGCAAACTCACAATTATTAACTACCACACCTAATACAACAACAAAAAGAAACTAAGCAATCAACTAGAACAGGAACAGAACCACAGAAATGGAGATCACATGGAGGGTTAGCAACAGGGGAGTGGGAGGAGGAGAGAGGGGGAAAAGGTACAGAGAATAAGTAGCATAGATGGTAGGTAGAAAATAGGAGGAGGGTAAGAATAGTACAGGAAATGTAGATGCTAAAGAACTTGTAAGTATGACCCATGGACATGAACTAAAGTGGGGGAATGTGGGTGGGAGGGGGTATGCAGGTTGAAGGGGAATAAAGGGGGGGGAAATGGGACAACTGTAATAGCATAATGAATAAAATATATTTAAGAGTGTGCTCATTTCTGAAGTTTGCTTTTAAGTGGAGGGTCCTTCTCTTCAGAGTTGGGGTGTCCCCTTTGGCTCCTGAGCCAGGCTGACTGGGTGTCACTCAGCAATCTCTTAACTTTCAGGGCCTTTGTCCATTCTTTGCAACTATAAATGACAGTGATTATATGCAGAGTTAATAAAAACTTAAGTTGGATATTTAGAGGCTTGAAGTTAGAGCCTGACCTTGAATACAGTGTATATTGCTTAGATGACAGAGTCCTAATATCAATTGTTAAACTGGCCACATATTTCTCTCACTTTTTTTCCTGATGAAAGGGGAGCTCAGATCTTATGATTTTTACCCATTTCTTCAATAAATGTAAAAGGGCCCCTGATTCATTAATGCATTGATATATGGGATGAGAAGACACCATGTTAATCTTCCTTCTTTTCTGGAACCCATTTGCTCTCCTTGGCAACTGCTCAGCCCCCCTACTCTGGTGTGGGCGAGCTGCCCACACCATCATTCCCATGCATTTTACCTCCCCTGGCACTAGTCTCTGGGGCCTCCACTTAGTTAGGGCTGGGCAGCTTTGTAAGCAGTGTGAGGTTTTCTGGGTACTGAGAACAAAGTGAGGTTTGAGTGGAGACCTTAACTGAAGTGCTTCTCACAGGATTTCTGGTAAAAGGCTGCAAGGAGGCTTCCGTTTGGAGCTCAATGTTGAATGCTTTTATTTTGAAATGCTATCTGAAATCAGATTTACTCAGCCTCCACTTTGGCTTTGAACTGAAGCACACAGCTACCTGTCACCTGAAGGGTGCAATTAGGGTCTGCACTTAGAGCTGTGTTTTCTATCAGTGCTGAAAGGTGGATGTGAGCAGAGCCTGAGATTTGTCTGGAAGAAAAAGGCATATTAAAAAAAAAATTTCCCTTTTTGTTTTATCTCCTCCCATTTTGTGCCCATGCCCCTCCCTCCTCCATCCCCCCAGACCTTTAACAACCTCAAAAGTCACAGAAATCTGCAAGAAAAAAATTAATAATCAGATCCATTCTTGCCATGGCTCCAATAAAGTCTTGTGGTTGAAAACCTTCCGGGTCCTTCTGCCTCTCCTAAAATCTATTGCAAACAGAGATATTAATTGGTTGAAACTGCCTGTGGTTTTAGGAAGTGCTCTGATTACAAGGAGAATCCTTTTATGTTTCTGGATTCCAGCCACAGAATCACTGAAGTAGGGATCTGGCAGAGGCGGAGTCCCCTCCAGGGTGTAAATAAACTGGCCCGGTCTATAACGCAATAAGAAGTCAATTTATAGCGAGTGTGTTTCAAGTCACCCAGCCAAAACCCTGCACATTTATTAAAGAAAAGGTGTGGGTACAGCAGGAGCCCGGACAATGGAATATGGCAAGGGAGGGGGATGATTGTCCAGTCTACACAGCCTTGGAGTGAAAGAGGGGCCCTGCAGGGGATCCAAGCTTCTCTTCCTGCCCAGGTTTGAAAGAAACTGCCTACAGTCAGACAGCTGAGCATGACTGGCACACAAAGCTGCTTACTTTGCTTGCTGGGAGACTGAGACTCCAATGGCTTAAGTGGGTGAACATTTTATAGCCCAGGTCTGGGAACCCGGCGACATTTTCTGCTGCACTGTACATACACGTGGTTGCTATCAGAACTGAAGATTTTGTTTGGCAAGATCTTACTGAGCCCCAGGGAGATGCCAGGACAGCGTGCTGGGAGGTGGTTCCCAAGCCTCAGGCAGGGAACGGACTGAGCCCCTGACTTGTGCACATAGAGCTATTTCACTTACATTGCAAGAGGTTGTTTGGGGTTCACCTAATCATGATCAGGACTAGAGAAAGCACCTGAGCCCCACACTCCGGTTCCCCTGCCTCCAGCTCCAGCAAAATTGCATTCCCCCGGACGGTGCGTGCGTGCGTGCGTGGCAGCAGGCTAAGAGTGTGAAAGTGCCCAGCCTCATTTGCATACCGCTCTAGTGTGCTGGTGACAGTTAGCTATTAGTGACACCCAAGATGTGGTGAACAAAGCTGCCAACATGTTAATTGCTCATTTTTCAGCTTTAGTCCATGGGACAACACAACACACCTATACCCTAAAAAATAGACTAAAACCTATACATCTACAGTACCTCACTTTAACATAAATAATACTCCAGCAGGAGAGTGATTGTTTTGTGGGGTGGTGTTTTCCCCTCTTCCTCCTTTTCATTCCCATTGGCTCCTCTGAAGTCCCAGAGAACCAATGGGATTCCTCTTCTTCATTCATGTCCTAGCAACAAGCCTTGTTCCAATCTTTCTCTGCCAAACTAACACCTGAAAAATTACATCATGAATAATGGCAAAAGCAGCAAGGGCCAGAGAAAGGCCCTTTTTATTTTTATTTTTTTTCATCTGTCTGCTGCAGAGTTCATTTAAGGTGTTTTAGTCTAGATTCTTAAAGCGACAATGTCCTAGATTTTTGCCTATGTTTTTTCAGCACGCTGAAAGTAAAATACCGAAAGAGCAGTAACTGAGTGTAGCAAAAAGGTGGGTGAGGGGGAAGCATTTTGTTAATTGTGTTCCCTTGAACATTCCTTTGAACAGTCTTTCAGGGAAGCCCCTAAAGTGGAGAAATAGATTGCTCGTTTAGTCTATTCTTTGGGAAATCACTAAAACACCCCAAACCACAGAAGTTGCCCACCCAGTCCCTCACACAAAAACACAGCCCTTCCTGGCGGCTTCTCTCGCTCTAGTTAAGTACACCCAGTCCCTTTCTTGTCCTACTTTGGAATAAAGGGTCTGTTCAGTTAAGGGGGTCTTGAAGCCAAGTAGCAAACCACCTTATGAGTCTGGGAAAGGTGTAGGGTTCTCACGTGAGGGGCCACAGGGTGGGGTGCTGCGAGCACGTGTGTGTCTGCACACATGCAGGGCTGCAAACGCAGACAGGCAGCTGGGGACATGCAGGAACAATGAGATCCAGATGACCGGGGCGGAGGGGGCTGGTGGGGAGACCAGGTGGGGGAGGTAGGGCGAGAGAGAGTCAGGGAGGGAGAGGGCCAGGCAGGGAAAGGCCGCTGCACAGGAGGACTTGTTCTATCCAAATGTGCAAGGATCTCTAGTGAGAATGTCGACCCTTTTGGGCATTTTTCAAGACGCAGATGCTGATTCGCCGCTTCCGGCACCCCACCCAGTCTAAGGCAGACAATGAGCAGAGTCACAGACACAAAGAACTGCTGCCCGCGCAGAGGAAGGGTGCGTCAGCACCTGCCCGTGCTACCTCGTGGGCTGTCTGTGGCCTGCCAGCGACCCAGAGCCCCTCGGTCCTAGAGCACCGAAGCCCACACACTCAGGAGTCCTGGTCTCCTGGTCAACTTTTGTGGAGTCCCTGTGGCAGGAGCTGGGAGGGGACCCAGGTCCCGGAGGCATTCTCAGGTGCCTTGCTCTGGAAGCAGAGAAAGGGTATTTTTGTGTCTGGGTTAGACCAGGAGTTCGCAACTCGTTTTAGCCATCTGCTTGGCACAGAGTGGTTAGAGGTGCTGGCAGGCAGTCTGCATCTGTGCTTGTGAAACCGCACGACTCTCTAAGACCGGGGAAGGAAAGAAAACGAGGCCGACATGCCGGATGGGCTGGCAAGGAAGGGAAGATAAAAGTGTAGGCTGCTAAGCGAGGGATGGTCCTCCCCTCCCCAGCAGAAGTTCCACGACCAGCTGTGGACATATTGAGGAGGGGAACTGAACCGGGCACCTGCAGGAGCAGAGGCTTTTTCCCTGGAGGCCTACGGGGCAGCTGCTGCCTCCTCCTCCGGCCAGAGTCAGCTGGCTTCATGGTGGGCCATAGAGAGGCAGAGGTCCAGGGTCTCCAATATCTTGGTGTGTACCACATTCCATGGTGCACAGAATTGAAGTGTCCTGGCCTGAGGGGCACTTTTGGAGAAACAGATGGTCAGGCAGTCGAGGCCAGTGAAACGGCAGTAGAGGAGGGAAAACGGGAGTCGGGGTGAGGAGTCTAGCACTAGCACTAGCTCTGGCTCTGGCAGGGTCACCTGGAGCAGCCATAGTCCCTGTCCATTGCTGCTGTTGCAGAGGCCGAATCAGACGTTTCTCTGCGCAGTAAGGGCCCGGTAACGTTAGACGTTGTTATCACCGCGCTCCTGCTGGCCTCATGCATGGGTCTGGGGCTTTGCCGTTCCAAGGGATGCTGTCCGAACTGCAACCTCCTTGAAACGCCCTCTTCCCTTCCTTAGTTTCTGAGAAATATCATTTTGTTTGTTTATTTGTTTTTCCTTACCCCTTTTGGAAACGTTGCACTGTGCTTTGTATAACCCACTTTCTCTAGTCAGGCCTTAAATGTTGGTTCCCCTCTGGACTCTGTGTGGGATCCTGCCCATCTCCCTGAACACCTCTGCTGTTGTGAGCTCCTCCTCCCAAAGATTTTGAGATTCATTCTATCCCAATGGCTACAGCCGCAGCCCAGATCTCCCAGACTTCAAGAGGTGTGCCAGTAAATCAGTGTCCTCCAGGGGTTTCTCTTATCTTATCCTCCCACCCCTAAAGCAGCTTCCTCACCTTTGTAGAGTTATCTCAGTAAAGAATGCTTCTGCCCGTTCAGGTGTCCAAGGCAAAAATCTGGCTGCCTTCCTTCTCCTTCTCCTTCTTTCCCCAAATCCAATCTTTCATCAAGAATTGTCCATTTTACCTCCTATTAGCAAAAGCACACACTTCTCTACCTCCTCACTTCCATCATCTGAAGGAGCCAATTTCCTCACCTGGGCAGGGGCACCATGCTGACCTGCCCTTCCAGCCTATTGCTTAAGCATAGGACCTGTGCATGGGCTCTCATTGCCCTCAGATGTGCCTTTGACTTGGTCGCCTGCCTTCCTGCTTCATCTCATTTCATGGTGTCCCTTGTTCTTAGGGCTCCTTCTGGCTCTTCCTGTAGTTCCTTCAAAATGCTTAGCACTCCCACACAAGGACTTGGTAATGCAAAATGCATCCCTAAATTAGGTAAGTCCTACCACTTGTTCTTAAGAATGAAAGCCTCAGGGAGCTTTCTCATGCCCCCTTCAGGCTCAGCCAGGTTCCTTTTATATGGTCTCATAGAGCTGCTCCACCTCTTTCAGCTTGTAACTCCACTTACGCCTGCCTCACCCAGGGTCTGTAATGCAATGGAGAATAGAGACCTCATTTTTTCCTTCACCATTGTAGTCTTAAATGCTTAACATATTGTGGTTGCTTAGGAATATGTGTTGAGTAAATAAATAAAAGAAACTCTTCTAACTATGTGCCAGCAATAAACTTGATAAACACAGTTTCTTGCTATATAAGAATGTAGAGTCTGGTGAGGTTGAGAACAAAGACCTGAACTTTTAATCCAATTTGTATAAACCTTTTTGAGTATTTAAAATCAACATTATTTATATATAATTTACATATAAATTTCTCACATTAAAATGAACCCACTTTCACTGTACACTTTGGTGAGTATTGATAAATATATGCACCCATGTTAACACTGCCACAGTCAAGACGTAGGGCATTTCCATCACCTCTCATGCCTTTTTGTAGGCATCTTCAGCCTCCCAGGACCCAGGCAACCATAAATCTGTTTTCTGTCACTGTTGGTTAGCACAGTGTTACCTGTTCTGTAATTTCCTATAAAGGAATTATGGAATATGTTATTATTTCTACCTGGCTATTTTTACTCAGCAACATGTTATTTCTTTTTTGTTTCCTTTTCTTTTTCTCTCTTCACTATAGCTGATAGTAAATACAGGATGTCTAAAGCAAAAAATGTAATGTTTCAGTTCAGATCTTTTATTATTTATCATTCTTTTTAGTCTGCTAGTTTCCTTTTTTTAAAGCAGTTACTTGATTTTATGTTTTCACATCTTTTCGTTCTTGTTCAAGTACAGTTGTCTCCATTTCCCCCCCACCACTCCCTGCCACCCCAGCCATGCCTACTTCCCACCCTTGATCCTAGCCCCCTTTGGTTTTGTCCATGTGTCCTCAGTGGAATGTTTTTGAGATTCACTCATGTGGTAGTATGTATTAGTATTTGGTAGCTTGTTCTTTTTATTGCTCAGGAATATTCCATTGCATGGATTTATCAGATTTTATTTATTCATTCATCTACTGATGGACATTTGGGTTATCTCCATTTGGCTGTTAAATCAGCCTCATACATTTCTGTATAAGTCTTTGTGTGGACATGTCTTTCTTTTCTCTATGGTAAATGCCCATGAGTGGAATCATTAGAGAACTGTGTGCTTAACTTTATTAGAAACTGTCAGTTTTCCAAAGAGTTGTCCCATTTTGTCATCCTACCAGCAATGCATGAGAGTTCCCTTGGTCTGCATAGTTGCCAATGCCTGTTCTTATGTAGTGGCATCTTATTGTGCAATTAATTTTTATTTCTATGACCAATGATATTGAGTTTCTTTTCACTAGTGAAATGTTTGTTCAAATCTTCTGTGTTCATTTTTGAATGAGGTATTTATATCCATCTTTTTGTTATCAAGTCATAAAAGCTCTTATTCAGGACATGTATATTTATGTGTATATATATTTCCACCATCCCAATCTGTGGCTTTCCTTTTTGTTAACAGTACCTTTCAAAAAACAGAACAGAAATTTTAATTTTGATGGAGTTGGTTTATTATTTTTTGTGGTTAATACTTTATTTTCTCTGACTAAGAAATCATTGCTACCTGAAGATTGATAAGATTTTTCTCCTATGCTTTCTTTGATGTTTTGTATTTTTAAATTTTATGTTTAATTTGATGATACATTTTGGATTACTTTTTGTGTGTAATGTGAAATAAAAGTCAAGGTTTATGGTTTTCCACACAAGTTTCAGCTATGCTAACCATTTTTTCCTGGAAATGGTTTCCCCCCATTGAATAACCTTGATAATCCAACTGTTTGAATTAACTGACCAAAATGTTGGAAAATCAGCTGACCAAGTAGTGTATAGGTCTATTTTTGGACCTTCCATCTTCTCTGCTGACCTGCATCCTATCCTCACCCCAACACCACATTGTGTTAAGTGTTGTTTAGCTTTATGGCAGTGATTTTCAATTGGTGTGCCACAGAATCTTTACAACATCCCATACTTGATGATTTAGTCAGGGGCACTACCTCTTTTTCTGTAGATTGTCAAATAAAAATATGACAACAGCCAACACAACAATAGTTGTTGGTGTGAATGACTCAAAATTATGCCTATTTTTTGTTAGATTGGCAAAAAATACTTATTTTTGGGTGTGCTGCAGAATTTTAGTAATTCGTTTATATGTGACATGAGATGGAAAAGGTTGAGAATCACTGCTTTATAGTAATCTGAAATCAGATAGTATAAAGTCTTCAACTTTGTTATTTATCTAAAACTATATATATTATAGATATTTTACATTTCCATATAAATTTTAGAATCAACTTGTCAAATTTTACTAGACATGTAGATGATTATGTAATTTTCCTCCTTTATTTTGCTATGGTGAATTTCAGTGGTTGAATTTCAAATGTTAAACCAACATTGCATTCTTGGTGTAAACCACACTTGGTCATGATACATTATTATTGTTACACACTGCTGATTTTAAATTGCTATATTTTAAAAGATTTTTGTGTCCATATTTATGAAGGATACTGGTTTGAAATATTCTTTTCTTAAAATTTCATTATTTGGTTTTTGTATCATAGTATTGCTGTTCTGTAAAATGAGCTGGCAAATGTTTCTTCTTTTTATGTTTTATGAAATAGCTTTGTGTGATAGGTATTATTTTTTTCTCATAGGATTGGTAGAATTCACCTGGGAAGCTGCCTGATGGTGGAATTTAGGGAGATGTGTTTTTTTAAAGTATATTTTATTGATTATGCTATTACAGTTTCCTCAATTTTCCCCCTTTATTCTTCCTCTGACCTGCACCCCCCAACCCTCCAGCATTCCCCCCATTAGTTCATGTCTATGTGTTGTACATATAAGTTCTTTGACTTCTCTGTTTTTTGTACCATTTTTGACTTCTCCCCATCTATTTTATGCCTACAAATTATGCTGCTTCTTCCCTGTACCTTTCCCCCCCATTCCCCCTTCCCCCTCCCCACTGAAAACCCTCCATGTGATGTCCATTTCTCTGATTCTTTTCCTGTTCTAATTGTTTGCTTAGTTTTTGTTTTCATTGTTGTTGGTTTTTTTTACATTCATTGTTGATAGTTGTGAATTTGTTGTCATTTTACTGTTCATATTTTTTATCTTCTTTTTCTTAGATAAGTCCCTTTAACATTTCATATAGTAAGGGCTTGGTGATGATGAACTCCTTTAACTTGACCTTATCTGGGAAGCACTTTATCTGTCCTTCCATTCTAAATGATAGCTTTGCTGGATAGAGTAATCTTGGATGTAGGTCCTTGCCTTTCATGACTTCAAATACTTCTTTCCAGCTCCTTCTTGCCTGCAAAGTTTCTTTTGAGAAATCAGCTGGTAGTGTCATGGGCACTCCATTGTAGGTAACTGTCTCTTTTTCTTTTGCTGCTTTTAATATTCTCTCTTTGTCTTTAATCTCGGGTAACTTAATGATGATGTGCCTTAGTGTGTTCCTCTTAGGGTCCAGTTTCTTTGGGACTCTCTGGCCCTCCTGGACTTCCTGGAAGTCTGTGTCCTTCACCAGACTGAGGAAGTTTTCTTTCATTATTTGTTCAAATAAGTTTTCAATTTCTTGCTCTTGTTCTTTTCCTTCTGGCACTCCTATAATTTGGATGTTCCCTCCCCTTAGTTCATATCCATGGGTCATACATATAAGTTCTTTGGCTTCTCTATTTCCTATACTATTCTTAACCCTTCCCTGTCTATTTTGTGCCTACCATTTATATTTCTTATTCCCTGTACCTTCCCCCCATTGCCCCCTTCTCCTTCCCCACTGATAACTGTCTATGTGATCTCCATTTCTGTAAATCTGTTCCTGTTCTAGTTGTTTGCTCAGTTCATTTTTGTTTTAGGTGCAGTTGTTGATACTTATGAGATTGTTGTCATTTTACTGTTTCTAGTTTTGATCTTCTTATTTTTCTTAGATAAGTTCCTTTAACATTTCATATAATAAGGGCTTGGTAGTGATAAACTCCTTTAACTTGACCTTATCTGGAAAGCACCCTTATGATTTGGATGTTGTAATGTTTAAAATTGTCCAAGAGGTTCCTCAGCCTCTCCTCATTTTTTTGCATTCTTCTTTCTTCATTCTGCTCTGGTTGAATGTTTATTTCTTTCTTTAGTTCCAACTAAACCAATGATTTAGTTCCAAATCATTGATTTGAATCCTGGTTTCCTTCCTGACACTTGGTTCCCTGTACATTTTTCTTTATTTCTCTTTGTATAGTTTTCACTTCTTCCTTTATTTTGCCACCATACTCAACCATTTCTGTGAGCATCCTGATGACCAGTATTTTGAACTCTGCATCTGATACGTTGGCTAGCTCATTGTTGCTTAGTTCTTTTTCTGCAGTTTTGATCTGTTCTTTCATTTGGGCCATATTTCCTTGCCTTGGTTCACCTGTTATGTAGTAATGGGCAGAGGCTTAGGTATTCACCAGGGTGGGGCAACCCACTTCACTGCATTGTGGTGCTGTCTGTGGGAGAGGAGTAAAGAGGAAACAATGCCACTTGTTCGGGTCTCACTTTTGATCACTTTCCTTGCTTCCCAAAAGCAGATTGTGCCCTTTCCAGGTGCTGATTCCTGGGTAGATGAGCTTGTGTACTTTTTGGGATTCAGTAGGCCCCTCCAATGGACTTTCTGATGAGACTGGGAGTTTCTCCCACTTCTGCAACCCCCACAGGTTTTTTATTTTCTAAAGATTTTATTTATTTATTTATTTTTAGAGAGAGTGGAAGGGAGAAAGAAAGAGTGATACAGAAACATCAATGTGTGAGAAAAACACCAATGGGTTGCTTCTTGCCCCACAAGCTAGGCATGTGCCCTGATGGGGAATTGAACCAACAACCCTTTGATTCACAGGCCAGCACTCAATCCACTGAACCACAGCAGACAGGGTCCCTCACAGTTTTTAAAGGCAGAGGTTTTGAACCTTTAGTTCTTCAAGCTGGAACACTGGGTTTCCTGGTGTGTCTCACTCTCCTGCTCCCCTGTTGTTCCTCACAGCTTATCTGAATGTAAATGTGGGACTGCCTAGTCCATCAGCCACTGCCTCACCCACCTGGCCTGCCAGCTGCCACCTTGCCATGTATCCTCTCTGTTCCGGCTGCCTGTGTCTGCCCTTCCTACCAGTCTGGATGAATGTTTCTTTAACCCCTTGTTTGTCAGACTTCCATACAGTTTGATTTTCTGGCAGTTCTGGTTGCTTTTTGTTTTTAAATTGCTTGTTATTCTTCTTTTGGTTGTGCAAGGAAGCAAAGCATATCTACCTACACCTCCATCTTGGCTGGAAGCCTTGAGGGGTGGAAGTTCTTTTCTGATTGTTGCTACCTCAGTGAAATAAGAAATAAGGGTAAGGGATATCAAAAGTTTTAAGAGAAAGATAGTCAGTTTGTTTTTGCCCATGCTGAATTTAATGAGCTTATTGATCTTCCAGATGAAAATATCTGACAGTCAATGTGACTATAACTTGAGTAATTTGGAGGCAAGAAAAAGAATTAGGTGCCATGTGCTAAGATGTGGAAGTTGAAACCCTGAGAGTAGAAGAATTTTTCAATAAACAAATACAAAATGTTAAGACTCTCACCTGTCCATAGTTGTGGGTTAATATAGGAAGTGAGAAATCAGCACAGAAGACAAAGTTGGGGAAATCAGTGTGCAATTCAGGTCCCATCTGTGCTTGCTGCTTCTCTTATTCTTATCAAGTGGAAAGTTCACTCAAAATTTTGTGAGCCTACCACTGTGCTACATACCCTTTCATTTCATTATCATGAGACCTATTGTTATGTTCTTAATTTTATTTTTCAATTGCAGTTTATATTAACTATTAATTTGTAGTAGTTTCAGGTAGATAGTACAGTAGTTAGATAATCACATTCTTTATAAAGTGATCTCCCTGATATTTCAGGTACCAATCCTGATACCATACATATTAGTTATTAGAGTATAACTGACCTTATTCCTTATGCTGTATTTTACATCCACATGACTATTTTGTAACTCCCAATAAGTAATTTTCAACCTCTTCACCTTTTTCCCCAGTTCCCAAACACCCTTCCCCTCTGGCAATTATCAATCTGTTCTCTATATCTATGAATCTATTTCTATTTTGTTTGTTCATGTATTTCATTCTCTAAATTCTGAATATAAGTAAAATCACATGGTAATAGACTTTGTCTGACTTCTTTCACTTAGCATAATATTCTCTAGTTCAATTCATGCTGTTGAAAATGGTAAAATTTCATTCTTTTTTGATGATTGAGTTATATTCCATTGTATATACAAGTATGTACCACAACTTTTTTATCCACTCATATATTAATGGGCACTTGTGTTGTTTCCATATGTTAGCTATTTTAAATAACACTGCTAATGTTCTTTTGAATGAGCATTTTGTGTTTCTTTGGATATATACCCAGAAGTGAAATTTCTGGTTCATATGGCTTTTAAATTTTTAAGAAATCTTATATCGTGTTCCATAGTAGCTGCACCAATCTGCATTCCTACCAACAGTGCACAAGAGTTCCTTTTTCTCCACATCCTGGCCAACATTTGTTGCTTGTTGATTTATTGATGATAGCCACTCTAACAGGTATGATATGATATCTCATTGTAGTTTAATTTGGATTTATCAGATGATTGGTGATGTCGAACCTATTTCATACTTTCATTGGCTATTTGTATGTCCTTTTAGGAGAACTTTTTAAAAATATATTTTATTGTTGTTCAAGTACAGTTGTCTGCATTTACCCCCCACCACTCCCCACATAGCCATCCCCACCTCCCTCCCCTGATTCCACCCCTCCTTGGTTTTGTCCATGTGTCCTTTATAGTTATTCCTGAAAACCCTTCCCTCCTTTCCCCCCATTAGCCTTTCCTACCTCTCCTCTGGTTACTGTCAGATTGTTCTTAATTTCAATGTCTCTGGTTATATTTTGCTTGCTTGTTTGTTTTGTTGATTAGGTTGCACTTACAGGTGAGATCATATGGTATTTGTCTTTTACTGCTTGGCTCATTTCACTTCATATAATACTCTCCAGTTCCATCCATGCTGTCACTAAGGGTAGGAGTTCCTTCTTTCTTTCTGCTACGTAGTATTTCATTGTGTAAGTTTTTTGATCCACTCATTTACTGATGGGCTCTTGAGCAATTTTCAACATTTGGCTATTGTAAATAATGTTGCTATGAACATTGGGGTGCATACGTTCTTTTGAATTGGTGTTTCAGGATTCTTAGGGTATAATGTCAGCAGTGTAATTGCTGGGTCAAAGAGCAGTTCCATTTTTAGTTTTATGAGGAAATTCCATACTGTTTTCCATAGTGGCTGCCCCAGTCTGCATTCCCACTAACAATGTACTAGGGTTCTCTTTTCTTCACAACCTCACCAGCACTTATTGTTTCTTGATTTGTTTATGATAGCCATTCTGATGTGTGTGAAGTGATGTCTCATTATAGTTTTAACTTGCATCACTCTGATGGCTAGTGATGCTGAACATCTTTTCATATGTCTCCAGGCCCTATGTATGTCCTCCTTGGAGAAGTGTCTGTTCAGGTTCTTTGCCCATTTTTCAATTGGATTGTTTGTGTTTTTATGCGCAGTTGTGTGAGTTCTTTATATGTTTTGGAGATCAAACTCTTGCCCGAGGTATCATTGGCAAATATATTTTCTCATACTGTTGGTTCCCTTTTCATTTTGCTGATCTTTTCTTTAGCTATGAAGAAGCTTTTTATTTTGATGAGATCCCATTTGTTTATTCTTTCCTTTGTGTCCCTTGATCTAGGGGACATATAGGTGAAAATATTGCTATGTGGAATATGTGACATATTCCTGCCTATGTTCTCTTCTAGGAATTTTATGGTATCACAACTTATATTTAATTCTGTTATCCATCTTGAGTTTATTTCTGTGTATGGTTTAAGTTGGTGGTTCAGTTTCTTTTTTTTTAATTTTTTTTTTGCATGTAGGTGTCCAGATCTCCCAACACCATTTACTGAAGAGGTTATTTTTACTCTATTTTATGACCCTGACCACTTTCTTGAATAGTAAATGACCATAGAGACTTGGATTTGGGCTCTCTATTCTGTTCTATTGGTCTATGTGTCTGTTCTTATGCCAGTACCAGACTGTTTTGATTACAGTAGCCTTGAAATATAATTTGATATCAGATATTGTGATCTCTCCTTCTTTGTTCTTTTTTTCTCAAAATTGCTGAAGCTATTCAGAGTGGTTTATAGTTCTATATAAATTTTTAAAATGTTTGTTTTACATCTGTGAAATATGTCATTGGTATTTTAATAGGGATTTCATTGAATCTATAAATTGCTTTGGGTACTATGGACATTTTGGTCATGCTAAATATTCCATTCCATGAACATAGTATATACTTCCATTTATCTATGTTTTCTTTAATTTCTGTCTTCAGTGTTCTGTAGTTTTCTGAGTATAGGTCTTTTACCTCCTTGGTTAGGTTTATTCCTAGGTACTTTATTTTTCTTGTTGCTATACAAAAGGGGGTTTTCCCTTAATTTCTGTTTCTGATATTTCATTGTTGGTATACAAAAATGCCTTTGATTTCTGAATATTGACTTTGTATCCTGCTGCTTTGCTGAATTCTCTTATTAGGTTGAGCAGCTTTTTGGTGGAGCCTATAGGGTTTTCTGTGTACACTATCATGTCATCTGCAAACAATGATAATTTTACTTCCTCCTTTCCTATTTGGATGACTTTTATTTCTTTTTCTTTTCTTATCACTGTGGCTAGAATTTCTAATAGTGTGTTGAACAGAAGTGGTGAAAGCAGACAGCCCTTTCTTGTTCCTGATCTTATTGGGAAAGCTTTTAGTTTTTGCCTGTTAAGTATGATGTTGGCTGTAGTTTTCTCATATATGGTCTTTATTATGTTGAGGAATGCTCCCTTTACCCCCACTTTGCTGAGTATTTTTATCATAAATAGGTGCTGTACCTTATCAAATGCTTTTTCTTCATCTATTGATATGATCATGTGATTTTTGTCTTTCCTCTTGTTTATATGATATATTATGTGTATTGATTTGCAAATACTGTACTATCCTTGCATCTCTGGGATGAATCCCACTTGATCATGGTGTATGTTTTTTTAATGTATTGCTGGATGCAGTGTGCCAATATTTTGTTGAGGATTTTAGTGTTTATGTTCATCAGTGATATTGGCTTATAGTTTTCTTTCTTTACTGTGTCTTTATCCTCAAAAATTTTTCAAGGAAGACTGAAATGAGGGCCCAGGCTGGCTGCTGCCAGCAGATTCCTCTGCTGGATGGCAGCTCAGCAGGGTAGGGACTCAGTGAATCAGCAGAGTGGGGCAGTTCAGCTCCCCAGGCTTTCACTTTATAGAGAGGAGTGGTCAACCCAGAAAGATTGTGTTTGTGGTGGAGGGACTAAGCACAAGGACATAGCAACTGTCCCTCTAGCCCTTTCCCTCAAGCCATACAATCCAATCCCTCCCTATATGACTCCAGTCCCTTCTGAGTCACCATTCCTCTTTGGGTGCCAAGGGTAAGTGCCCACAAATGAGTTTTTGTGTGCTGGCCCTTTAAGAGGACACCTGAGTTTCCAGCAGTCTCTTGTCTCACCTGTGCTGATGGAATCCCCATTGATTTTGCAACCAGATGTTATGTGGGCTCCTCTTCCTGACACTAGTGTTCTGGGATAGGGAGTCCCACATAAGGTTGCAACCCCCTGCTCCTCAGGGGGGGAACTTTGCAACTGACATATCCTTCCAGGTTCTCAACCATGGCTCATGGGTGTGGAGCCAGCTTTTTTCCTTTCATCTCTGCCCTTCCTACAAGTCTCGATGTGTCTTTTTTGTAAATCCCTGGTTATAAGACTTCTGTTCATGCAGTCTTCTCTGGTGTTTGTCCAGGTTGATTGTTTTATAATTTAGTTGTGATTTTGCTATAGTCCTGAGAGGATGTGAGTGTGACTTCCACCTACTCTGTCACTTTTTTGGCTTCCCCAACAAGAACGCTGTTGTTGTGTCCCCTGTTTTGAAATGTGAAACTGAGGCTCCATAGGTGTAAATGGAAGAGGTGAACCTGGGAAAGTCCATTGTTGTTTAAAAAATAGTGTAAACAAAGACTATGAACTTAGTGTCACACAGATAATTGAGAACTGACTGGGATTTTCCCTCATATGGATGTTACCAATTTCAAGTTACTCTTACATTACATTTTACAATAACTTAAATATTTTTCTTTAACTAATGTAGTTTCCTTTCAAAACTGTTGGAAAATAAAAGTTAGAAATCCTATTAGTCCTTCTTACTATGTTGGTTTTTTTTTTCTCCCAATCTAAGTTACTTCTTGATACAGGTTACTAGGTAGAAAATAGGTTGCTTTCTCTGTTTTACAGGCTATTGAAACTGAGGCTCAGAGATTCAAGGAAGTTTCCCAGTTTACACCAGAAATCAGGGCATAGACCAACGGTGGGTGCCTTGCCAGCATCTCCAGCATGGCCCTTGCACATGTGTTGAAGCAGTTCCCTCTGGGAATCACTGTTTGAGCCCCCTGACTGATACGAATTAGAGCACAAGGAATGACTAAGAAACTGCATTATCTTTATTTTCTTGCATGTTTAGTTGTTTTCTACAGTTATGTCAGGGTTTTTTAAAGGAAAGAGAATTTGCAAAAACCAAATGATTATGGTGTTCAATGGTGTTTTTGAAAAGAGCCCAGATTCAGTTAGGTCACTGAGGCTTGATTAGACCTTAAACAGCTTTGACAACTTAAACTTGAGATATTACGCCTCCATAAGGCTCTTAAACCAGCCAGAAAACCTGGAGCACTTGAGAAATTCCATGGACTGAGGGGACTGGAAGGAGCCCAAAGCTGAGTTCACGGTGCAGGTGGAAGCGGAGCTGGGGGAGCAAGGCTCAGGAGCTCCCTGAATGGTGGTGCTTCCTGGTCTTTAGTTCTGCCCTTCACCAACGCATGCCTGCCTTTCTGTTCCTTCCCATTGAATGAACGGGAGACATGAGAAAATTATCATAGAGCCCCCATGCTGTCCTGCATGCTGCGCACCGATGTGTCCTTTTAGTGAGTGTGTAAGAGCCTGCAGTACATGCAGAGTGGGCAGAGAGTTCAAAAAGATTCAGATGTGCAGGCATTATTATGGCCACGCTCTGATAGGGCCACTGAGAGATAAAAGAGATTGATCAGTAAGCTCAGAGTCACCCATCAAGTCATGAGTAACTGCCACCCCCAAGAGCACTCCCTGGGTACTTGCTCTCAGGCAAATGTGACAGTGACCTGGAACTCCAGGGCTGGTGGCTGGGCCATCAGAGCCTTCACTCACAGCCTCTCAGAATAGTTGAGCAAAGCTTCTAAACAGCTCCAGTTTCACTGAGGGAGAGAGCAGGGGGCAGGCAGGCTTGGCTTCAGAGGCAATTTGTCTAGTTTACTAGGTCAGTTTCCTGTCAGACTTACTGAGTTTAAAATAGTTGTGGGGCCAGTTTCATACTGGTAGAGGCTGTATAAGCTGGAGGGAGCAGCTTTTCCATAAACTTGCCAGGTCTCACTTCTATGATTGACTGCCACAACTGTGCTCCTGGGGCAGGATGCGTCTGGCAGCATCAGGGCTGGGGCGCCATGTTTTGGGGCTGGTGGAAGGGCATACGCTGGCTTTCCTCAGCTCCTTTTGTGGTGAAACACTTCTACAACAGTTTCCTTTTTTGAGGGGAATTTCACTTATTTATAAATGCAATTTATTGTCTTATCTCCCCCTTTTACTATGTCTGTGTGCTGCCCTATATGGTAGTCATCAGCCACATGTAGTTATTGCATACTTTTTGGAGGTGATCCCTATTTAGATGTCCTCTAAGTGTAAAATACATAGCAGATTTCCAAGACTTAGCACAAAGGGAGGGTAAACTAGCTCAGTAAAATTATATTAATTACATGACAATATTTAAGCTATATTGGGTTACATAAAATTATTAAAAATAATGCCCCCTGTTTTATTTATTTATTTTTTGTTAATGTGGTGACTGGAAAATTTCTGACATGTGTGGCTCACATTCTGTTTCTGTTGGGCAGTGCTAATCTACACCAATTTATTTTCTTTAAAATGGTGATTGCTCCTGGGTTCCAATTACTATTGGAAAGAGCTGGGTTCAACTCCTAGTTCCCATATTGCTAGTTTATCATTTCCAGCAAGTAGCTTTCCTATACCTATCTTCAGGTTCTTTGCCTGATGCTAATGATGCTGCCTATGCTTCCTGTGTCTCTTGAGATTTTGTATATGGATGGAAATACTTTGAAATGTGTGGCACTGGCTTTAAGGGATTGTAACTATTGCCACCTCTAATGGAGAAATTCAGTATGTCTAGGATTATTTCTCACCCTCCCATCTGTGCAAGGAGAAAATGGAGTGAGCATTTTACTCCCAAAGTGTTAAAGATAGCAGGCTGAGAGAATCAGACTGCCCTTTGGTTGAGAATTCCCAGAGTAGATCTGGGGATGGAAAAACAAAAGGGCCATCGAATTGGGTGAGGAGACTGAAAGCTACTGGCATTCACTTCTTTTGTTCCCATTCTTCTGTCAGAACAGACACCGCTGGGCCTGGGCACTGAGTGGAGTGGAGGGGACAGGCTCTGCAAAGCAGCTTGATCAGATGCCTGCGCTTCTAGGTCCCTGGGCAGGATCCCACTGGTTGAGCAATGCCACACCCTGCTGACCCTGGAAGGTGTGGCTGCCGCCTGGCACTCCTTGCTTTGTAAACCTCTATGGAGTATTTATGATGTACTGGGCACTGATCCTATTTTGACGAGAATTTCATGACCCAGCATAGGAGTAAGTAGAGAAAATGAGAAAGAAATACAAGTTTGACATTAATTAACAACAACAATAAAGAGGAAAACTAGAAACAGAGAAGGATACGTTATACCCTACTTCCTGTCCTGTTGCTTTTTTAACTTCTCAGAGTGTGGACAAATCCCTGCACTCAGGGTCCCTGTAAGTATATGCACTATTGAGTTGTCTGTAACAAAATAGACGTGTTCCTTTGTAAAATAAAACCATTTTAAGTGTTGTGATTTATATTTACATTTTAAGTTCAAAAAAAAGCTTCCAGAACATGTCTGACACCAGTTGGAAGCAAAGAGGGACTCAGTAGAACTCCTGTGCTGATGGTTCACCAGGGAGCTGAGCCCAGCCTGCCTACTTGAGTCTGATAGTGCAGATTTTTCTCTGAGGGGTGGAGCAAATTATTTCTCTTTCAATCATCCAAATGCCACTTTTTATAACAGAAAATGCAATCATATTATATACTACTTTATTGTTATTGTTAGTGTGGTCTTTCTCATTTTTGCTTGATTCCTTTCCTCCACTGCTTTCTTCACCAACATCACCTTCTCCCATTAACTCAGATTAGTACCCTAATCTATTTCTTTCCTCACTTTTCACCACGCTCATGTAAACATGCACACAGATACAACAACATACTCAGATAATATTCTTTTTGTGAAGGTGTATTTTAATTAAATGGAATAAAATGCATTACTTTCATCACTCAATGACAGTTTGTGGAAATTCCACCGGAGCCTCTAGTACAGCTTTAAGCAAGTTATTTCTAATGACTTTATAGGCTGTACTGTGTGGCTATATGACTGGTTCCCAATCTTCCCCTTAGCAATAGGCATCCATTTTCTTTCCAGGTTGGTTTGTTGCTTGTGTACATATCTTTTTTCTGTTTGGTATGGGTGTTTTTATTTACATCAACCAAATCCCCATAAGTGAGATTACAGAGTATCTATATATTTTGGAATTTTAATAAATATTGGCTGCATTATGTTCTGAAAAAGCTGTAACAATTCTTGTTTTCATCAGTGATGTAAGTACTCCTTTGCCACATTTTTCCCCTAAAAGTGTTTTTTAAAAGAAATATTTTGCCAGTATGATAGATGTAAATTAATAATCTGTTAACCATTTTGGGGGGACAGACTCCTCAGAATACTGTTTTCTACAGACAAAATAAATTACATAGGACTACAAAGAAAACCAGTTATATCAAAATGTATTTACTAAATATCAATAAACCCCAATTTGTGATACAAACATATATGTCTCTATTAAAATATTAAATAATGAAATCTAGTTGTAGATTTCTAGTTGTAGGTTGATCTAATAGCTACCATAATTCACAGAAATGATGAACATAGGGGATATTTCAACATATATGCCACAACTGTAACATGATATGGAAATATCTGTAATTTGCACTGAAGACAGAGTCATGGATGATGCTAATATGACTGCTTTTGTTCCCTACACTTGTAACTAAAGTGAACAGTTGGAAATTAATGAAAATAAAAGTGTAATGTTTTTCCATCTAAGTAGAAACTAAGTGGAATGGGCTGCCCAGTGTAACTCAGAGACACCTTGGGGCACTGGGGTAGCCCAGGCTCATGCCCCTGCCCAGATCTTCAGAGGCCCTAGAGACCATCTCATCCCACTTTTCCATTTACAGATGAGGAAGACATTGTCTTGGAGTTTGTGTCCTGACCGAGACCTGTGTTCAGGTCTCTGAGTTTCCTACATTTTATTCTTTTTACTACAAATTTTATCTTTCTCTAGGGAGGACAACCCCAGCAGGCAAAGCTTCCTTAGCCTCCTTGTTTGACTTAGGTCTTAGAGCACAGGTTAAAAAACTATGGCTCATGGGCCAAATCCAGCCTACTGCCTTTTCTAGTAAATAAAGTATTATTGAAACACAGCTTCATTCATTTGTTTACATATTGCCTATGGTCAATGCCTATTAGGATGGCACAGTTGAGTAGTTAACATGGACCACAGAGCCTACACTATTTAAATATTTACTGTCTGGCCCTTTGCAGGAGAAGTTAGGTAGCCCCTAGCTTAGACCCATAGGCTACATGCACTCTCAACCCAACTGTACTTTGACATTCTACCTCCCAACTGTGGAGCCAGGGAGCATAATAGTTCCATTGTTTTAGGGACTTTGCATGTGCTATTCCCTTTCTCCAGAATACTGGACCACAACTCCCCACTCCCCATCCACCAATTCCATTGGCTTCAGGGAGATTTCCCCAACCAAATTCTTTTTCTAAGCCTGCTTTATGTGCTCCTAGTGTGGGTGCCCTTGTCAGGCCCTGTGCCCGCCTTGACTAGCACTCATCATTTTTCCTGTAATTGTCTGGTTACCTATTTGCCTCTCATACTGGATATCAGCCCCTGAGGACAGGGCCTCTGTCTTGTTCATATTCTTAGTATTTAGCTCTCTGAAGCTACATACAACATATTTGTGTGATAAGTCTGTGAAATGTGGGTTTGCCCTTTTTCATCATTTTGCCTTTCTCTATAGGGACAGCCTCTCATCCTCCCATGCTCCCTCAGATGGTCTTACCATAGTCCCCTCCTCTACTGAAAGGTGCTTCCAGGAAACAATTTAGTGAGCTCCTTCTTAAATGGCTGATGCAGATTAATATAAGAGCCATGAAAGCAGAAACCCTGACCATGGTATGTGCCCCATTTATCTAATACCCAGCACAGTGCATGGCACAAGGAGGGTGTTCGATAGGTACTGCATTAGTCAATGTTTATGGTATCTTGAGTTAGGATTAAACCAAAGGAATATATCGCTAATTGTTGAACTTTTGGTATTAGTGGCAAAGTTCAGAAGTGTTTTTGGAACTAGAATGCCTTCTTTTGTGCTTCTGAAATGTCACTAACAAAGACTTCCCCTTCTGCTTAACTCTAACTGGTGGGCTGGACCACAGGGCACCTCAGGTCTCAGTGGCAGTGATAGAAAATGCTAGAGGAACATGAATTAGGAGATGTGTGAACACCCAGGGAAGGGGGTATTTCATGGGAAAGTGCTATTTTTGCAGCTTCCACATCTCAAAATTCTTTCAACCCTTAAAGTATGAAAGTTAAATTTGTTCAGTATTTACGGTAGTCTTGACCACTCAGCTTCTGAACGCCATGCTGCCCGTTAGCTAGGATCAGTTAACAGTGACCCTTTTACTACCGTCACTGATTCTCAGGTAAGTTTTTGGGTGAACAGGACACAACAGATTCTATTTAGATTTAAGGCCTCTGGTTCCGTGAGCCCCTAAAACCAGGACACTTTTACTCCAATCCTCCTCTTCTTTATCCAGCCTGCTTGAAAAGAATATGCTACTCTGTACAGTTCTATTCCCTTCCCCTGTCTGAAGAGATGTGCAAGTTATCTGAGGTCCTTTGGTGTGACCTCCCATTGCCTTTCTCCTGGGCAGCCCACCCACCTGGGCCTGGACCTGGGAGTCTTCATAAGACCCCCAGGCAGCCCAGCCTTCTGGGTTCCATAGTGACATCTGCAGAGAGGTCCTACCTTGGCCAAAATAGTGCCTGTAGCAAGTCAGAGCAGAAAAACGGCATAAGAGCCACAAACTTCTGATCCATGGGGTGACTACAGATGCCTTCTTTTCTGGAATGTGCCACCAGCCCAGGGAGGACTGTGACAAATATTTGGCCTCGGGCAAGGCTGGAGCCTAAGGAATGCTTTAGATGCCTGTGTGTTTTCTCACCGAATTATAAAGCCCTGCAGCTCTTGTTGCCAGAGGCTGCAGAGTTTCTGTGCTTTTTGAGGACTCATTAGTGATTACATACACCGAACACCTGCAAGAGCAGTTCATAAAGCGAGCATTCATGGGCTTTGGCAAGGCCTTCCTGGGAACTGCAGAGCATGGGCCCCGGTCATTGTATCTCCAGATAAAAACATTCTCTTAACCAAGGAGGCCTCTGAAAATAGAAGCAGGCTGAAATTTCAGTTCAACACCACGGGGCATTAAAAAGAAAAGTGTTACTTCACCTCGTCTCTTTATAAAGTCAGCACACTGCAGGGCTGTGGAATTCCTGGACAAATCCTCTTTCAGGAACCTTTGCAGAATGAGAAGAGGGGAGTCGTGGACTCTGCATTGATTGTGACAGAGGACGGGCTGGCCGACAGTGCGTTGTGGCATGCTCTCATGCAAGTTACACTGATTTACAGCGGGGTGACAGGAAATACGGAGCTTGGGTGGTCTTCTGTGTAATTCTAGGTGGCAGATTGCTCCTGACACAAAAAACAGTGCCACAATTAATCCAAAAAGGCCAATAATAATAAATAACCATTCAAAAATAACAACTTTATACAAAATATGGGGCTGAATTTTATTTTATCCTCACCCGAGGACATACTTATTGATTTTGGAGATAGAGGAAGGGAGAGAGAGAGAAAGAGAGAGAGAAACATTGATTGGTTGCCTCCATACACGCCCTGACTGGGGACTGAACCCAAAACCTAGGGATGTGCTCTGACAGGGAATAGATCCCGCAGCTTTTAGTTTACAGGGAGGTGTTCAACTAACTGAGCCACACTGGCCAGGGTGGGTTGAATCTTAATGATTCTTTTTCACCTGTATTTTTTCTTTTAAATGCCCACTATTAAATGACAAAAAGGCTGTGCCAGCACCGTAAGGCTCTGAAAGTCAGAGCTGGCTGTCTGTCTGCGCTGATCTGGCACAGCCAGAAGTATGCTCACATGTACTGTGAGGACCGTTGTACAGACTTGGGTAGCTGAGACTTATCTGAGCATCTCAAAGCCCAAGCACCTAAAGACATAAAAATAGTTTGCCTATGGAGGCAAAATAAAGTATATGTTGATCCAGTATCTGATGAAGTTGGCCTGCCTGGATAACCTAGCTCATTCTTGAGGGTGTGTGTGGGGTGGATGGGCACCCCGGGTAGAGCTCTGGCCTCCCATCCCTTCTGCCTGCATAGAGCATCTCCATTGCTCAGACAGCCTCCTGCAGTGCCTCCTTCTCAGATAACAGTTTATATACCAGGAGAAGCGATGTGCACAGTATGTTTTATTCTCATCTGTGTAAACACATGTCGTCACAGACTCATTTAGGTTAGAAAGAACTTTTAATGGGACATCTGGCTCTCTTCCACTCCTTGTCAAGGCAAAGTAGGTTCCCTTGTTAATATCCTGTAGCAACTGCAAGGATGGCTAGAATTTGTGGTTATATAGATTTCTTTTGTCTTTTGTTACTGATTCAGCTAGTACAAAGGGAGCAAAAATAAAATGATTGAGTCTAAGGAATTACAGTCTGCATTTCCATCTGGATATGATTGCTCTGTGAGGTTCTGCACAGGCAGTGCAGCTACGGAAGGTGATGAAATGGCCTGTGACTGCGGCAGAAGTCCTGCCCTTCAGCTGGTGGGGCAGCAGGGTGTGGACAGCGGCTGACATGGACCCTGGACCTGGACTCCTTGGGCGTCAGTCCCAGTGTGGTTAACTGCTGGTTCTGTGTCCTCAGACCTGATATTTACCCCTCCATCTTTCAAAGTTCAAGTAACTTCTTTATCTGTGAACTGGCATAATAATGGTTGCCAACCTCAGAGGACCATTGCAAGTATTAGACAAGTTAACATACAGAGAGCACTTTAAACAGCACCCAGCTATGCCAATGTTAATTGTCACTAAATTATCCAGATCATTGGTTATTGATATGGAATTGTTTATATCATTTATTGTGTTTCCTAGGCATGATTGCTTGACTCTGTTTAATAATAACAATTATTAAGTGCTTACTGTGTATCAGATAATGTGCATGCCTCAATTTTTTAAATACTTACAATGGCCTTCCATTTTACAAAAGAAAAAACTGAGGTTAGAGAAAGTAATTAGCTAAATTTACTTCAGTGGTGCTCTGGTTCAGGCTGAGTCCACCTCGTGAGTCTTTTGCTTGTGGAGGTGGTTGGGAGGTACTACTGCATGGTCTGAAGCTGTCCACTGTGTGTGCTGGCTCTGGAGCCTCCCAGGAGGCACAGTACAGCATCAGATTCTGCCTGTGTTCTGTCTAGGGCCACATAGCATGAGGTACAAAGTAATCTGCATATGGCTGCTACCTGTGCTGGGCTTGGGGGTGCCCAGGCAAAGCCAAGCTGTGAACCAAGGCTGGCTTCCACTAGTTCTGGGTCTGGGGCCAGTTAGAAAGAGGTATAGGACATGCTGAGACCATATGCTGTCTTTTGAGAGATTTCAGGAAAGTTTGAAGCATGACCAAGATAGGCATTCATATAGAAAACCACTCGAAACAGCTTGGGTGGGCCTGAAGGTTGGGTGGGGTGGGATCTTGGAAACACCAGGGTGGGGAAAACAGTGTGAGTCAGGTTGATGGAAACCCAGATATGGTACCTGCCTGCCAGCTCTGTGTGTGTGTGTGTGTGTGTGTGTGTGTGTGAGAAAGAAAGAGAATGGGGGGTTCCTCACAAAAGGAATAATGGTCTCTGTCAGCACTTCTGTCTGGCAGAAAGCTGCCTTCCCAGCTCTCACCCTGATGCCAGATAATTCAGTTCCTTCCTGTATGTCTCTGGTGCCTTTTGAACTGCTGCCCAAGCACTGGAGCTCAGTGGGAGTGGGTCTGAGCAAGACTGTAAATTCTGCCCTTAGGGTCGGCCCCTGCACAGTTGATTCTCCATGGTGGTTGGTGGTCACAGCCGGTTCTTGCAGCCAATTGGCCTGGGGGTAAATCCCTCCCATTGATGTGCCAATAGCAATCAAGGCTCAACTACAACAGGAGGGTGCACACAGCCCACAAGGTAAAGTGCACCTGGACTCCCCACCTTAAGTGATAGGGGAGGCTCTGCCTCTGGAACCTATATAGCATCTACTACATCATGCCACTTTACCAACCCTTGGAGATGTAGTAGCTCTACCTAGTACATAGAAACAAACAGGGAAGCTGCTAAGATGAGGAGACAAAAAATATTTCCCAAATGAGAGAAAAGAACAAAGCTCCACAAAAAGAACTAAACAAAATAGAGACCATCAATATATCAGAGGCAGAGTTCAAAACACTGGCTCTAAGGATGCTCAAACAACTTAGTAAGAACTTCAACAGTAAAAAAGAACATGAAAATCATAAAAAAGAACTAGTCAACCCTGGCCAGTTTGGTTCAGTTGGTTGGAGTGTTGTCCCATAAACTGAAAGATCATGGGTTCAATTCCCAGTCAGGACACATGCCTAGGTTGTAGGTTTTGTCTCTAGTCAGAGCACATACAAGAGACAACTGATTGATGTTTCTCTCTCACATTGATGTTACTCACACATTCTCTCTCCCTTCCTTCCCTTCTCTCTAAAATCAATAAGCATGTTCTTGGGTGAGGGTAAAAAAAAGAACCAGTCAGAAATGAAGATACACTAACTGAAATAAATAATCATTTATAGGGAATCAATAGTAGAGTAGATGGAGCTGAGAATCAAATCAGCAATTTGGAATATAAGAAAGCAAAAAAAAAAAAAAAATCCATTCAGAATAGCAAAAAGAAAAAAGAATCCAAAGAAATTAAAATAGTTAAGCAGCTTCTGGGATAACTTCAAGTATTCTAACATTTGCATCATGGGGGTGCTGGATGGAGAAGTAAGAAGGCAACAAATTGAAAATCTATTTGAAAAATAATGACAGAAATCTTCCCTAACTTGGTAAAGGAAATAGACATAAAACTCCAGGAATCACAGAGAGTCCCAATCAAGATAAACCCAAAAAGGCCCACACAAAGACACATAATTAAAATGCCAAAATTTAAAGACAGAGAATCTTTAAAACAATAAGAGGAAAGCAGTTATTTACCTACAAGGGAGCTCCTATAAGACTATCAGCTGATTTCTCAATAGAAACATTTCAGGCCAGAAAGGATTGACACAAAATATTCAAAGTGATGAAAAGTAAGGACCTACAAGCACCAAGACTATTCTACCTAGCAATGCTATCATTAAAAATGAAGGAAAAATAAAGAGCTTCCCAGACAAGGAAAAGCTAAAGGAGTTCTTATCACCAAACCAGTATTATATGAAGTATTATAAGGTCTTCTTCAAGAAAAAGATAAAAATATGACCAATAAAATGGCAATAAATACATATCTATCAACAATTCAATCTGAAAAACAAAATAAAACAAGCAGAATAGAAACAGACTCATAAAGACGGAGAACACATTGATGGTTCCCAGATGGGAGAGGGGTTGGGAGGATAGATGAAAAAGGTGAAGGGATTAAGAAGTACAAATTGGTAGTTGTAGAATAGTTGTGGGGATGTAAAGTACAGCATAAGGAATATAGTCAATGTTATCATAATGGCTACCTATAATGTCAGGTGGGTGTGAAATTTATTGGGAGGATCACTTAGAAGTTACATAATGTCTAAGCACTGGGTTTTACTCCTAAAACTAATATAATATTGTATTTTAACTGTAATTGAAAAATAAACAGTGACACAGTAGTAGATCTATAATTCAATCAAGATAGACTCTAGCAATCATAAACAAGCTATCCCACCTGTACTTGCTTCTGAAGAGTTAAAAAGCTATGACAAATATTGTTTTTCATCTTTTTTATAGTTGTTCTTAGTGTCCTGATCTATACTTATGAAAGTATCCCTGGCTGGTGTAGCTCAGTGGATTGAGTGCTGGCCCGTGAACCAAAAAGTCCCTGGTTTGATTCCCAGTCAGGGCACATGCCTGGGTTGTGGGCCAGGTCTCCAGCAGGGGGTGCATGGGAGGCAACCACACATTGATGTTTCTCTCACCCTCTTTCTTCCTCCCTTCCCCTTTCTCTAAAAGTAAATAAATAAAATCTTTAAAAAATAGTTATGAAAGTATGGTGTAGGCAGTGCTGAAAGTTCTCAAACTTGTGTTTCTGGAGCAGCACTCTACCTGCGTAGATCAAAGGCAGTGCCAAGAGCAATCCTTCTGCTGCCAGTCCTACCTGAGCTCACAGGCTGCCACTGTCCATTGTGCCCTCAATTTCAATCTCAGCGTCCACATCAGTAAAACAAGGATAATAAAAAGCTACCTTGAAAGGACTTTTCCATGTTTAAATGAAGTAATAAATGTTAAAGACATGACCTATGTTCTGTACTCAGTAAATGTTTTATTAGTATCAGCACTGCCCAACTTCTCAAAGATTTCAATGAATTGTTTGGGGGAAGTAGAAGCTGATTAATGAAAAAATTTTATCAGCTGCAGTAACATCAGGCACAAGAATGCTATATCTACTTCTATCTCCTAGTGTTAATACATGAGCAAAGTAAAATGAAAAAAGTTTAAATAATTCTTTTTAATAATTCTTAATTTAAAATATGTCTCTACTATGTCTAGATCTTCCTCATGGTAGGGTTTTTATTTTGTTACAGATAATCCCTGAAGCTTCTCAATGCACTTTGCATGGAGGTAGCCATGTTCCTCCATGCAAAGACACTTGAAAAGAGCAACTAGGTTTTATGAGAAAACTTGTTATTCTGTTAATGTCACCTGTTCACTTGAGAGGCTGACAGAGCTCTGTCCACAGTGCAGACTCAATGTCAGCAGAATAAAATGTTTGCTTTTTTTCTTGGATGATCTGGTTAATTATCTGGTTAAATTAGGTTAAATTTTTTTTTATTAGGGCAGTCTCTAATTATTTGGAAAACCAGGTAACCATGTGCTTTTATGAGGTTTTAGTCTCAACATAAACCAGCTTTCTGAAAAATATCCAATTCTTGATATGCTTTCTTATGCACAGATTTGGACTGAGACTCTTGAGCTGTTCTATGTACAGCTACTTATAGACACAAAATATTCAAATGGTCATTTTTTTCTTATGCAAAAGGGAGATCCAACTTTGAGCTGTGAGGATGCTGGTGCTCAGCAGAGATCAGTAGCATGTTTTTTTTCAAAGGACACAAATACAAATACATACCTGGAATATCAATGAGATGTTTTTAGAGGCAACACATTAAAATGCAAGACAGGAGATAATGAGATCAGCAGCAACTTACAGGTTTCTTAATTCTAATGTAAAACGGGAGAGGGAGAAAGAAAAACAACAGAAAACCACTGTAAAACAGCTTAGACAAAGATCTCTTGGGCTTGATATGAAGCTTGCTTGGGAGAGAGCGTGTGGGATATTTTCAGTGGTCATCTCAGTGACATGAATGGGGGTGGAAAGAGTTGTCTTGGGGAAGTTAAAACCACACAATATTTTCCAGGTTCTGGATTATGTCCATTTGCCCCTTCTACTAGCATATTTCTGAGTCAAGTACAAGACATCTCTTTTGGTTATGGCTGATTTTTCCTGACTATTCTGGGGAAAAAATGGTACCATTTCTTAAGAACAGACTAGGTATCAGGTATAGTACTGGGGGCTTTGATTCATTTACAGCAAACTGACAGCATCCTTGTAGGCTGATGTTACTGTCTTCTGGACAGATGTGGAGACTGAGGCTTGATGGTTATTGCTCAAGTGTGGGAATCAGACCTGGTTTGTTTGGACTCCAAAGCCAGGCTCTTAACCACAGCTGCATTCTGACCCACCAAAGTTATGCTCAGATGAATGGTCTATGTGCC
This sequence comes from Trachops cirrhosus, assembly GCA_028533065.1. Taxonomy (NCBI): domain Eukaryota; kingdom Metazoa; phylum Chordata; class Mammalia; order Chiroptera; family Phyllostomidae; genus Trachops; species Trachops cirrhosus. Next base: position 38,093,665 of record CM052546.1, read on the forward strand.
AGCCTTCAGTTTGACATAAGATAGAGATAGAACAAGAATGAATCTGGGGCTACTTAGTGGAGGTGTAGTTGAACAGCACTCAATTTGGAATCAGAAAATCTGAGCACCAGGCTAGCTGTTGCCTGTAGCTGTGTGGCTTTGGGCATGTTACTTAACTCTCTGAGTCAGTTTCTTCCTTGGTAAAACTGAAATACTAATGCAAAAGAATGAAACTGGACCATAATCTTATACAACACACAAAAATTAACTCAAAGTACATTAAAGACTTGAATGAAGACCCACAACCATAAAACTCTTAGAGGAAAACACAGGCAGTAAGGTCTTTGACACTGATCTTGGTGATGATATTTTTGATTTTATACTTTATAAAGAAAAAGCATCAAAAACAAAGATAAACACATGGCACTACAGCAAACTAAAAAGCCACACATCAAAGGAAACCATCAACAAAATGAAAAGGCAATCAACTTGAATGGGAGAAAATATTTGCAAATAATGTATCTGAGAATGGGTTAACATTCAAATATATGAAGAACTCATACAACTCAATAGCAAAAAAACCAAGAATCTGATTAAAAAATGGGCAGAGGATCTATACTGACATTTTCCCAAAAAAGACACACAGATGGCCAAAAGGTACCTAAAAGGTGTTCAGTATCACTAGTCATCAGGAAAATGCAAACTACAACTACCATGAGCTATCACTTTACACATGTTTGAATAGTTATTATCCAAAAGATGAGAAATAACAAGTGTTGGCAAGAATGTGGAGAAAAATGGAGCCCTTGTGCAGTATTAGTGGGAATGTAAATTGTGCAGCCACTATGGAAAATAGTATGGACGTTCTTAAAAAATTAAAAATAGAACTTCCATATGATGCAGCAATTTCAATTCTGAATATTTTTCTAAGGAAAACAAAAACACTAACTCAAAATGATATCTGCACACCTATGTTTATTGCAGCATTATTTACAATAGCCAAGATAAGGAAGTGTTAGCAGTAGAAAAATGGCACCAGGTGTTAGACTGGTGGCATCAGACTGGACCTAGGTTCAGTGACCTTGGTACTTGAATTATGGCTAAGGAAGAATTTAGAGTCAAGATTCAAACTATAAGAGAAAGTTTATCCAAAAAGTCACAGAGGTAGAAGAAGGGAACTATCGATGAAATGGCCTCAGGAAATAAGTTACAGCAAAAGAAGGGTCTTTGGAGCTTAGTTAAGCAGGGGAGAGAGAGAAATCGGGGAAGAGAGAGGGAGGAAGGGAGAGGGAGAGAAAGGGGGAGAGGGAGGGGGAAAGGGAGACAGACATTGGGAGGTCTGGGGACAGAAGGGGGTGGGGAGAGGCACAGCTGTGCTCCATAGAAAGAGCAGGTCCTTCCTTCTGAGGGTTTTTAAGTACAGGTCTCAGGGGAGGAACCCAATAGATTATGCATCAGCCTCTCAGGTATGCCCCCTTGGGGGCACGGTCTCCACTGATTGGTTGTCACCAGGGCAAGGGGTGATTAGTCAATGCAGCATGTCCTGATGTCAGTCCTGGTGTCCTCCTTCTGCCTGGTTTTGCTGCTTTTCTGGGCCTGGAACTGAAACAGAGCTGAGGCTTATATGCCATCTATAGGGTTAATGCTTATGGGGTAAAATGCTTGTAGTTTCGCCAGGTGCTAGGCACCTAGGACTCTGTGCCCTGGTACCTGTGCACCTGGTCCATCATTCCTGCTCTGCTTGTGCCTACCTTCCTACTACAGAAGCAACCAAAGTGCCCATCAGCAGAGGAACAGTTAAAGAAAAGGTAGTATGAAGAGATATGCAATGGAATATTACAATATTCAGCCATAAAAAGAAACTTTTTCCATTTGCAACAACAGGGATAGACCATGAAGGCATTAGGGTAAGTAAAAAAAAGTCAAACAGAGAAAGACAAACACAATATAAGCTCATTTATATATATGTGGAATCTAAACAAAACAAAACAATCAAAAACCCAACATGCTCATAGATACAGAATACAGATTGGCAGTTTCCAGAGGTTGTAGGGGTTAACAAAATAAGTGAAAGGGGTCAAAGGTACAAACTTACAGTTATAAAATATCATGGTGACTATAATTAATAATATTATAGTGTATTTTAAAGTTGCTAAGACAGTAGATCATTTTTTTTTAAAAATGTTTTTTTATCCTTACCTGAGGACATTTTTTTCATTGCCTTTAGAGAGAGAGGAAGGGATAGAGGAAGGGAGAGAGAGAAACATCGACATGAGAAAGAAACATCAATTGGTTGCCTGCGGTATGTGCTCAGACTGAGTATCGTACTCTCCTGGACCTGGGATGGAACCCACAACCCAGGTATGTGCCCTGGCTAGGAATTGAACCCACAACCCTTCCATTACAGGTAGACACTTCAACCATCCAAACCACAATGGCTAGAGCAAGACAGTAGATTTTAAAAGTTCTCATCACAAGAAAAAAATTTTTGTAACTATGTATGATGACAATGTCAACTTCTTGTTGACTTGAGGTGATCATTTCACAATATATGCAAATATTGACTTATTGTACACCTGAAACTAATACAATGTTATATGTTAATTATACCTCAAATAAAAACATCACTTTCTAGTTCTACTGTTACCATCTCAATTTAGGCCTCATACTCTCAGCTGGAGTTTTGAGCCTTCTCTGTCAGCTTTGCCTGCCCCCAAGTGTTGTCTCCTTCAGGGCACCCTTTAGCCTGTTGTCAAGTGAGTGTTTTAAACATGAAGTGTGATCTTATAACTCCCCTGATGAAAATCTTCCACCAGCACCTCACAGACTATGGGACAACAATCAGTTCTTCACTGTAGCAGTATTGACACCTCTTCATGATTTGGCCCCTGCCTAATTTTTCAGTCTTTGGTCCTCACAAGCTTTTGTCTACATGCCAACTGTGTTAAGCTACCTGTGATTTCAATAATAAATCTTAATCTTTCCTAGCTTCAGATCTTTGCAAATGCTGCATCCCTCAGCTTAGATATCACCTCTCCTCTGACACCTTCTCTGATTTTTCTAGCCAGAAATTGATGCATCCTCTTCTTTGATGTTATAGCTAAAAACTCACCAAAGTAGCAATGATTTCCTTATGTGTATCTCATCTGCTAGGTTGGAAGCTCCTTGAAGGCAGGACCAGGGTGATTTATCTCTGTAGTCTTAGTACCAAGAGTAGTTGTGCCGTATATTTATAATATACATAATTAATCAAGAAAGATGAGGGGTGGAAGTGGACAATGGTCCAATTAAGAGGCTCCTGCAGTTGTCTAGGGAAAAAAATGACAAAAGGCTGGATTGTGGATGTTACGAGATCTGGTTCTTATCCCTCTTATAACCCACCCCCTTCCCTCCACATCAACTGATTGGAGGACTAACTGGGTGTCCCCTTCCTTGCTTGCCCATCCACAGCCCTATCTTCTGAAGCACAACTTTCTTCAAGAATGGAGGATCTGCACCAGGGCAGTGGCAATGGCATGGAAAAGAGCAGTAAGTTTGAGAGATTTGAGAGATTATTGGAAAGTAGAATTAAGAGAAACAATTGTATATGAAGGCAAGGTAGAAAGAAGAATACAGAATGTATTATCCCAATGAGTCAGGCAGAAGAGCATAATATTTCCATCTTTAATACCATCTATTTATTGTTTAGAAAAGGAGAAAGCAAACTGCTGAAGGATGGGTCATGCCCAAGTCCTTCTGAATGATTCAGAGCCAACTGTGCAGCAACAGAGGTTTGAAAGGTTGTCCTCTAGAAACTAGAGGGCTTCAGTAAACTCACAGGTGAAATCAGTCCTTCATAGCAGAGAATGGAGAGGAGGCTCAGAGAACTGGATTGGGGATTCCTACCAGGCAGAAATATTTCTGGTTTTATAATGGCTAAAAAGACAAAGAAAATGGTTGCTCTATTATTCTATTGTCCAATGTCAAGATGAAGATCCTGCAGATGATTTACCCCAAATACTCTCTAGTTTTCTCTTCAAATATTTGGCAGTTCTGGAAGAAGCAGAGTTTATATTATTATTATTATTATTATTATTATTATTATTACTCAAGGCTCATAGGTGTACTTAAATAGGCAGTGTTTAACAAAGGGTGGCACTTTATACATTTTTTTTGTTCATTCTGATATCCCCAGGAGAATGGTAGAGAAAATCATTCAAAGGTTGTATTTCACCAACCTCGATATTCAGTTTGTGGATGAGAAAATGAAGCTCCAAAATTTGAATGAACTCTTTCCCAGGAGCAGTAGTGTCAGAAAAATACTTCCCCATTCCTAGCCTTCCTGCAACTCAGCTCCTGAATGTTTTTCATTGTTCCCTGCTGGCCTCCTGCCTTCACAACCAAAGATTCTAGGACCAGAAAGCTGACACTCCAGAAGTTATGGTTGTTAGGTGTATTTTTGCTATACATCTGGGTTGAGAGGAAAATTCCTGGTCTTAGGTCTTAAAGGTCTTACAAATTCCAGCTTCAAGATTTAAGTCTTTTGTACTCATATTTCTTACAAATTGTTTGGGGGTACCGAGGAAGGTTGTTCACATTTTAGACATTATTGACTTTAAAGTGGTTATTTCACTGTTGACTACATATCGGAATCATTTCAGGGCTTAAAAATTACTGATGCCTTGGTCTCACTCCCAGAGCTTCCAATTTAGTTAGTATGAGGTGCAATGTGGGCATTGGGACTTTTGAAAGATCCCAGTATAACATCACGGCCAAAACACATGTTCCCAGTATAAAACCAAGGCTGAAAACTGCTCACTCAGATTCCTTGGCTTATATTAGCTGTAAATGTTTCACAAGAGCTGTTAGTCTCAGCTTGTAGAAGTGGCTATTTGAGGCCTGGAAGAGGAAATCAGAATGAGAACAAAGAGAAAGGAAGTGAAGACATAAGAAAGCATTCAGAATAAAGGTTCATTATTAACCAAACCTGGGAAAGGAAGGAACAAACACTTTCATTTCTGCCAGAGGCTCTATATGAGTGACTGTGGGTGTGCGTCCACAGCTTCGAGGCTGACCCCATAATTCATGTCTGATTCAGAAGCTGACTCTGCTGGCTTACAGCTCCACAGCTGTTCTCAGTCTGAGTCCAGCCTCTCCCAATGGGGCTCAGTGCGGCAACATGTCTCATTTATAGACCTCATATGCAGGGGCCTGGAGTCTCAAAACTATAAATTAAAGCGTTGTGTATGTTAGTTTGGTGAATCAATCCCAAAGCATTTTGGCTTCTCCAAGTAGGCCATTTTCATTAGAAATGGAGGCCGAAACACAACGGAAAGGAAATAGGTCTTTTATAGTCACCCTTCCTATTTCTGGTAGGAGGTCTTGAGACCAAGGTAATAAAAGAAGTAACTTCTAATAAAATGTTGAGGATTTGGTCAGGCTTGGTCCTTGCATAAGTGAGGGAAAGAGGAGAGGGACAGCAAGCAGGCAAGAAAGTGAGAAGGACAGGACTCTGGGTCCTAAAGTTGGAGCTAGAAAGTCCTTAGAGAGCATCTGCTTCCAATGACAGCTGGTAAAGACAAGCTCAACATTCATTTATTCTTGAAGGCATTTCTGGAGACTTTTTTTCACATTGACAATAGGAAAGGAAACTGAGACCCAGAGAGGGAAATTATCTTGGCAAAGTCACACTGCTAATTAGCAGAGGAGGTGGAGCTCAAAGCTTTGTGTCTACTTGCGTAATCCAATGCACCTCTTTCTCATCATGTTGCCTTGAAGATACTATGGTGACTTGAAAGGAGAATTAAGTACTGTTTCTAAAGCAAAGTAACACCATGAATTAGAAAAAAATTTTCAGGAGTTTCAGGTCAAGAAATTCCCCTGGCTTGTGCCAGATAAGGTATGGCTAGGGTTTGAGGGCAAGGTAGAAGTGGGAATAAATGTGGGAGACATTTTAATGGGAGAACCAACAAGATCTGTGCCTTAATGGATTTTAGAGAAGAAAAAAATTAGGGTCAGGAGATAACAATTTTCTCATTTTTATGCCTCAAAGACCAGTTTCTCTGTCTAGTTTATTTACTCAGATGATTTAGGTAATGACTTCAATTCTATAGTTAGTTCTCTATTTAGACCCAAATGTTTTCCTTCTGTCTAGTATCATTAGGAGATCAAGGGCTAACACCATCACTTTTCCATCTCCTACTGTTACCTGTACCATTACTACTCCTGGTGCTGCTACTGATGTGCTGCTTGGAAAGATAAGGCATTTAAACCCCACACAGATAAATCCAAAGCAAAGGTTTGTCCTGCTCTTTCTGGCTACCTCCTACTCTTACCATATGTAACTGTAATTTCTTTCTTAAACATTTAAAAAATAGCTTACTTTGTACTAACAAAGTACAGTGCCAAGCTCCAGGAAGCAATCCCAAGGTCAAAATGCCAGGAGTGTGCCAGGAGTTCGGGTGATGGTGTAACAGGGTGCAGCCAAGAAGGGGGTGCCAAATAGGGATTTGGAATGGGGTCCAGAACTCAAGGTGTTCAGGAAATATTAGGATGTCTTCACCCCTCTCTCCGAGGTGTGGGTTGGGGGAAGGGACAAATGGAGCAGGGCCATTGAGAGCTGTTTTGCATAGCAACAGCTTTGCAGCTAACCTCTGGTGTGGTCATTTAACATATCTATAACCTTTAACTGGTTACATAGATATGTTAAATAGCTGTGGCCTTGCTCTGAGCCAGGGGAATGGAAGTAACTCCCCCCCACCCCAAGACATAACTGGGGGGGGCACCTTCCCCTGGTTACAGTGCCTATGAGAGAGCTTGGAGATGATTGGCTTCATGCCATGGGGCCACACCTGCCCAGACTCACTATGGCAGCCCAGTAAAGCTGGAAGGATATGAGAGTGCTGGCAAGTGTAGCCAATTGTGGAAAGAGTCAGAAATGGGGCTGCAGAGGAAGATTGGAGCGGGAATTTAAACCGAGAGGTTCACAGCCAGTGAGGAGAGAGAACCACGAGGTTTTGGCAGAGTGGAGACTCCTGTGGCCATAGTGCAGAGAGGACCACGTGGCTGTGGCAGTGTAGAGAGAGGACCACTCAGCTGTGGCATTGCAGGGAACCATGTGGCTGTGGTGATAGAAAGGAGAGCCATGTGGCTTTGCCAGAGTGGGGACCCCCACAGATTTAGAAGGGGGAACCACCACCTGTCTTTAGCAGAGATCCCAGCTACACAACTGATGGTGCTGAGAACTGAGGGAGGCCTACCAGCCAAGCACGGATTGCTGGGAAGAACTGGGGGCTGCCTGAGCCATGGACTTCTATTTCTTTTCCTGAGATATGGTACCCCAGACTGGGCAAAAGGGGAAAGGAAGGACTGTGTGTGTTTGTGGGTGTTTTAAGGGATTTTGGGATTTTGATGAAGACATTAGGTCACTACTTTAAGTTTGTATAGCATTAAATAAACATTTCCTTTCCTTTTCACAAATCTCTGGCATTGAGAGATGTTTTTCCTATAAGGTGGCAGACATAATGAACCTGGGGGGCTCCTTTTGGTAATAGTATATTGCCCTTGGCCCCCCCGCCTTGTGTTCTTTAACAATGGGACCACCACAGGAACTGGAGCACCAGGATTGGGATGTAGAGGATTCAGGAATGAAAGTTTGTGTCTTGAGTAAGAAATAGGTTTGAGTCAACACTCTTCAAGAGAGCAATGGAAGACCACAGGGGCAGGAGGGAGAGTTTGACCGGAGATGTGGCCTGGGAATGTCTGCGACGTTCTGGGGGACAGTGGCTGAGCCAGCATTTGGGAGAAGGGAAGCAGGGATGGATGGTGCCTTGGAGTCTGACTTGCTTCTCAGGCCCCTAGGTTGACCCTACATTGGGCAAAGCCACTGGCCCTCATTCTGAACTGTCTCATGACCTCCACATTTTACCAGCGGGGTGACTCAGTGGGATTCTACTGCATTCTATGTCCAGCAAGTTTTGACTTTTAACTGATTTTTGGGTGCTAAATGAATGGGCCGAGGTCAAGTGTCTGAACTTTGTAGCATTAGCACCTTGCTCTGAGAAACTCTAATGTGCCTCATGATTGACCTACCACATCCTCATAAGTAAAAAGATTTTCTATCACAGCCATAGCTAAGCAAATGGTTTTGAACTGAGACACATTTTTTGTTTTCTCTCTATCTTTGGTTATGTGTTTTCCACTTGGAATTTCATTTGTCACCCCCACAGAGCACACGGGCTGCCTTTGAGGAGGGGTGCAATGGCGTGTGACTGTTTCCTCTTCCTGCAGGACACTGGTATTTAGCAGGGAGGTGATGTGAAGGACAGGGGCGTAGTGAAGGAGAGCAGGAGGTCTGGGTGGCTTTTGGTTACAGGGCAGCCAGATAGCTCTGAGCTGACTCGTCATCATAATCTTCAGGGCTTCTCTTTAAAGCCCCCTTTGTGTATTGGTGCCAGCAGATGCACCTCCGTGGGCATCAGGGAGTAGACTGTGTGGGAGCAGTGCGTGGATTTCATCTCAGCAGGCGTTATCTGGACCTGGGGGAGGAGCTCAGCTTCACTGTGGGAACAGTAGTCTGTGCTGCTTCTTGCTCAGTCTGCTCACCTGCCAAGGCCAGGTCTAGGATTGCTTCTGTCACAAAATCTGTCCACACCATGTCAGCTGACTGAGATGTTATCTCCATTAAATTCACAAATCTCATTTTGTATATCTCACTTGAAGATAATTACAAATTATTTTGCGAAACCCCTTGTCATGTTTTCTATAATTTAATCCTGCTGTTACTTACATTTGATATATTTATTCTTTGTTCCTCCAAATAGCTTGCCAGCTCCTTGTGAGCAAGGGCCAGGCCACTGCTTCATTGTATAATAATGTTACTTTGCATTTCTCTGGCACTGTAGAGTGTAAGGAGCTAGGAAAACTTAGCAAGTACAAAGGATTGTAAAACAGATGCAACCTAACATGTTTGGTTTGTAAAGCTACCTCTGTTGAGCCAATCCCCAACCCTGTTCCCGCCTACGGACTTTGTAAGCAAATAGCTAACTGCCACGTCTGCTTCTGTATAACGCTTGCTTGCCCGCCCATATAAAAAGACTTAGCTGTAAGTGCACCGCTTGACTCTCGTCTGCAGCCCCTGTGGGTACTGTGTCTCTGGACACCCTGAGAGCTCACCCCTGCGCAGGTAAAACTTGGCCAATAAAGTAACATCTCTGAAACCCTGAAAGTCTCCGGCATCTGTTCTCGCGGTTGCTGAATGCAACATAGAGCTGATAAATCCCTTCCACATACATTACTCACTCAACTTTCACAATAATTCTCTCAGTTTGGAAGGGCCGGTATCATTAGGATTCTAACTTCTCAGATGGGGAAGCCTGGAGCAAGAACTATTCAATGGCTTGCCCACAGTTCCACTCTGACATTTTCCACAGGACAGGGGCACGGAGGGATTCAGTGTGTTCTGTTGATTTGTCTGTCCATTAAATCTTAGCTCAATTCCACAGCCAGCCTGATGTTTTAAGCAATAGGATTTGTATTTTGGGGAGATGGTTGGCTATAACGACATCCTGAACCCCATGGCTTCATGTGTAGCTGTGCCGACAGCACGACTGTGTGCGATGCATTTGGTGGATCCGGACAGCACAGGCAGGTGATAAATTAGAGTTCTAGCATGTGCCCCCTCCATTTTCTTCCAAAGTAAGTTTTGAAAGAGAACTCCTTTGTTGCCTCACCTCTCCTCTTCAGGCTGCCTATAAAGACAGAGGTCGGGGGAATCAAAGGGTGGGTTTTAAAATGCTTCTTTCCAGATGTCATCTATTTAGTTCGTGTGGTGTTATTTGGCAGCGATACTTGGTTTTAGAAGTGTGAGGATTACTTGAAACCATATGACAGAACTGCTTTTCTTATGGAACCAAATGTTGTAAAAAGCTTGGGTAGTAAAAGTGGTGCAACAAAAATGAAATTCATAAAAAGGGATTTTATACCTTTTATATTTCCAGGACTCTGTCAAACTGGAAAGGACAAAAGTACAAGTACTTTTGAACATCTGCAGAGGATGGAAGTCCCTTCTCTGCCCAAGGCTGTGCAACACAGAGCGAGTCACAAGGTTCAGCAAAGGAGCTTCTTCCTGCCTCCGTCTCCTCTCTCTCCCTCTCCTACCCGCTCTGCCTCCTATTCTGTCCTCAGTGAATTTAGGTAAGTAAAGTTTTCAATTTGTCTGAGTTACCTGCAAAGTTGTAAGGATAAATGAGGTGTAAAAGCACTTTAAAGTAGAAAATTTCTTTGAAGAATTCAAACTCAATGTAAACAGATCCCCTGTACTCTATAATCCAAGAGGAAAGAAGATGATGGTAATGATTAAAATAAAATTTGGAATGAGGTACAGAGAACTGGACTTTTAGGTTATGTCCTAGGTCAAAAGTAGCTATAGTGCTGAAGGAAATGGAGGAGAGTTAGAAGATTTGAAACCCAACTGTCACTTATTTTTGGTGTTACCAGGAGTGATTCATAAGATCTCTTTGAGTTGTTTCCTTATTGGTGATAACAATGCCTGTCTCACAGGGTAGCTGTGAGGAGCACATGAGATAAACCACAGGGGAAAATCTTAATAAAGTAAAAGTACTATGCAAAGGTAAGGGGTTACAGATATTATTTGGAATAGTATCTTATGCCTTTAACATGTGTATTTATGGAAGTGTATATGATTTTTAGAGTTCCCATGGGTGGTTGAGGCACCAAAATATCTATAATAAATGAGCAATGACTCAGTTATAATCATTAATTACTGATTTAGAAAATTAATTAGTGCCCTTGGGAAACCGTGCCCCCCACCTCACTCCCCAGGAGACCCCTTGCTTTTCTAGGGAGATCTTGTCTTCAGCCCAGACGTGCCCTGGCTTCACTCCTGCCTCTGTTCCCTGTGCCATCTGGTTCTTCAGCCTGGGGATGGGGAGCAGGAGTGAAGGGAAGCTCTCCTTTTATTTATTATAACCCTGTCCATTCTGCAAGGTTCCTTTTGTCTTTTGTGAAGACTTTTCTTGAGCACTCCAGGAGAAATTCCTTCTCCTTCCACAGTTATTCTGCAGAACCTGATTCCTTTTGTTAGTTTAACATTTTCACCTGTATTTCAGAGTGAATTTTCACAGATCTCATCTTGTGCTAGAACTGTGAATCCTGCCAGGGCTGGGCACCTGTAGGATTTCACTTGCTGTCCCCGCTGCCCAGCACAGAGACTGCCTGACACGTCTGCACTCACTGAATGGTAGCTGTCTGGAATCTCGGCAAGGTGCGTGGTCTGGGCCGGGTAACGGTAGCCTGCAGGACCCTGCATGTAGCAAGTATTCAGAAATAATTGTGGGCTGAGTGCTTGATTCTTGGCAAAGACATTCAGAGAAGGATTCCTAATTAATCTGTAATTTGTCACATTAAATACACCAAAACATTTCTTTCCTTTGAGCATTCTGGCCACTTGAGGTCTCAATAAAATCCGTCTTTAATTTTTGTTTTTTATTTCTATGGGTACTTGGTTTCTAATTTTAAAAGTAGCAGATGCCCCCATTGGAAAATTTGGAGACTACAAGAAACTAATTTAAAGAAACTAATAGTAATACAATATTGAGATACTCTGTACTATTTTTATTGGGTATATGTTTTTTGAGATTAAATTTTAATATAACTTTATGACATTTTTCACTTAATAAAACATCAGAGTCATTTTTCATGACATTAAAAATTCTGATAAAATGTTTTTTAGTGCCTACATAATGTTTCATCATATGAATAAAACATAATTTATAAAAATATTAACTTGTATTGGTCATTTAGAGTGGATCCAATTTTCCTTTATTATAAATAATTCATACATGAATATCTTCATTTAAACAATCTTTGCATTTCAGATTTTTCCATAGGATATATTAATAGAAGAGGAATTGCTAAGATGAAAACATTTTTAAAACTGTGTGCATTTTCCTAAATTTATTTTCAGAAAGGTTGCAATAATTATATATATTTTCAGGAAATGGTATTAGAGTTCCCATTTCATTGTATTCTCTCAATATTTTATAACTTTAACTGGCTGAATTTATTTTTTAGAGAGGATGTTTTTGAATCAACATTATTGTAACATAAGGTACTTACTTCATGTTAATTATTTCTAGAAGTAGGTATATATTCTGTACTGATGACTAGCAATATAATTCTGATGAGTATGACATTAAATAATGCTAACCACATGATGGGATACAAGTGTGATCTGTTATTGTTGTTGTTATTATTTCCCAAGAAACAGTAGAATTAAGGCAACTGACATGCCTAAGATGTCTAAGGCTACAGCAATTTAGAAAGAAAATAATATTTTACATTATATTATTATAGTAATGTAGGGAAGTATATTAAAATGAAAAAATAAATAAAGCATGCATTAAAAATAAGATCTAGGTCCATTGTGGAACTATATTGTCATTTTTTGATGTGAGCTAGAAACTCAAAACTAAAGGTGTGTGTGTGTGTATATATATATATAATTTGTGTATATGTATACATTTATTATTAGCATAATTATTTGACTTTCTTCTAAAGCTTTTACATTATTATTTTCTTTTTTCCAGGTAGTAAGGGGACAAATGCTTTCACAATAAATATCTTCATGGAAAAAATTATCTTGAAAGGAAAAATTACTTAATTTATATCACAAGACCCCTTGGAAGCGAACAGAAGGCAGTGTGGAGTCACAGTCATTAAGAGCTTGAAGGGATGGGAGATAGTGTGGTCTAACCCTTCTTGTAGACAAAGAAACTGAGGTCTGTTGAAGTTAAAGTAATTCATGTAAGGAGGTCCAGCAGGGCACTACCAGAAGTGGGTCTCAAACGCATGTCTCCTTGCTTTGGGTGCAGTGCATTTTCTACGAAACCACCCTGTGTCTCAAAAGTATTTTTGTTTGCAGATGGTATCACACAGAGATTTGTGAGGTGGGTTTTGTTTTGTTTTTTTTTTGGTATCTGTTCACTCAAAACCTTTTGCTGCATGTGTGAAATGAAACACTCCTTATCCTATTACATAGATATCACAGAGGAGCTGGTTGCAGTTGACTAATAAAATACCAAGCAATACACAGGGGAGAACCCTCCACTGGCTCCCAAAACTGGGTGGTGTATCTCCACAGACATTCTCCCTGCATCTGTGTGTTGTCATTTGAGACAAAGCAGAGTAAAATCACTGTGAGTCACTGAGCTTTGTTATAGGTAATACAACTAATACCTTTTCCATTTCCAAATACCTCCTTTGTGAATGTTGCCAGTAAGGGCAAAGGTTTTGGATGAAGAGGTTATGGATTCATACTAAAATAACATTAGTCATGAGCGAGCTTGTCTCCAGAAGAATATTTGGAATAAAGGATCAAAAAGCTGGTTTTCTGGAGCAAAATGAAAAAAAAAATGAGAACAGTTCCTATGATTCGGGGATGAGGGTGAGGGGTACTTGACAAAAAAGTAACATGACTTTTTCTCAAATAATCAACATTGGTCAATTTCACAACATTCTTGTTCAGTTTTGATTTCAAATATCGATGTCAAAACTTTCCTTGGTAAAGCTGAGTAAACAAAGAGAGACATGCAATATTCCTAGACCCTGTCTCTTGTCCTGGCTCTCAGATGCATTCCCCTGGTTTATCTGGATAAGTAAATATGTCAAATCTTCCTGATGAGACTTGGCCTATGTCAATTTTCCATTCAAAGGGAGGGATGGCAAAGAGGCCACAAAAAACTAATATTTTCCTTTTGTAGAACTAGTCTAATTCCAGATGGCCACCTTGCTTCTATAGCCATTGTCAGCTGACCAATCCAGAGACCATCTGCCCCTCAGCTGCCTGCTTATCCAGACACTCAAAGAATTACTCAAGTCCTAACTTTCTGTTACACTTAGGAGTACCAGGTAATGCATCAAGGACAGATATGGAAAAGCAATGTTTGAAATGAGTTATGATGTAAAAGAGATGACTTGCTATTATGTTTTATCAAGGGCACCACTAATAAGCATAATGTAACTCACAATGCTTACGCAGGGTGACTTTAATGCCAACCATCATCAAGCTTACAGAATCATTAAGTGCATTAAAGGAGAGAGCCAATAAGCTATCATGAATGAAATAAGACCCCTTCACTCACTCCACCCATTTAACTGGAAGTGAACTTAGTGTGGGTCTCTGATATATCAAACCCTTGACTTCCTCTCCTTTTTATACTAAGTCACTGTGACTACCTCAGAAGAGCTCAAACACAGAAGTACTTACGAGGAAAGAAAGGCAGAGAGGTATTGTCAAACTACAATTTAAATTTACTAGCAGATTAAATGTTGCCTATTACGATTTCATAACATGTTAAAGGTTGAAGTCTAGCCATTTATCTGTTTCTGATAAATTTATCTTCAGAAGTCTATGTTAAAAAACAAAAAAAACTACCAGGCAAAAAATTTCAGTTTCCCAGTAATTACAGAAATGTAAATCAAAACTTATCAAATTGGTGAAAAATAGACACAAAATTATTTTTCTTATTGATTGAAAGTTTATAGGGAAATAGGCACATCTTAACATTGCTGGTGGATTTACATTAAACATCAATAAAAATTTCTGGACAATCATTTGGAACTATGTGTCAAAAACCTTAAAAAATTTATATACATTGAGCCTGAAATTCCATATTTAAAAAGTTATCATCAAAAAGTTCTAAAATTGAGCTTTAAGGATAAAGTATAAAATAAATTGGAACTACCCTGAATGTTCCATAGTAAGAGACTGGTTAAATAAAGTAATTTAGAGACAATAAATGGTATACATTTATTTAATGATGTTTTAGAAGTGTATTGAAAAGATGTTAAAGTGATACAACGTGTATCACAAAACCTTGTGAATAGCATGGACCTATTTTTGTAAACAATATTTTAATGCATCTTTTCTGCAGAGATTTAAGTAAAATAAATGGTGAATAAGTGATTCATTAATGAATTAGATACACAGCTTTGGTTTTTTATTTTTATTGTGGTAGCGCATGCATAAGATTTAACACTCGGACCATTTTTAGGTGAACAATGCAGTGGCATTAAGTCCATTCACAATGTCCTGCAGCCATTACCTATGTTATTTCCAGTGCTTTCTTGTCATTCCTGTAACTTGATTTTTAAATGCCTCTTCTGTTATTCAAAGCTATATATATATAAATATATATATATATATATATATACACAGAGAGAGGGAGAGAGAGAGTTTTTAAGTGGTTGATGTGGCCAAATAACTGACATGGAGCTAAGTGCCTTGTTACAAATTTCTCCCTGGAGGAGATACTGCAGAAGCTGTTCACGTTGTCCTAGCACCCACACAGGTGTTGCAAAGCAGTGGTCATGTGAGTGGTTTTAAATCCCCCGTGAAGAGTGAACGTGTGAGAACCTAACAGCTGCAGTTGGTGAATCATTTCAGATCTGGGGGGGGCGATGGCTCTGCCTGCTCAGTGCCTATTCGCCCGCCTTCTCTGCACACAGACTCCATCCCAGGTGCTACAGACGACCACGTGGTCCCGGCAGGGCTGTCTGTACCACCTCCCTCCCAGGCCTTGGCCAGGGGTCCAAGGGGTCGGCCTGAGACCCAAACCATGTTCACAATTTTTGGGTATTTCTCAAATTTTATTTAAGAGAAAAGGGCCTTTATCTTCATTTCTGGTTTGGGAACATTTGTGCTATGAATCTGCAGTATTAGCAGCCATGCACTCCACTCTGTTAGGTAAAGTAGTTTGGGAGAATAAATTGAATACTCAGAGAAAAACTGACATGAGAGATTGAAAGAAAGTTCTTAAAGATCTGACCAGTGGTTTAGTTGTCCCTAAGGCCATGTCCATGCCTACTCTTTTTGCTGTTGGATTATTCATCGCCTTCTTTTGCTTACATTGTTTTGAGTTGTGCTTCTGTTCTTTGTAATCAAGAGTCCTGATTAATACTGTTGAATTTCTAATTGTAGCCAAACTACGTATTTGATCAGTAATACAGATGCCAGCCAATCTTGCTATACCGTGGCTTTATGAGATAAACACAAGGAGACTGGAAGATATTTTCTCACTTCCCTCTGTCTGTATATACTCCAGCCCCATGGATATTACATTTATGCAAATATAAAGCAATACTTTCAATTGCTGTAATCTTTTCTGTCTTGTGAAATCACACTCATTGTTCAAAATGGTTAGCATACAATTGCAGGGAACAGAAAATATTCCATCCCTTTCCAGCAGCAACAGATTTAATACAACAAAGTAGGTACTTTCAACATTGTTGCATGTGCTGGAGAGGCAGGATGTGGGTTGGGCCTCCGGGAATGGCTCTTATAACTGTGGAATTGGTCTGCCAGGGAAGGGTCTACTTCTGCCACAATCAGAAAAGGACTCAAGAGGCTCCTTATTGACTTCTAAATAGGAATCAGGAAGCCACCTCGTATGTCTTCACAACTGTCCTCAATTATAAAGGTGGTGATTTGGAAACTGCATTCTGCTACAGAAAATCCCCAAGTCTGCACAACTGTGCTTGCCAGTGGCAGAAGCAAAATTCAGGGGAATGGACCTCAACCTCACTTTCACCTTAATCTTGTGGGCATATCTAAACATAAATCGTGGTTCACTGGGTAAAAGAAACAGTGTTTTGAATGGTGGTGAGGTGAAGCTTGCTCTCTGTGTTGGTTAAACCTCACCTTTGCATTTGGTTTTGGGTAGCCCATTTTAAGAGGGAAAGAGGTAAATAATGTGCCTGGGGACAGTGGACATAGTGATGAAGGGACTAAAACCTTACTAGGTAAGGACTAACTGAAGGGTCTGGATGTAGTAGCTGGGAGTGAGAAAACTCAGGAAGGCTCTGCCAGCTTTTGCCAGATATTTGAAAAGCTAGTACTGTAACGTCCATAAGACAGATTTTAAGGAACTTTAGGAAGAAGCTTCTAGTCAGAGTTATGGAAATATTGGGCTGGGCTGCTGTGGAGATTGCAAGAAGTGCCCCACTATTATTTACACCACCAGGTAATAGGGATGTTGTTGAAAAGATTATATTTTTATATACTAGAGACTTGAATATATATTCATTATGAAGTTGGCTAATTTTGGCAGAGCCCTTCACTTTTCTCACTTTACTGGGGTAACTGTGTCTTTGCTAATGCTGGATTTAGAAAGAAGTGGAGTGGAGCATGTCTGAACACAGCATCTCTTTCAGGACCAAAAGTTAGATCTTACAAAGGAAGGTAGCTATGTAGAAGTTAGGAGAAGGGCAGAGTGTGGTTGAGACAACTGCTGCAGGGGTTGGGAAGGAGGAAAACTTCAGTATCTCCCCCCAAAAATCTTAGGAATGTACCCCATGGGAGATTTGGGTGGAACTGAGATTTCACTGTGGGGCGAAATGGGGTTTAGTGTAAAAAGTAAGTTGCTAAGTATTGAGCATACTGTGTATGTAATAGATGTCATTTGATACAACATTCTTTTGGTCATTCCTTGACTCACCCATGAGGAAAATGAAGTGCAGGGAGACTAAATGGCTTGTCCCAGACAACAGCATTACTGAGGGGCAGAACTAGAATTTGAGCCCTAGAACTCATGCGTATGATTCCATGACACGTCCATGTCAGGAAAGGATAAACATGCAACTGTCAACAGCCTGTTTACACACTAAGGTCAGGAGGGTAAGGTAAGGCAATATCAAAATCTTCTGAGCAGTGAACCACCCATTTTTCTTTCACAGTCAGGATAATACAGTCAAATCTATACATAGCCAAGAAATGCTATTTTTGGAACCACCCCTAATAACTGATTTCAGCATCATTTATTCTAGTTACATACATAAAATAGAACTAAAAGTAAATTCCTCAAAAGGCCTATGTGAGGATTCATTGAGATAATGTGTATGGAAGTGCTGGCCTGGGATGTGGTCGCCAAACATAAGGGAGCTGCCTGAATCTGCAGGCCAGGAGCTGTTTTGTTTTAAGGACACGGTTTGAGTCTTACACCATCTAGTCAGAAGAACAACAGAAGAAAAGGCACTTTCAAAAAAATTCTAGGGAGACCTTTATTTTTGGAACAGGAGGAATTTCACCTATGAAATGTTATTTGCTGTAACCTGTGGTTATAGCAAAACAGGCATGAGAAATAGAGTATGGCTTGTATTCAGTGAATCCAGTTTATTTCCTGTTGAAATACATGGGTATAAGGCCAAGTGACATACAGGGTCAGGCAGGAGCAGGTTTGCAGTCATAATACAAACAAACATTACAATAATTAGTAACAATAACACAAAACTTAATTGTGTCTTGTGCACTCTCCCCTGTAAACCTACTGTTGCCAACACCTGCATTTTTCTGTGCAGTTGCTATTTTCACAAAAGGGTAGGTGTTTGCTTATGTAATATGATCTGAAAAGTCCTGAAAGGCCTCTGTCCTCAAATCTTTTCTCTTTCAATCAGACATAGAACTTGAAATTGCATTCTGGGAAATCTACCATTGGGTTAAAGTAATGATTCTCAAATTTTGCTATGTATCAGAATTGCCTGAAGAACTTACTTAAATTATTGACGCTGGGACTACTGAGTCAGACTTGCTGGGGTTGGGGTCAGGACACTGCATTTTTAACTAAATGAATGTAATGCACAACAAAGTTTGAAAAACATCAGATTAATACGTTATATCTACAACAGTCCCCCACTAAATTCCAAGTTTTCTCTCAGGGAAGTGGCCAAGATTCTCAAATGATCATTTCTACCTCCTTATTCTACAAAAACTGTTCTTTTTGACCAGCAAAGCTATCATTTAGAATGGAAGGGCAGATAAAGAGCTTCCAAGATAAGGTTAAGTTAAAGGAGTTCATCATCACTAAGTCCTTATTATATGAAATGTTTAAGGGACTTAAGAAAAAGAAGATCAAAAACTGTAACAGTAAAATGACAACAAATTCACAAATAACCTAAAAAAGCAAAAACAAAAGCAAACAAACTAAGCAAACAACTAGAACAGGAACAGAATCACATAAATGGAGATCACATGGAGGGATACCAGTGGGAGGTGAAAGAATGGGGGGAAAGGTACAGGGAATAAGAAGCATCATTGGTAGGCACAAAATAGACAGGGGGAGGTTAAGAATAGTATGGGAAATGAAGAAGCCAAAGAACTTATATATGCGAAACATGGACATTAACAAAGCGGCGGGGTGGGCAGTGGGGAATGCTGGAGGGAAGCAGGGTACAGGGCAGAGGGGGATAAAAGGGAGAAAAAATGGGACAACTGTAATAGCATAGTCAATAAAATATCCTTAAAAAAATTGTCCTTGTCCATATCATTAGCAAGCTCTTTGTTGTCAGCGTGAGTGGATTCTCTCTGGTCCTCACGTGTCGTGGTGCATCTCTGCAGCATGTGGTGCTACATGTCACTCTTCTGCTCTCACTCCGAGACTGCAGTGTCTCCTGTTTTCCGCCTCACCTTGGTGCCTGCTCCTCACTCTCCTGCACTGGCTTTTCCTTCTGCATTCAACTCCAAGTATGGAAGTTCGTCAGGACTTGTAGCGAGGCCCTCTGCTAGTCTCTGTATACTCTTTTCCTGGACTTGAATGTCTAATTGCCAGCAATTCCTAAATTTAAACCTCCTACCTTGTCTTCTCTCCTGAATTCCAGTTTTGTGTTGCCAGAAACCTACTTGATAGATTCACTTAGATATCTAATGATTATTTCAAAATCAATGTGTTGAGAGTGGTCCCTATACTCTCCCCACAACCCCGACATCTTTCTTTACATTTCTCAGCGAATGGTATCACTATGAGATAGGACAAGGTTCTCTGGGTCTGGGTGGGCCTTACTGTATGCTATTCTTGCTGAATGCTAAAATGCAGCACAGTATTTTGCAGACAGGGCTGCAACCTGAAGAGCTTGACTTAAATGGGATAAGTGTAGCCAACAGCAATGAAGAAATCAACTTGTAATTAAACAAATAACACACAGTGGCAAACACAAGACCCCAGGCTGAATCTGGCCCTCCACCTTGTTTTATACACCCTCCCCCCCACCCCGCCCACCTTGTTTCTACCCAGCCACAGGGAAGCTCTTGATTAACTGTTAAGGAGTAGTTACATTTATACAGTCCTAAAATTACATTCGGCCCTTTGAAGGCAACCACAGGCTGATGTGGCCCCTGGTGAAAATGAGTTTGATGCCCCTGAAATAGTGTATATAAGCAATGACTGAGCCTCCCAATGGCTAAGCCTACCTGCCAGAGACAGAGCTTCAGAGCTTTTGTTGTAAATCCTGTCTCTCCTTTACTTGTTGCAAGTAAATGAAACTACCTGGATGGCAAACACATTGCATTCTTGAATGGAACACCCCAAGTGGCAACCTCCTTGACTTTGGCAACACCGCCATCCACCCAGTTACTCCCATTAGATCCTAAAAGTCATGATGATTCCTACTTCACCCTCATTGCCAGCTTCCGCTCCATCTGCAAGCATGTCTGACCACTCCCAGATGGTTCTTAAGTCTTCCCTTGCTCTGCCTCTTGTGGCGCTGTCCAGCAAGCCACCATTGAGTGGTCTGGGAGGACCACCCCTGTCTCAAAGACCATCATGCCTTCCTCTCATGCCTGTAGTTCTTATAGGGATTGGGAGGGTTTTTTCCCCCCTGGCCAATAATCTTGCTAACTTTTGGCATGCTTGGATCCTGTCCATTCATCCTTCTAGTTTTTGGTAGCTTGGTGGCTCAGTGTAAGAACTGCCCCCACCACCGTCTTGGCCAATGGGGGAGGCTCCCTGGGGCTCGGACTGACTGTCTGCAGTAACTCCACTGGCCTTTTTTAAGTTCCTCAAATACCCCAAGTTATTTTTCTTCTCTGGTCCTTGCACATACTGTCCTTTCTGTCTGGAATGATTTTCACCTCCATGTCTGTCTATTATTCAGATCTTAGTTTAAATTTTGCCTTCTGTAACCACTCTCCCTAGGTAGGTATTCTCTGTTATTCTTATTAATTCTTCATGGTGCTTTGAATTTTGTAATTACCTATTCATTAATTTGTGTTTGTACATTGTCTCTCTTCCACTCTAAAATGTAAGCTCCATGAATTCAGAAACTATGATCACATATCCAACTTCCAAAATACCATCTGGCATGTGTTATTTGATCAATAAATATCTGCTAAATGAAATTTTAAAAAATCATAGACATATGCAAAGAAAATAAAGCAGAATATTTTGTTTTCTGGAATTTTGAAAATAAAATTTTCTAACCATGGCATAAAATTTAGAAACCATGAAGGTAAATATTGACCAACCTGAGTATTTTAAACATTTAACATTTCTGTATTATATAATTGAAAGGTAGAAAACAAACTGGAAAAAATCTTTGCAAAGTACTGAAATGTATTTCTTCAAGTAAATAAGTAAACCAATAGAAAAATAGACAAAAAATACAACTTATAGAAGGCACAATAACAGCCTGTAAAATGTGAGAAATGCTCAACTTCACTTTTTTTTTTAAACATCAGCTATCTATCCTGGTAAATAGCAAGAATTAACAAGATTCACAAATACCCAGGTCAGGTCAGGTGTGTGTGGAAGCAGTTAAGTCTTTACACGTGAATGTCATCATGACCGTTAACTCCATTACAGGCAGTGTAAGGTAGTGTCACGTTTTTGTCGAAGGATTTGGGCATGTCTACTGAACTTTAAAGGCACATTTACCTTTGACCCAACATGGTTTTGAATGAGAAATGTGAGGAATTCATGATTAGATAACACTTTCACAGTGTGCGGTGCACATTCATATATGACACATGAGGAAGTCTGTCCAGAAAAAGTGCAACCATTGTTACTGTAATGAGAATGGCTTGTGCGACATTCACGTTACTTGCCGCCATGGAGAGTGGACTGGAGTGCGCATGTGTGAACAGTGACGGCTGCACTGAACGCAGACGTGTGGGCACGTGTACTGAGTGGTCGTCACATTCAAAATGACTGAGCCAGTAGAGCAATGAATCTAATATTTGATCCGCATCAAATATTGTGTTAAGCTTGAATATTTCTCTATGGAAACTATTCAGATGATTTAGAAGGCTGCAGCTATGGGCAACTGGTGATTGGCAGTTTCATCAAGACAGCACCCCTGTTCACACACCACATCTCTTACAGAGTTTTTTGGTGAAAACATTTTATCACTCAGGTGACTCAACTCCCCTGCAGTACAGATGTGGCGCCCTGTGACTTATGGCCTTTCCCAAAACTAAAATCATCTTTGAAAGGGAAGAGATTTCAGACCTTTGATGAGATTCAGGAAAATACTATGGGGCAGCTAGTGGTGATTGGGAGAATTGTGTGAGGTCCCAAGGTGCCTACTTTGAAGGGGACTGAGGTGTCATTGTCCTGTGTACAATGTTTCTTGTATCTTGTATTGTCTTCAATAAATGTCTCTATTTTTCATAGTACATGGCTGGATACCTTCTGGACAGACCTCATATATTCATATTTTTATATATCATATGTTTATTTTGCCATTGTTTTAATAAACAAAAACTAAAAACTATCTGAATATGTAATTAAATAATGACACATTTATGCAGCTGTTCAAAAGAATAATAGTATAGATTTATATATTTTATTTTGGAAAGTTATCCTAAAATATATTGTTAAATTGAACAGATTTAAGGCAATGGTATTTGTAGTAAGATCCTATTACTTTAAATAAAGATGTAAGTACTTATAAGTTGTATAAATATGTTCAGGCATGCATGGAAAAATAAGAAAATGACTGAAATTCTTAACCGTGGCTATATTTGGGAAATTGCATTCAGAAAAATTTTCCCTTTTTGCATGTATGTTTCATACGTTTCTATATTGTTTGGGTTTTTAAAAACTACAAAGTGTGTAGTGTTCTGTAATTTTAAAAGTGAGAGAGAGAGAGAACAAACAAGTACTGTTTCACGCATTTTACCATCAGCCTCGGTTGGAGCCGCCCTGCTGGGCCACCTGCAAGGTCAGGCCCCTTGGTCAAGGGTTCAGGGGCTGCAGTTCTTCTCCCCTTGTTTACCCCAATAAGTGCAGGCACTTCACCATTATATGTTTTTGTACGAATTAAATGAGTTAAAGGTTTTGAGAAGGATTTATCAACTCTAAAGCTCTTTTAAATACCAGAGACTATTATGATAACCCAAGTCATTGGTTACGTAGAAAATCCTCCCAGTGTGTGCTTGGTGCCAGAGTCCCTCTTTCCAGAAGCGCAATACCAGGCGTCCCCCTGGGCCCCTCCCCGAGCTCTGGCAGGAGGGGTCTGACCTGCCGCCCCGCCCCGCCCCCCGCCGCACTGCTTCACCCGCTGTGGCCGCCGGCTCCCAGCAGCGCTCCGCTGTTGCCCGAACTTTCCGAGTGGGTTCGACTTCCTCCCGGGTGCCACTTGCCACAGCGCAAGCAGAGCACGTGGTCCGACCAAACAAAGAAATAGTGTGTTGCAAATATGGAAGAGGAGGGGGCGGGGCCTGAACGCTATTATTTTCGCTGCAGTTTCAACACTCGCCAGCCTTCCTCTGTGCCCTAGAGAGGGGCCTAGCTTCCTCTGCCAGCCCCGCCCTTGCTCGATCCACCGCATGCGCCCCCCACAACCCCCCAGGCCTGGCTGCCCTCACTAAGACTTCAGTTCACCCCAGACAGGCTGCACGCGGCTCCACCCCAAATATCCCACTGCTTAGCTGCTGCGGCGGCGGGGGGAAGGGCAGGTCCATACCTAGCTATCCCAGTGTCTCTGCGGGAGGCTAAGCCCACCTGTCCGAGCAGCCACTAGCTGCAGGGCGCGCAGGGTACGGGTCAGAGGGAAGGCAATCGGTGTCTGCGTTGGGAATCGTTATCTCCTGCGCTCTATCCGTTAGCGTTGGAGGGCACTGGGCAGGGCAAGGGTGCGCACCTGCCAGGTCGTGGGCATGAAAACTTGCTATTCTTCGCCTATCTCCCCCACTCTCCTCCTCTGCCTTTCCCTAAACGTTATTTTCTGTTTCCTGGAGGTCATATAAAATGCATATTTTAGTGAACAAAAATCTAGACTGGCTAGATGTGGGGAGGGATGCGTCGGGGGTACCGGCTGGGTTACTTGAGTGAAAGTAAAGGAAGAAAATGGCTGGCATTTTCTGTTGCCGACATTAGGAACCAGGACACCCAACTGCTTTCTCTGGTGGGCTGGCTCCTGAGGTGTTTTTTTTTTAATGTTTATTGATTTTAGAGAGAGAGAGAGAGAGAGAGGAGGAAGGGAGGGAGATAGAAATATAGTTAGAGGGAAACATCTATGTGAGACAGAAACACCCATTACACACAATCCAACCTGCAATCTAGGTGTGTTCCCTGAGCAGTAATTGAACCCCCGGAACTCCCAGCCTTTTGATGTACAGGAGTATGCTCCAACTAGCTGAGCCATGCTGGCCAGGGCTCTGATGTGTTTTATCTGCCTTCTCTGTGTGATGCTTCAGACTAGGGTGAAAGACAGGTGGCAATTTCCAGATTTGAACACAAGGAACCGACCTTAGATTGTGTGAAATCTGGGTGCACCCACTGGGGAGCTGGGTCCTCCCACAACTATGGCTGGCTGGCTGGGGAAGCTCAGACAGGAGTTACTTGGTTCATACCTGTTTTGGAAACAGGGACACAGTCATGTTTTCCTTCACTGCTCTTAGCACACTGACTGCCTAGCATACAGAAGGTGCTCAAATGCATCCTCCTTCTCATCACCATGAATCAAGGCAATCACCCTTAAGAGGATCTGTGATACAAAACTCAGTTTCAGGCAGACAGACTCACTAGCAATGTGACCCAGCAACAGGTAATGTGACTCCTCTAACAGTGTTTTCCTCCTCTGCAAACTAGGCTTATTCACACATGTGTAGAATTACTAACTCCATTGGAGTTAATCACTCCAAATGGAGCTTAACGCATAGTGGGTGCTCAATAAATGTTAGTTCCTCTCTATACCATACTTTGTTCATCTCTAAAATGGGAATTAAACAAAATTGGAGGTAATTAACATTCTCTTAACCCATCAGAAGGGCCAATACAGCACAAAGTTGTTTGATAATTAAGAAATGGAGCAAACCCTGTGCAAGGCTCATTGCTGTGTCTATGCGATCAAGCCTTTAATGGGTTGCAGTGTAGGGGACAATTTGGTATTCTTCAGGGGCACCCACATCGACATTGGTTTCCAACACCCAAGTCTCAAGGTCAGAGACTGCATCACTGCCCTTAGGAACACTACTAAACGGTTTAGAGTGAATGCACCAGGGCTTTGCTTAAATATTTATTTTGAAACTGGAAGGTTTATTGAGAGTGCAGGGTTCAGATTTAGAAATGTCAGAAGTAGAGTTTTATTTGTTTCCATTGCATGCAATGAATTGCCCTTTAAATAATGAAGCAATGAAAATGCCAAGTATCACGGATGGCAGTGGATTGCCAAATGTGGGATTAGGCCCCAGTGAGACTGAGGCTTCAGAGCCACATACATCAGAGAATTGGGACATTTGCCATTTGCACAGAAATCATTGCTCCAGAGGGAGCTTGGTGAGGGCACATCCCTCAGCTGGTCTACAATGTAAACTTTCCAACTGCTTCTAGAGGATCATGGGAATGCTTGGCGACCCTTGTTATTGGGAATCTGGAATAATTGTTGGAGAAGCGGCAACTGAGAGACGCTCCTCAAACAGCCTGTTTGGATGCTGTTTATTTGTGTAGAACACAAACATTCTCCCTTCGACAGAAAGGCTATGTGCTTGTGTTCCCGCTGTGGCTAAGTGGGAGGGAGGGTATGACCGCCTCCCTTCCGCGGTGCGGGAGGTCATGGCCCCCCTCTCACAGGTGAAGCTGAAAGTGTGCTTGGCGTAGGTTTGGGGCCAGATCTTCCTCTACTAGCCACAGAGCCTCAGAACATCAGTCCTTTTTCCTTTTTACACCTCATTTCTCTTGTTTTTCTGTCCGTTCTCTTCAGAGAAGGGATTTCCCTCCTTTATGTCTCTGGCTTATTCAGCCATTTTCCCCTTGACTTTTTAACTCTCTGCCTCTACCTGGAGTTTTGTCCCTTTATTATTTGTCTACTAAGTATACTTTGTAATTTTTTGTTTTCTGGGCCTTTTCTTAGGTTACTTCTGCTTTCAATCACAGTCAGTCTTCTTGATATTGAAAATAAATCTTCACTGAATTTGCTCTTTTTCTAGTATTTTTTCTCAGTCTCTTTTTTCCTCTTATTGTCTGTCTTATTTGTCTATATCTGCTGTCTCCATTATGACATTCCCCAGTGTTCCTTTAAACCCCTGACACTGCCTCCTTTGAGTTTCCCAATTGCCAGCATCAGTGGTGCATTCTGATCCTACCCTCCTTTGTCCATCAATGACTTCTTAAGACCCTCTGAGCATATGTCATTTAGCACTTTGCTGAGCCTTTTCTAGATTTCTTTGATTTTCCCTCATTTGGGTCTTTTAGACCTCTCTTCTTCTTTCTCTCCCAGTAGGTGCATGCCTCCATAACCAGAGCTTACATTTATTGAGTATTTCCTATGCATTTTAATCCCCCTGCCCTGGAACCTGGAGATTTTATTTCACTTTTAGAGGAAAAACTATGGCTGAGGTAGCTGGTAGGTGCCAGATTCTGGTCCGCTCTGCTTCGAGTCCAAGCCCTTAATTGGACAGCTCTATTACCCAGAGTTTTGGTTTTCTGCATAGGTCTCCTGTTCCTCTATCATTGTCATGCTGCCTGTCCCACCTGACCTCAAATCCTGGATGTACAGGACTGATTAGCCCATCTCCTTCCTCTTCCTTCCAGCTTTCCTTTCTGATTTCTCTGTCAGAACCACCTTTTTTCCAGGACCAAGCCTTGACCCCTAGAACTGTTTCTTCTTTTCCTAGCTCACCTTGCTCAGTTCTTCATACTATTAGAAACTAAGCCTCGAGCATTATTCCTTTATAGTGTCTCTTGAACTTTTTAGTACAATCTCACTACTATCCCTTAGTATAGACCATTACATGGTTCCTTACTGGAAAAATCACAGTATCCTGATGTTTTCTTACCTGCTACTTCTGCCATGGGTACCTGCCTTCTTTGTCACACTCTTTGTGGCCAGAACAATCTCCTTCAAATATTTCTTTCACATTCTAATGGTTTTGTTACAAGAACTTTAATGAATTATCTGTACCTGTAATAAAATCGATACTCCTCAACTTGTTACTCAAGGTTTTCTGTGTTCTGGTCCCCCAACTTTTCATTCTATCACTTCAATATTTCTAAACAACCCTTTAGTTCTGAATTAATTAATATTTTGCATTTTGCTAAAAAGGGCTAAAAAACCCTGTTAACAACCTAATCTGCCTGAACCTGGTGTTGTTTGCATGTATGTGAGCTATAGACCTGGATTCAAAGTCCAATCCTGCATTTGCTGGCTGAGGGCACTTGAATAAGTTCCCCAATTTCCTCTGTCTTTCTTTTCTTATCTGTACAATGGGGAGACATCCTGAAGTTTAAAAAAGGAAATAGATGTTTACATCTATTGCTGGCAAAACAAAGATATTCAACAAATAGTAGATGAATTGGTTCTTTTTATTTCCTTAGTGTGCCTTTGCTTACGATACCGCCTTATGGATTTGTCCTCTTCTGTGTTTCCTCTGATCAAAATTCTTCCAGTTCTTCAATGTACACTCATCCCATTGCCTCAAAGAAACCTCCCCCCAGCTTTTCATTGAAGAGGATTTTCACTAATTTTGGTACTTGGAACAGGTACCCTGAAAATTAACCCTTGATTATGAACTATCTTGAACCATCCTCTACTTAGTACAGGCTTTTATCCCCACTTGGCCAACTACCTCAGGGCCCTCCAGGAGAGCATCACACATCAGGGATGGAGGTTATGTGGATAAAACAATAAAGTTTAGGAAAAGGGAAATAAGTGTGTTAAACAGAAAAAGTCAGGGAGGGTGTCAGACATCCTCTCTCTTCCTTCCTTTCCATTTTTCGTGTACAAATTGGTAGTGTATTTAAATGATGTCTTCAACAAGCACAATCAAAGAATGTGATTTAAAATAAATGTGTTTCCCACTGTCCATCCAGAATTTTTTCAGTGGGGATGAAGTTTTACTACCCCTGGGTATGGGCTTTCTAACAATATAAAAAACCTATTTATTTGTTATGATATAATTTATATACAATATTAGGCACAGATCTTAAATGTTCAGTTTGATGAGTTCAATAATTCTATAAACCAGTTAAACCACCATACCTGAACAAGACATAAAGTATTTCCACAACCCCAGAAAGTACCCTAATTCCTCTTTCCAGTTATTTACTTTCCCACCAACTGTAACACCATCTCCACTGTCAGAAAGAACCACTTATCTTACAATAGCTTAGTTTTGCCTATTCACAATTTCATAAAAGTGGATTTCTGCAGTACATACTATTTTTTATTTTTTTAAATATTTTATTGATTATGCTATTATAGTTGTCCCATTTTTGCTCCCCTTTATTCCCCTTGACCCTGTAATGCCACTCCTACCATCATTCCCCTACTTCAGTTCATGTTCATGGGTCATACATATACGTTCTTTGGTTTCTCCATTTCCTATACTATTTTTAACTGCTCTATCTATTTTGCACCTACTATTTGTGCTTCTTATTCCCTGTACGTTTCTCCCCATTCTATACCCTCCCCGACCCTTCCTACTGATAACCCTCCATGTGATCTCCATTGTTGTGAATCTGTTCCTGTTCTAGTTATTTGCTTAGTTCATTTTTTATTTTGTTTTTGTCTTTATAGGTTCAGTTGTGATAGTTGTGAGTTTGTTATGATTTTACTGTTCATATTTCTGATATTCTTTTTCTTAGATAAGTCCCTTTAACATTTCATATAATAAGGGCTTGATAATGATGAACTCCTTTAGCTTGACCTTATCTGGGAAGCACTTTATCTACCCTTCTATTCTAAATGATAGCTTTGTTGGATAGAGTAATTTTGGATGTAGGGCCTTGCCTTTCATGACTTTGAATACTTCTTTCCAGACCTTTCTTGTCTGTAAGGTTTCTTTTGAGAAATCAGTTGATAGCTTTAAGGGAACTCCTTTGTAGGTAACTCTATCCTTTCCTCTTGCTGCTTTTAAGATTCACTCTGTACCTTTACTCTTGGGTGATGTAATTATGATGTGATTTGGTGTGTACTTCTTTGGGTCCAACTTCTTTGGGACTCTCTCTGCTTCCTGGAGTTCCTGGCAGTCTATTTCCTTTGCCATATTGAGGAAGTTCTCCTTCATTATTTGTTCAAATATGTTTTCAATTTTTTGCTCTTCCTCTTCTCCTTCTGGTACCCCTATGATACAGATGTTAAAAAGTTTAAAGTCGTCCCAGAGTTTCCTAAGCCTCTCCTCATTTTTTTGCATTCTTGTTTCTTCATTCTGTTCTGGTAGAATGTTTATTTCTTCCTTCTGCTCAAAGCATTGATTTGAGTCCTGGTTCCCTTTCCATCACTGTTGGTTCCCTGTATATTTTGCTTTATTTCACTTTTCATAGCCTTCACTTCTTCCTCTATTTTGCAACCATACTCAGCCATTTCTGTGAGCATCCTGATTACCACTATTTTGAACTCTGCATCTGATAGGTTGGCTATCTCTTCATCACTTAGTTGTATTTTTTCTGGAGTTTTCATCTATTGTTATATTTGGCACATATTTTTTTTTTGTCTTGGCACACCTGTTTCATAGTAAGGGGTAGAGCCTGAGGTATTCACCAGGGTGGGGCAATCCACATCACTGTGGTTTGGGATCTGTATGTGGGGGAGGGGTCTGAGAGGGAACAATGCTGCTTGCTTTGCTCTCAGTGGCTTTCAGTCACTTCCTCTGCTACCCACAAGCAAATTGGGCCCTTCTGGTGCTGATTCCCAGGTAGGTGGGTTTGTGTACATTCTAGGACCTTAGTTCTCTGCAACAAACTCTCCTATGAGGCTGGGAGTTTCAATTGTGGCTGAAACACCCACAGATTTTTTCAGTCAGAGGTTTTGAGGCACAATTTTCCCATGCTGTAAGCCTGGGTTGTGCGGTCTGTCTCCCTCCCCAGTTGTTCCTCCAGTTTATCCACAGGCAAATGTGGGACTGCCCGGTCCACCAGCTGCCACCTTGCCTGTCCCAGTCCTCCAGCCACACCTTGCTGCAAGTCCTTTCCACCCCAGTTGCCCATCTCTGCCCCTCCTATAAGTCTGAATGAATATTTTTTCTTTAACTCCTTGGTTGTTGGACTTCCATACAGTTCAATTTTCTGGCAGTTTTGGTTATTTTTTGTTTTTAAAGTTGTTGTTGTCCTTCTTTTGGTTGTGAGAGGAGGCAAAGTATATCTACCCATGCCTCCATCTTGGCTGAAAGTCTCAGTATGTACTATTTTTATAAATTACTTTTAATCATAGTTTTATTAGTTTCAGGTGTACAACACAGTGATTCACAAGACTAGGTCTGGCTTCTTTGGCTCCACGTAATGATTTTAAGACCTACAAATGAGGTTTTCTATTGTAGTAGTTTGTGTATTCCTTTTTATTGTGTGTCACATTGTAAAAGGTGAAAGATTTATACTATCTGAAGAGAAACCAGATTATTGTTGTGTATCACATTGTGCTACTGTATAACTATGTTTTACTTCTAAAATGGATTCTAGTGTATGAATATTTCACAATCTATCTATTCACCTGCTGTTTGATGCCCAGCCCTCTACTTCTGCCTTGTCCCTGGGATGCCAGCTCTAGTGGCTAGTTGGGCACCATGGGCTTGCCCTCCAAGGGCCCCTGCTGTAAGCTGCTGAGGCCTCATCTGTGCTCCCAGGCATGAGGTTTAGTAAGCAAGATGCTTCTTAATAGCCCACCTTCTATCCACTCAGTTCACCTATCTTATGGCCCCTGCCAGGGGTCAAAAATGCTCAAACTCTACTCTCTTTCTCCCCTTTCCTCTGTACTTGAGTCATCTCATCAGAGGGCAAGAGAGGTGGAATGTTAATATTTTAAGTGGAAAGTCCTTTTCTCCCTTAACATGTCAATAGAGGATAATGCGAACCCCTTTAAAAAAAGATTTTGGCTACTATGAATAAGGCTGTTATTAATGTATTTGCCCAAGTTTTTCTTTTTTGTGGACACATGCTTTTATTTATTCTGTGTGAATACCAGGAGAAGAATTGCTGGGTCTTAGAGTAGATAAATGTATGATAAAAACTGTGCCATTGGGAAGCTGGCCTGTGGAGAAGTAGAAATGTGTGGTCAGATAGAATCACTTTATCAGGGGCTCCATTTGAGTCTTAGTTTTCTGTGAGTTTTTTGCATTTTTTCTTGTTTTTACTTTAATTAATTTTTTATTTTTCAATTACAGTTGACTTGTAAACTTATAATAGTTTCAGGTGTATAGCCTAGCGATTAGACATTATATAACTTACTAAGTGATCATTCTGATAAATCTTGTACCCATCTGACACCATACACAGTCATGTTATTGTGTATATTCCTTTTGCTGTACTTTACACCCCCATGACTATTCTAAAACTACCAATTTACACTTCTTAATCCCATCATATTTTTCACCCAGGCCCCAAACCCCATCTGGCAACTGACAAAATGTTCTGTGTATCTGTGTGTCTGTTTCTGTTCTGCTTGTTTGTTGACTTTGTTTATTAGATTCAATTGTTGATAGATATGTATTTATTGCCATTTTATTATTCATAATTTTATCTTCTTTTCTTCTTTTTAAACATGGCCCTTTAACATTTCATGTAATACTGATTTGGTAGTGATGAACTCCTTTAGCTTTTCCTTGTCTTGGGAAGATCTTTATTTGTCTTTGATTCAAAATGACGGCTTTGCTGGGTAGAGTAGTCTTGGTTGTATGTCCTTGCTTTTCATCACTTTGAATATTTCTTGCCAGTTGCTTGTGGCCTGCAAAGTTTCTGTGGGGAGATCAGCTGACCACCTTATGGGAGCTCCCATGTAGGTAAATAACTGCTTTTCTCTTGCCAGTTTTAAGATTCTTTGTCTCTAATCTTTTGCATTTTAATTATGATGTGTCTTGGTGTTGGCCTCTTTGGGTTCATTTTGTTTGGGACTTTTTGTGCTTCCTGGACTGCCCATTTATTTTCTTTACCAGGTTAGGGAAGTTTTCTGTAATTATTTTTTAAAAATAGGCTTTTAATTTCTTTCTCTCTCTGTCTTTTTTTTCTGGTACCCCCATGATGCAAATGTTGGTATGCCTGAAATTGTCCCCAAGGCTCCTTACATTATCTTCATTTTTTTGGCTTCATTTTCCTTTTTGCTGTTCTGAATGGGTGTTTTTTGCTTCCTTATCTTATAAATCACTGATTTCATCCTCTGCTTCATTTACTTCACTGTTGATTCCTTGTACTATATTCTTCATTTCAGTCAGTGTATTCTTCATCATTGACTACTTCTTTGTTATGTTTTCTAGTTTCATTTTATGCTTTATCTCTCTTTATTGAAGTTTCAGTTCATCTGTTCTTCCTCTCAGTTCATTGAGAAGTCTTATAACAAGTGTTTTGAACTCTGCATCCAGTAAATTGCTTGTCTCCATTTTGTTTAGTTCTTTATCTGGAGTTTTGTTCAGTTCTTTAATTTGGGCCATGTTTCTTTGTCTCTCCCTGTGTTTGTTTCTATGTATTAGGTAGAGACATTATGACTTCCATGCTTGGTTTTGTAGGGTCCAATGGCACCACCTTCCAGGTCACCTGAGCTTGGCACTAGGGGTCCACCTTACTGTGTGAGTTGTATACATCCTCCTGTTGTAGTTGAGCCTTGATTGCTGTTGGTACCTCAAGGAGAGGCCTATTGGCTGCAAGAACTGGCTGTAACCATCAGGGAGGATCATCTGTGCAGGTGCCCACCCCACGAAGCAAGACTTACTTCAGTGGGGCTCTCGTGCCCACTGAGTCTGCTCATTGAGTGTGTTGCTTGTGGAGATGTTGGGAAGGTACTTCAATGTGGTCTGAATCTGTCCATTGGGTGTGCTGGCTCTGTGGCCTCATGGGAGGTGCAGGTCACTGCCTGTGTTCTGCCTGGGGTCATCCAGCATGAGCTGCAAATCAATCTGTAGATAGCTGCTATTTGTCCTGGGCTTGGAGATGCCCCGGAGAGGCCAAGCTGTGAACCAAGGTCAGTTGCCAGTAGGGGCAGACCTGGGGTCACTTAGTGAGAGGTATGGGGCATGCTGAAGCCAGATGCTGTTTGTTTGAAAGATTTTAGGAAAGTCTGATGCAAGAGCCAGGACTGGCCTTTATATTGAGAAGCCAATGGAAAACCTGGGTGGGCCCACAAGTTGAGTGCTGCCGGAGTCTCAGGGGTAAGTACCAGGGCAGAGGTAACAACGTTAAGTAGATTGCTGGAGACTCACATATGGTGCCTGCCTGCCAGCTCTGTGGGAAAAGGGTTCAGAAGAGGAACAATTGCCTCTGGCAGCACTCTTATCTGGGAGAAAGCTGCCCTTCCAGTTCTTGTGCTGATATCAGATAATTCAGTTCCTCTCTGTGTATCCTTAAGCCTTTCAAGCTTTTGTCCCAGTGTTGGAGCTCAGAGGGAGTGAGCTGAGTACGTTTGCATGTGGACCCTTTAGTAGGAACACCTGGGACTCCAGAGCCCTTTGTCTTACTCAGCCACAATTTCCTCTAGATTTTTATAACCAGAAGTTATAGGGACTTCTCTTCCTGGCTCTGGAACCCTGGACTGGGGGCCTGGTATGGGTTCAGGATCCTTTGTTTTTCAGGGGTGAGCTTTGCAGCCGAAATATCCCTTCTGATTTTTATCTGCCACATGTGTGTGGGGGACCAGCCCATTCCCATCTCTGCCACCTTGTACCAGTCTCATTATGGCTTCTTCTTTTTATTTTTTGTCATTGGACTTCTGCTCAGCTGGATTTTTGGCAATTCTGAATGATGGTTGTTCTATAATTTAATTTAATTTTGATGTGGTTGTGTTACTGCAGTCAGTTGGAGCACTGGGGAGTCTGTCCCATTGACCAAGATGATGGCAGGAGTAGATTCTTACACCAAGCTGGCAAAAAGCTAGAAAGATGAATGAACAGGACCCAACTGTGCCAAAAGGTAGCAAGAAAATTGGAGAGAAACAAGCCCTCCCCTTTCTATCCCTGTAAGACACCCAGCCTTGAGCAGGAAGTGGGCATAATTTTCGAGACAGGAGTCTACCAATCTTCCCAATGCATGGCTCCTGCATAAACCCTTTCCTTTTGCAGCAGCACATGTCTCACAAGTTTGGCTTTTGTTGTGGCAGGCAGTCTTAACCTGCAGTTTTAGTTACAGTTGTGGGAGGATGTGAGTACCACATTACCAATGCCACCCTCTTGACCAAGTACAATTTTTTTTAACTCTATTCTAAGCTGAATCCTCATATTGCCAGCCATTTGGCTACTTTTTATTAAATATTTACAGTTTCATAAGAATCTGGGCCATTAATGAACTTGAAATTATTTCTTACAGAGTGAACTTTATGCAGTTTATGCAGGTTTATTTATGCAGGTTTTTTTTAAGTATGACAGAGACTTCCTTATACTTAATACCTCTATGAACCAAAGACAGATCAAAGATGCCCATTTTACAGTTGGATAAGTTGAGGCACAGAGTGGGAGCAAGGGAACCAATAATTTCTCTACAGAATAGACCCATCTGCAATGTTCCAGTAGTAGGCTGCACCATCCAGCCTGATGTTCCCTACGGAACAAAAGAACAAACATTTCTCTGTGTTTGTGTACATGCTGTAACTTCTGTGCTTCACCCATCAGTCACCTCCTCATCACAAACATAATGTTCTATTCCCTTTGGGGTTATTTCATCCTGGTACTACCACTTGGTTACTCCTTTAAGACTCATTCCAGATGTAATATACTTGACTGAAAAATGTCACAGCCAAGTTCCACAGCATCACTGCTATAATCTCACTGGTTCTTAATAACAAAGCAGTTTGGTCTTGTTTGTATTAAGATGAGAAATCTCTTAGGAAATTAGCCAAAATTCTGTCAGAGGAGGATTGGTGATTTACTGATTGAACAGGGAAAGGCACTGGGCTATGTGATTAATGTATTCTCTTGACTGGGCCACAGTATGCCCAGATAGTTGGTCAAAAGTTATTCTGGGTGTATTTGTAAGGCTGTTACTGAATGTGATTACATTTAAATAAATAAAATGAGTAAATAAGATTGTACTCCCTAGGGTGGGTGGGCCTCATCCAATCAGTTGAAGGCATGAATAATACAAAAAGAGGAAACTCCTCCTAACTGACTGACTGCCTTGAGCTGAGACACTGGTATTTCCTTGCCTTTGGGCTTGACCATGAACTAAATGCCACCTCTTGTTGGGTCTTGAGACTGCTGGCTTTGGAATGAAATGACATGATCCACTCTTCTACATTCCCAACTTGTTGACTGACAATCTTGGGACTCCTCATCCTCCATAATCACATTAATCAATTTCATAACATAACTTTTTATTTCTTTAGGATAAATGCCTAGGAGTGCAATTTCTGGGTCATTTGGTAGTTAGTTGTGTGTCTAGTTTTTAGGGAAATTACCACACTCTTTTCTAGAATGGCTATACCATTTTGCATTCCACTAGCAGTGGGAATACTCACTGTCATTTAGTGAAGTACACAATGTTATCTCATTGTGGTTTTAATTCAATTTACCTAATGCCTAATATATTTTTATGTACTTATTTGCCATCTATATATTCTCTTTACTGAAACATCTTTTCATGTTTTTTTGCACAATTTACAATTGGACAGTTTGTTTTTTACTGTTGAGATTTAAGAGTACTTTATATATTCTAGATACTAGTTCTTTGTTGGATACATAGTTTTCAAATATTTTCCCCCACTTTCTAGCTTTTAAAAAAATCTGGTCAGTGGCTTTCACAAAGCAAATGTTTGTAATTTTGATGAAGAACAATTTATCAATTTTTTTCTTTTATGGATTTGTGCTTTTGGTGTCTACCCTAGGATTTCTTTGCTTAGTCCTAAGTTTCAAAAGTTTTCTCCTATTTTTAAAAAAGTTTTATAATTATACTTCTTATGTATAAGTCTGTGGTCCATTTTAACTTAATTTTTGTTTAAAAGGTGAGACTTAGATTTAGGTTCTCCTCCTTCTCCTCCTCTTCCTGTCTTTATTCTTCCATCTTTTCCTATCTTTATTCTTCTCCCTCTTGCCTATAGATGTCTATATTTCCTCAACTGAACTGCTATTGCACTTTTGTCAGAAATCAGATAGGTAAATAGATTTGTGTAAATCTATGTCTGGGTCTTTTACTTCATTCCATTGACTGCTGTGTCTATTCCTCTGCCAGTACCACCCAGTCTTGACTATGGCAGCTGTATATAAAACTCTTGAAGTCAGGGATACTAAGTCCTCCTTTTTTTTTCCCTTTTTCAAAATTGTTTTAGCTATTTTAGTTTGCCATTCCACATAAATTTTGGAATAATTTTGTCTATTCTACAAACAAATCCTACCATGTTTTTGAAAAGAATTGCATTAAACCTGTATATAAATTTGTGGAGAAATTACATCTTTTATATTAAGTCTTCTAATCCATAAACACAATGTATCATTCCATTTATTTAGATTTTCCTCGATTTCTTTCATCATTGTTTTGTAGTTGTCATCATATAAATCCTGTACATGTTTTGTTAGATTTACACATACACATAAGTATTTAATTTTTTGAGTTACTCATTGTAAATGATATTATAATTTTAGTGTCACATAGTTATTGCTTATATATAAATCTAAAATATACTTATTTATATAAAATATATAAATATACAAAATATGTTTGTACATAAATACATGTTTTTTTTGTATCCTGCAATGATGCTGAACTCATTTATTAGTTCTAGGATTTTTTGAAGGAGACTCTGGTGATTTTCTGCACAGACAAGCTTTCTATCTGCAGAGAGGGACATTTTTATTTCTCATTGTCCAACTTGTATGTCTTTTATTTCCTTTTCTTGCCTATTGTATTATTTCAGACTTCCAGCACTATGTCGAGCAAGACTGGAGAACAGATACCTTTATGTCAGATTTCAGGAGAAAATAATGTAATTTTTTACTATTAAATATAATGTTAGCATCGGTTTGTTGTAGCTCATCAAGTTTAGGAAGTTCTTTTCATTTTTATTCTTTTCTGAGATTTTTTGTTTTAAAGTCATGAGTGGGTATTGAATTTTATCAAATTTTTCTGCATTGATTGATATAATTATATACTTTTTCTCCTTTAGCCCATTAACATGATAAATTACACTGATTGATATTTGAATATTGAACCAGCCTTTCATCTCTGGAATAAACTCCACTTGGTGGTGATGCTTATTTTTCATAATTGTTAAGTTCTATTTGATAGTATTTTGTTAAGGATTATTGTGTCTGTACTCTTGAGGAGTACTGGATTTTAGTTTTCCTTTTTTATGCTGTCTTTGACTGATTAGGGAGTCAGGGTAATATGACCTTCATAAAATAAACTGTAAAGTGTTCTCTATTCTTCTATTTTCTGGAAGAGATTGTGTAGAATTGGTGTTAATTCTTCTTTAAATATATGGTAGCATTCTCCAGTAAAATTTCCTGGGCCCAGAGAAATACTTTGGAGAGTTTCTTAGTTATTAATTCAATTTCCTTAGTAACTATAGAGGTATGCAAATTTTCTACTTTATATTTGATGAGTTGTGATACCTTCTGTGTCTCAAGGTGTTGATCTGTTTTATCTAAGTTGTCAAATTTATGTATATTGTGTTTTAAAATCAGGAAATGTGAGTTTTATAACTTTGTTCTTTTTTTTTTAAATAAGATTTTTGGCTTCTTCCAAGATCTTTGGACTTAGGGTCCCTTGGGATTCCATATGAATTTTATTTTGTTTTCATTTTAAGTATATTTTATTGATTATGCTATTACAGTTGTCCCAATTTATTTCTTCTCTTTATTCCCCTCTACCTTGCACCACCCTTCCCACCCTCCAGTATTCTGCCCCCACCTTAGTTTGTGTCCGTGGGTCATACATGTAAGTTCTTTGGCTTCTCCATTTCCTATACTATTCTTAAGCTCCCCCTATCTATTTTGTACCTACCTATTATGCTTCTTATTCTCTGTACCTTTTCCCGCCATTCTCCCCATCCCCCTCCCTGCTGATAATCCTCCATGTGATCTTCATTTCTGTGATTCTGTTCCTGTTCTAGTTTGTTTAGTTTTAGTTTTAGTTTTTGTTTTTTAGGTTCAGTTGTTGATAGTTGTGAGTTTGTTGTCATTTGACTATTCATAGTTTTTGATCTTCATTTCTTAGATAAGTTCCTTTAACATTTCATACAATAAGGGCTTGATAATGATGAACTCCTTTAACTTGACCTTACCTGGGAAGCACTTTATCTGCCCTTCCATTCTAAATGATAACTTTGCTGGATAGAGTAATCTTGGATGTAGGTCCTTGCTTTTCATGATTTTGAATACTTCTTTCCAGCCCTTTCTTGCCTGTAAGGTTTTTTTTTTTTTGAGAAATTAGCTGATAGCTTTATGGGAACTCCTTTGTAGATAACTCTCCTTTCCTCTTGCTGCTTTTAAGATTCTCTCCTTATCTTTAATTTTTGGTAATGTAGTTATGATGTGCCTTGGTGTGTTCCTCTTGGGTCCAATTTCTTTGAGACTCTCTCTGCTTTCTGGACTTCCTGGCAGTCTATTTCCTTTGCCATATTGGGGAAGTGTTCCTTCATTATTTTTTCAATTTTTTGCTCTACCTCTTCTCCTTCTGGCACCCTTATGATTTGGATGTTGGAACATTTAAAATTGTCCCAGAGGTTTCTAAGCCTCTCCTCATTTTTTTTTGCATTCTTGTTTCTTCATTCTCTTCTGGTTGGATGCTTATTTCTTCCTTTTACTCAAATTGTTTCCTTCCTGTCACTGTTGGTTCCCTGCACATT
Source organism: Trachops cirrhosus (assembly GCA_028533065.1). Taxonomy (NCBI): domain Eukaryota; kingdom Metazoa; phylum Chordata; class Mammalia; order Chiroptera; family Phyllostomidae; genus Trachops; species Trachops cirrhosus. The sequence continues at coordinate 38,132,602 of CM052546.1, forward strand.
TACCTTTATTTCGCTTTTCATAGCCTACATATTTCCCTCTAATTTGTGACCATATTCAACCTATTCTGTGACCATTCTGATTACCAGCGTTTTGAACTCTACATTAGATAAGTGTCTATCTCCTCATCACTTAGTTGTTTTTCTGGAGTTTTGATCTGTTCTTTGATCTGTTCTTTGGGCAATATTTCTTTGTCTCAGGGGACCTGTTACATGGTAAGGGATGGAGCCTTAGGTATTCACCAGGGTGGGGCAAACTTCTTTGTCGTATAGTGGTGCTGTCTGTGGGGAAGGGGGTCAGAGAGGGAACAATGCCACTTGCTCTGCTCTGGTTCCACTTTCTGTCATCTCCCTCACTTCCCACAAGTCGACTGTGCCCTTTCAGGTGCTGATTCGAAGGTAGGTGAGTTTGTGTACGTTTTAGTACACTACAGGCCTCTCCAATGAGTTCTCCTGTAAGGCTGGGAGTTTCTCTTGCCACCCCAATCCCCACAGGTGTTTTATAGCCAGGGATTTCGAGTCTTCAGTTGCCCGCTCTGAAATCCTTGGTTTCTTGGTCTTTCTTGCTCTCCTGTTTTTCTTCCTGAATTATTGGTGTGAATATGGGATTGCCCTCGCATAGTCCATGGTCTTGCCTTGCTGCATATCCCCTCTGCCCTGGCTGCCTGTCTCTGCTCCTCCTTCCAGTCTGGATAAATGTTTCTTTAACTCCTTGGTTGTTGGACTTCCATGGAAGTGATTTTCTAGCAGTTCTAGTTGTTCTTTGTTTTTAATTGGTTGTTATCCTTTTTTTGGTTGTGTGAAGAAGTGAAGTGTTTCTGCCCATGCCTCCATTTTGGCAGGAACCAATTACTCCTTAGGAATTTTAGAGTGGGCTTTTTATTTCTGCACAAAACACTGTTTTGGATTTTGATAGAGAGTGCATTACATTTGAAGATCACTTTGGGTAATAGTAACATTTAAACAATATTATGTCTTCCAATCCATGAACATGAAACATGGTTTCTTTTACTTATCTCTTCTTTAATTTCTTTCTATGGTGTTTTGTAGTTTTCATTGTATATCTATTACCTCCTTGGTTAAATTAAATGCTAAATATTTAATTTTTGATACTATTATAATTGTAATTATTTTCTTAATATTGTTTTCAAATTATTTATTATTAGTGTATACAAATGCAGGGGAACTTTGTGGTTGATTGTTCTGCTAGTTTGTTAAATTCATTCATTTTAAAAGTTTTATTATGGTGTGGCATCTTTAGGATTTTCTACATATAAAATCATATAGTCTGTGAACAGAGATATATTTACTTTTTCTTTTTCAATATGAAAGACTTTGTTTCTTTTCCCTTTTTTTTTTTTTTACTAATTGCTCTGACTAGAAGTTTCAGTGCTATGTCAAGTGGAAGTGGTAAAGTGGGCATCCTTGCCTGTTCCTGATCTTAGGAGAAAGCTTTGAGTCTTTCATCATTGAGTATAATATTTGTTGTGGGGTGTTCACATGTAGCTTTTATCATGTTGTGGTAGTTTCCTTATATTCCTTATTTGTTGAGTGTTTTTTTTTTCATGAAAGGGTGTTGAATTTTCTTAGATGCTTTTTCTGCATCAGTCGAGATGATTATGTGTTTTTTGTGCATTCTGTTAACATGGTGTATAACATTGATTGATTTTTTTGGTATGCTGAACCATTCTTATAGTCCAGAAATAAATCCAACTTGGTCATAGTGTATCATCCTTTCAGGATGCTGCTGAATTTGGCTTACAGATATTTTGTTGTTGAAGATATTTTAACATCAATGTTCATAAGAATATTGAAATGAGATTTTATAATGTCTTTGTCTCACTTTGGTATCGAGGCAATGCAAGCATCATAGAACAAGATTAGAAATGTTCTTCCTCTTCAATGTTTTGGATAAGTTTGAGAAGGATTGGTGTTCTTTTTCAAATGTTTCATATAATTCACCAGTGATGCCATCGGGCTTGGGGCTTTTCTTTGTTGGGAGATTTTTTATTACTGACTCAATTTTCTTATTGTTACAAGTCTGTGGTGCCATTGTACTTGTTTATAACTTAGTTTTTACAGATTTTATATTTTTAAATTTGCCCATTTTATCTAGGTTATCCAATTTGTTGGTGTATAACTGTTCATAGTACTCTCTTATAATGCTTTTTATTTCTTTAGCTTCTGCAGTAATATCCCCAATTTTATTTCTAATTTTAAAATATAAATATTTTCTTTTGCTTCTTAGTCATTGTAGCTAAAGGGTTTGTTAATTTTCTTGAATTTTTCAAAGAACCAACTTTTGGGTTTGTTGATTTTCTTTTATTTTTTCCTCTAATCCTTGGTATTTTCTCCCTTCGGTCAGATTTTGGTTCACTTTTTTTTTTTTTCTTTTTCTAGTTCCTTACATTGTGTTAGCTAGGTGGTTGACTTGAAGTTTTTTTTTTTTTTAAACTGTAAGCATTTTTAGCTCTAAATTTTCCTTTAGCACTGCTTTAGTTACCACAGACAGTCAGCTAGAGCTTGGGGGAGTCTCCCCCATTGGCCAAGATGGAGGCAGGGGAGGTTTTTACACTGAGTGGTGGGAAAGCTAGAAAGACAAATGGATAGGCGCCCAGCACAGCAAAAGGTAGAAATACGAGTGGATAGAACCTGAGTGCCCTGTAATCTAAGAAAGATGAATGGATAGGGCTCTCAAGAGCCAAAAACTAGAAAGATAATTGGCTAGGAAAAAAAGCCTTGCCCTCCCTATTCCTATGAGAACCTGGGCTTGAGCAGGAAGATGAGATGGTCTCTGAGTCGGGAGCCCACTCTTCTTCTAGGTCACAGCTTCTGAATACACACTTCTTTTGCACCAGCTCCTGTTTTACGAGTTTGGCTTTTGTTGCCACAGGCAGATGAACCTCTGTTTTGTTCAGTTACACTTTCAGTGCATCCCCCATGTTTTGGCATGTTGTGTTTTGATTTTGTCTCAATATGTGTTCTAACTTCCGTTTTGATTTGTTCTATGACTCATCAGTTGTTCAAAAGTATATTGCTTTACTTCCACAAACTTGTAATTTTCCAGTTATCCTTCAGTTATTGGCTTTTAACTTCATCCCACTGTGGTTAGAGAAGACACTTTGAGTGATATGTACCTATAAAATCTATTGACTTTTAGCTTGTGTCCTAACTTGGCCTAACACGAAATGTCCTGGAGAATGTTCCATGTGCACTTGAGAAAAATGTCTGTTAGGTCTTGTTAATTTATTGTGCTGTTCAAGTTCTCTGTTTCCTTACTTATTTTCTATCTGTTTGTTTTGTCCATTATTGACAGTGAGGTATTAAAGTTTCAATTTTTATTACAGAACTGTCTATTTTTATTTCAATATTGTCAATTTTTGCTTCATATATTTTGCTAGTCTGTTATTAGTGCATACATGTTTATAATTGTAATGTCTTCTTGCTGTATTGAATCTTTTATTGATATGTAATGCCCTACTTTGTCTTTTGTAAACTTTTTTTTATTTAAAGTCTGTTGTGTTTGATATTAGTATACCTGCCTCTGCTCCGTTTTGGTTACTGTTTGCAAGGCATGAATATCTTTTCATTTGTTCACTTTCAAAGTATTTGTGTCTCTGGATGTAAGATGAGTTGCTTATAGACAGCATGTAGTTGGATCATGTGTTTTTATTAATTCTTTTAATATCTGCTTTCACTGGAGAGTTTCATGCATTTATATTTTATTAATTTCTAAATTATTTTATTTTTATGTACTACCATAATTTTCTTTACTGAAATAAAATGTTACAATGGAGAACCAAGAAATTAAATATACAGCGCAAGTTTTGGGTCATTCAAACATGAGTGTAAATATATGCATATTTTGTCATAACCATAGAGTTATAGAGATTAATGTTTCATTTGGGTATAAAAGTAGTGAGAGAAAATGACATCTGTCTAGATCCAGGTCACTGATTGAAAGTTATTTATTTATAAAATAATGACATCATTGAACATACAAAATGACCCTCTTATAAGTGGCCCATTTTCCAAGACCATACTATATGTCAGCTTAAATGTACATTCTGAATCTTTTTTACTGTTCACTCAGTTTGATTTCAATAGCATTTCTGTTGCCTTTTGTTTAATTGAAAATTAATTATTGTATGTGAAATTTCCAGGACTCCTATACAGGAAATGCTGCCTCATTTATTTATTTTTCTTTGCCTTGACCAATTAAAGTTTTTGGAATCCACTGAGATTTTTATATGATGAAATTCATTGTTTTGCATAATCTGGGAGAAATGGCTATTCTGGTAACAGTTATATTTTTAAAATTTATTCTTCAATTACAATAGATATGTAATGTATATTAGCTTTAGGTATACAACATAGTAGTCAGACATTTATGTAACTTTTGAAATGATCATACTATAATCCATCTGATACTATATATGGATATTACAATATTATTGGCTATGTTGTACTTTATATTCTCATGATTATTTTGACAACTTGAAATTTGTATTTCTTAGTTTCTTTCACCTTTTTCACCCAAATCCCCTCTCATTTGACAACCTCTCTGTATCTATGAGTTTGTTTCTTTTTTTAAATTTGTCTTTCTTTAGATTCCACACATAAGCAATATCATATGGTATTTGTCTTTCTTTGTCTGACAGATTATACTTAGCATGATACCCATGAGGTCCATTAAAGTTGTTGCAAAGAGTCATATTTCATTTTTTTGTGGCTGGGCAATATTCCATTGCATATATGTACCACATCATCTTTTTCCATTCATCTACTGATGGACACCTAGGTTGCTTGCATACTTTGACTGTGGTAAATAATGTTTTGATGAACATGGGGATGCATGTATCTTTTTGCATTAGTGTTTTGGATTTCTTTGGATTAACACGCAGAAATGTAATCATTAGATCATATGGTAGTTCTATTTTTAATTTTTTTGAGAAACCTCCCTACTATTTCCCACAGTGGCTGCACCAATTTGCAATTCCACCAACAGTGCATGAGGGTTCCTTTTCTTCCTCAACAAAACTTGTTTGTTGATTTATTGATGGTAGCCATTCTGACAGGTGTGAAGTGTCATTGTGGTTTTCATTTGCATCTTTTTATATGTTATTGAACGTCTGTGTGTTCTCTTTGAGGAAATGTCTGTCTATTCAGGTCCTCTGCTCATCTTTTAATTGGGTTGTTTATGCTTTTGTTTTGTCTTTCAGTTCTATCAGTTCCTGATAAATTTTGGATATAAACCTCTTATCACATCAGCTGTATCATTGGTGAATATCTTCTTCCATTAACTAGGTTGTCTTTTTGTTTTGTTGATAGTTTGCTTCACTGTGTCAAAATTTCTTAGTTTGATATAGCTCCATTTGTTTAATTTTTCTTCTGCTTGCTTGGGGAGACATATCCCAAAAATATTTCTAAGAACAATGTAAAAAGGCTTACTGCCCATTTTTTGGAGCTTTATGGTTCAAGTCTTACATTTAATTCTTTAATATATTTTTTAAAGATTTTGTTTATTTATTTTTAGAGAGGAAAAGGGAGAGAGAAAGAGGGAGAGAAACATCAATGTGTGGTTGCTTCTCACGTGGCCCCCACTGGGGACCTGGCCCGCAACCTCGACTGGGAATCGAACCTGTGACCCTTTGGTTCACAGGCCACGCTCAATCCACTGAACTATGCCAGCCAGGGCTTCTTTAATACATTTTGAATTTATTGTTGTATATGGTTTAAGAAAGTACTATAGTTTCATTATTTCGCATACTTATCTGTCCAGTTTTTCTAATACCATTTATTGAAAAGAATGTCCTCATGTCATTTTATAGTCTTGCCTCCTTTGTCATATATTACTTGACTATGTAGGCAAGGGTTTATTTTTTGGGTCTCTATTGTGCTGTTAATCTGTGTGTCTGTTTTTATGCCAGTACCATGCTGTTTTGATAACTATTGCCTTGAAAGATAGTTTGACTTTAGCTAGTGCTGTATCTCTAAATTTGTTCTTCTCTTTCAAGTTTGCTTTGGATATTTCTTTTTGGGAGGGGTGGCATATAAATTTTAAAATTATTAGTTTAGTTCTGTGAATAATCCATTTTTTTGATACAGATAGCATTGAATCTATAGATTGCTTTCAGTAGTTTGGACATTTTAACTATGTTAATTCTTTTTATCAGTGAGCACTGTGTATCTTTTCATTTATTTATATCTTCTTCAACTTCTTTCTATAGTGTCTTACAATTTTCTGACTATAGATCTTTTACCTCCTTGGTTAAGTTTATTCCTAAGTATTTTATTCTTTTTGATGCCATTGTATATGGGATTGTTTTCTTAATTTTTACATGTGATAGTTTTGTTATTGGTGTATAAAAATGCTACTGATTTCTTAATATTAACTTCTTATCATATTACTTTAAAGAATTCATTTATTAGTGCTAATTGTGTGTGTGAACTTATTAGGGTTCTCTATATGCAGTGTCATGTCATCCACAAATAATGACATTTTTGTTCTTCCTTTTCAGTTTGAATACATTTTCTCTCTCTCTTTTTTCTGTCTGATTGCTCTGGCTATGACTTCCAAAACTACATGGAGTAAAAGTGGTGAAAGTGCACATCCGTCTTGTTCTTAATCATAAGGTACTTCAGCAGGGCTCTGTTGCCAGCTGTGTCTGCCCTTTGTGTATGTCCTTTGTGAAGCTGATATTTTTCGGGTTGCTGTCCCTGATTTGGTGCTTAGAGAGGGTGAGTTTGAGAGTGAGTTGTGCGCAGCCCTTAGGAGCTGTGCTTCAGTCTCCAGCAGCCACCTGTTCTCCTCAGATGCAAGCCTCACTGGTCTTTGCAGCCAGCTACCATGGGGACTCCTCTTTACAGTACAGGTGCCCCAGTTGGGAAGCCTGCTGTGAGGCTTGGCTCCTTCTCTGGTCAGGGAGATCTGCAGTTGAGACATCCTTCCAATTCTGAATGACCACACCATGGGGGTGGGACCTGCCCATGCCACAACTCTGGTCCTTCTCCCAGTCTCAACTTGGCTTTTTCCATTTATCCTTATGCATGGGGTAGTTCTGTTCAGCTAGTCTTCAGGTGGTTCTCAATGATGGCTATTCTATAATTTTGTGGTAATTTTGATGTGGTTGTTTGAGGAGGCGAGCACAGTGTTTACTGCCATCTTGACCACAATTCCAACAATTCATGAGTTTCCATTTTAATTATTTATTTTTAGTTGTAAAATTTTCATTTGATTCTTTTTATCTTTTGCTTATTTGCTGTGAGGTTCCAGTTCTTTGCTATGAGTTTCTTTGTTTCTTTCTCTTTTTTTCATTTTTTTTTAGGAATGTTTGTAATCATTCATTGAAGCATTGCTATCATGGCCCCTATAGAATTCTAACATCTTTACCATTTTGGTGTTGGTGTTAGCACCTAATGTTTGTCTTTTTCTTCATTGTTTTCAAACTTTCTAGTTGTTGTCATGACGAATAATTTTTGGTTGACATCTAGACATTTTTGTACTGTGTTATAATGTTGTGGATCTTATTTAAACATTCTATTTTAGCTGGTTTCCTCTGACAACACTCTAGTAGGGGAAAACAGGGCCTGCTTTTGATATTGCCCAGTGGAGGAAGAAGTACATGTTGTCCACTGAGCTTACATTGACATCTACTGTGGTGGGAATCCTTGTTTGAGCTGGATGGGATGGGAGTCCTTGCTGCACACTAGGCCTCTACTGATACCTCCCAGGCTGGGCGGGGCTGGGTGTGCCTCATCACTGCTCCCTGTCTGGCCACACTAACACCATGGGATGACGTTTCCATATTACAGCTGGGCAGTGGTAAAAATGCGGACTCCTCACCAGTCTTCCTCTGAAACTCCCCCAATGTGGAGAGTGAGGGCTGCCTCAGTTCTGGGTGGCAGTGGGGGGTCTAGGCTCCCTACATGTCCCCACTGACAGTGAGAGGAGTGGTGGCTACTGACTGTCAGGGATGAAGCTGCAGCTTCCTCCTTGGCTTTTGCTGACAACACCTGATGGGGCGTTGAGTGTCTCAGCACAGTCTGACAAGGATAGGCTCCCTAGTGACCTTTCCTGGCATGGGTGGTGATGAGTACACAATGTTGTTTTTTCTTCCTTTGCTTTTTGGCAGGAATAAAGTGATTATTTTCTAAATGTTTCTATCCTGCCAGGCTGCTTTTTTCCCTGATGTTTGGCTAGGAAGAACAGGCGTTTTTTGAGGCTGTATTTCATCTGTGCTCATTGCCATACCTGAGTTTCTAGTTTCTTCACCTCCAAGTCTGAGATATATGAAGCAAAAAGATAACTCAGAGAACTCAACACTGTGTTGTTCTTTGGACCCTGAGATCCCTAGGTTGTCTTCTACCTTCTCTCCACCTTTCAGAATCTTATGTTCGTTTTATATGAAATGTCAAGCTTTTTAGTTGTACTTAGTGGAGGAATAGGGAAATTATTTGTAAAATAAGAAGAAAAACATATTTTAACAAAACAAAACAAAATGAATTTAATTGCAATTAGACATATATGAATGAATCAAGGAGTATTGCCTGATTTAAGCCAGAAGCAGTAAAACTGGTGACTATGGTAGTGGGTGATGATTAAAAACAAGAGCCATACTTTATTGAACACATACTAAGTTCCTCACATACATCCTTCTAGGTTTATAAATTTTTACAGCAAAAATGTGAGACCAGCATTATTCCCATTTCACAGTAAAGTAAACTGAGATACATATAGTTTAAGATAAGTATTCCAACATTACATGTTTAATGAGTGAGGAAAGAGGGATTCACACTGTAATCTGTATTAATGCAAAACCTCACAATGTCTGTGGACTTCCTTGTGGAAGAAGGAAGACTGGGAGAGAGCTTAGGAGACAGCTGTGAAAGACACAAAATGTATCATGTGACTGCACAGCCCCCCATATCTGTGGTTCTGTAGAAAGCATGAGGGTGACCTAACAGATCTGTTTTCTTTGAGACTACTGATGGCCTTTCTATAGAGCTTTATTTTATGTTACTTTAAAGCAACTTCAAGATGTCGCTGGAAGCCAGCTTCATGAATGAGCAGATGGGGAGTCTGTAGTTCAGAGAGGCTGGGTTCCTCGTCTAAGCCCACATGGCATTTACTGCTGAAATGGACCTGGACAAGAGGCCTGTCTAGTCAGGAGCCAGTCTGCATGCCTCCCGCTCCCAGAGCTGCTTCCGGCTGGGTTCTGTGCCACCACTTTCTGACCAAGCAGAGTCCTGGTGTAGGCACAGCCTGTTGTAGTTAAATTAGGGTCTGTCTTCCGGCAGCCTCCTGGACTGCGCTAGTTTGCAGACTGTATCTGATGGAAACCTTCTGTGGAACAAAAAACAAATCTGAAAGCCAGGCCCATCTCAGTATCTCCATCCACTGGATAAACACATCCAAGACAGAAATACAGGGAGGCCAACCTCCCTTTGCCAACTTTTAACCTAAAGTTTGGAAGCAGCTTACATTTTCCGCAGAGCAGTAAACTATTTTCATTCCTTTTACAGTGAATGACTCCTTCTGGGATGATAATTTATTTTTAATCTCTCTTTCAGTCACTGATGATTTTGCCTTCTTGCCTGAAAGAAGTTGTGGGTTAAAAGAAAAGGTCCATTTTTTGAAATTTTCTTCTGTCCCATCTTTTTTCATCTTTTGAAAGCCTGCTTTGGGTGTCTTTGGAGCCTTGCCTCTTTCTTTGGAGAGAACTTGGCTCCTTCGCAGTGCCCCCATTTCTCTGCTGAATCTAATCTGACTGTTCTATTTATAATTCTTGAGCAAGATGAATCTCGTCTTTGTGTTTCTTTCTGAGCAACAGCATCCCCTCCCTAGGATTTGAGCCATTTAACCTCTACAAGAATGTCTTTAATTTCTCTGCAAATTGCCAGAAAGCCAGCAGTTGAAACCCTATCAGGTCCTGCATCATGTCAGACCTGCTTTAAATTGGCACCCTTCTCCATCCTCCAACCTCCTGGGAGTTCACTTAGGAACAAGGCTGGGCGAAGGAATCCCCAAGAGCCCTTTGGTGATGCCAGTGAAGTCTGGGAAGTCTGCTAAGGAGGGTGATTCTGGAGAGCAGAAAGGCTCAGAGATAGAAAACCTGCCCATTTCTGCTGTGCCTCTGTTCTCCTCAGATCTTTCCAGACTTATATATACATTATGTGCTATTTACCCCTAAACAGATTCATCACATTATGTTGCCTGGAAACCAGCCAGCCCAAATCCCTTGTTTTGTATAGAAGAAAATGGAGATAAAAGAAGGGAAATGACTGATCCAAAGTCACACAACTAGTCAATTCAAGAGTTAAGACTAGAAAGTAGGCATGCTACCTATAATACTGTCCTGAACTTGTGAAGACATAATTTTGATTTAATGTACCCACTCTAATTAAATACCATTTAAAAATATATTTCTATTTTTATGAATTTCTAATTTTGTGTTTTTATGCATCTGGTAATTCCTTTTTTCCATTCCCTGTCTCACATACCTCATTTTTACCCAGTAACTTATGTCCAGTAAAGGATTCTGTCTTCTCAAGGGGTCTTAATAGACTCAAAGGACTACAACTTTCCCAGAGTTTGAGAAAGAGGTGATGAACCTCAGAACCCCAAATCCAGAACTGGAAAGTCACTGAGTCCATGGAGACCTCAAAAGCTTTGAGGGGCATATTTAGGCCATACAGTACATTAGTGACCATGGTAGGATTTGAGCCTGAGATTGTCCCCTTCTCATCCAGGGCATCTTCTTCTATTCAAAGTTCCTGCTAGTTCTGTGGTTTCAAATTCCTACCTGAGTCTAGAATGGCCATTTAGACAATTCTTTTTAGTTAGGGTTCATCCAGACCAATCACACTTGTAGCCTAGCAGCTGTTTTTAATAGCAGGATGTTCTATGATACTCATAAATCCAACCACATTTTAACACCATTTGCTATGAACTTCCTTGTAAAATTAAATAAGAAAGGGCCAAAATATTTACTTTGATTTCCATAACATGATTGGTCTTTTCTAGCAAGATAAACTAAGATGGTCTTACCAGGTTTTCAGGACCAGGAATCCAAGTGTAAGATAATTGAATTCACACTGAGATCCAGGTGATGGAAAGTCTGTAGGCAGAAGTTTCCTCAGCTTGTAACTGTCTCAGTGTCTCTGCCTGTCTTTTTCCACGATTTACCTTTTGCTTCTGGCTCTAAATTCTTTGGGAGGTGGGTAGTGCACTTTCTAGAAACCCCAGATGAGAGTAAATGGAGTTTAAACATTTTGAAATAGCCCACTTGCCTTCACTGTAGACTTCTGCCTTGCTCATGATCAAGGAATTCCCTCCAGTCAAGTAAGGATGGGAACATTCGTTTAGTACACCAAGAGAAGGGAAGTAATGGTCTTAAAAGTTTTAGTGTCAAATATTATGCTACATTGTTCATAAACATTTTTCTCTCTTAATCTGTACAATATTTCTCATGTGAAAGTATGATTATCCCCATTTCAATAATGGAAAATTAAAGCTGAGAGAGGTTTAAAGAATATTTGCTAAAGGCTACTTAGAGCCTTTTATATTTAGAGAAGACTCATTTCAGTTCTCTGACATCAAAACCAGTTATTGTTATGAATGTTCTTGTCTGTTCTTTCTTATGAAATACGTGTGAGAGTTTACATGGTGTGTGTGTCTGTGTAGAAGTGGATTAACTGGGTGGTGAAGAATGTATATCTTCAACATTGTCAAATTGCTGTCTATAAGGAGTGTACTTATTTATAGTACAGCAGCATCCAAGAATTCTTGTGGCTCCATATTCTGACAACATTTGATGTGATCAAAATTTTTAATTTTTTTCTAACACAACTTGGTACTTTACTGTTGTTTTAGTTACATTTTCTTGATTATAGAGATATTGACTCTCTTTTAGATGTTTATTTTTGCCTGTTCAGGTTTTCTTTGTGAATTACCTGTTTATAATTTTTGACACCTCCTCTTTTTCAAAATTGTGTTTTCTATTTATAGTTGATTTGTAAGAGTTCATATATATATATATACATACATATATATGTGTATATATATATACATACACATCCACTCACAGACATATATGTTCTGGATCATAATTTTTCTATGGTTATATACATTTTAATTATCTTGCCCAATCTATAATTTGACTTCTTACTTTTTAAATTATGTTTTCTTAAAAAAATTATTGAAGTATAATTTGTATTCCACAAAATTCACTCATTGTAAATATAAAGTTTGATGTGTTTTAGTAAATTTATGATTGGACAGCCATTGCTATAATCCAATTTTGGGCACTTTCATCAACTCCAAAAGTTTCCTCTTATTTATTTGTAGTCTGTGTCACCTCCCAGCCCTATAGAGTTTTGTCCATGATGTCACATGTAACAGTAGATTCTTTCTTTTTATTGCTGAACAGTATTCCATTGTGTGGGTATACCACATTTTGTTTATTCGATGAGATTGGAAACATATTGTATTGTTTCCAGCTTTTATAATGTTGTTATGAACATTTATGTATAATTTTTGGATATATATTCAATATATATTATTTTGTATACAATATATAGTATATACATGTAGAAAATATCATATATAATCTATTTGACAGGTGTTCATAGTGGAATTGCTGACTTGTATTTAATTCTATGTTAAAGTTTTGAAGAAACTGCCAAATTATTTTAGAAAATGTTTGTATCATTTTTCATTCCTATTTGCACTGTATTTTCTAAAGGGACAGATGATTTGAATGGTGGGAATATGGAGAAATGATTTCTCCTAAGACGTGTAGGCACTGAGGTTACCTGCTGAATTGTTTTTCTTATTTTAACTTTTATCCTGGCTTCCTAGAGGTCATCCCTATGCCTGTATAGCTTAGTGGTCAGCCAATGATTTATGCAGAGATTGTGCTTGATTATAAAGGGCTTTTAACTTGTGCTGGTTGACCTGGGTGTGAATTGGGAATGATGAGCAACCAGTTTTCAAGTCTCCCTTGGTTTTATCTCCAGACCTCCTTGAGTCTCCCTTGCACATGCCTATAGTTTTGTAGTCACGAAGGTATGTGTGGAAATTTATTTCAGCTCTTACCACAATGAAGGCTGCAATCTTGGTCTAGCAAGCTGCTGTGGGTTTCCCCATTTATTTCTCGTGGAATTCACCACTTTTAGTTGAAAAAGCCCTGGTTTTTTGCTCTCCACTCCACCTCTTCAGCCACCATCCTGAACTGAACCGGCTCCCTCTGGCAGCACAGCTTCTGCTTGCAGCTTGTCCAGAGTGAGCAAAACGTCAGTCCTTAACAACCAAGTGGGGCCAGAAATAGGAGCATTCCCCACACAAGAAGACCACATATCCCTGCTGTTCTCACCCAAAGTTCTAACAGCTCTTCAAGAATAAATGCTTTCCAATACATTATCTGCTTTTGCCTTGAAATGTTTGATTTTGACAATTTTGTCCAGTGTTATACTTAGTTTTGAAGAGCTACTTCTTCATCCTGCCGTAACAAAAGTCCCTCAAATAATGTCTTTTGAAGCACAAAATAATCAATACTTCGTTATCCTAGCACCATTTACTGAATAGCCCATTCTGTCTCCATTAATCAGAAATACTTTCTGTATTACATAGGAAGTTTTCTCATACACACAGATCTGTTTTTAAGTGCTATAGCTTGTTGATTTTTTTGCAATTTTTTTGTCCCTTTTTCAGTCCCACTGTATCAGTCTTGACATCTGGTAGATCAAGTCTTTTTCAAGAGTGTTTTGGCCCTTTGTTCTTTCATACACTTGTAGAATGTGGCTTTTCAAGTTCCACAAAAAATTCTGTTAGGACTTTGGAACTTTTTTAATGTATAGATTAATTCAAGCATAACAGACACATTTGAGATATGGTGTATTTTTATCCATGAACTTGGTACATCTTTTTCTTTGTTTAGTTCTTTCTAATACTATTTAATAATATTATACCATTTTATCCTTAAAGATTTTGCACATTTTCTGTGAGATTAATTATTTGGTACTTTATATTGGGTATTGGAAGTAATATTTTTAAAATTAACTTGTAATATTAATTTTTGTTGATGCAGTTAATTTTTTGTATGTTTATACTATATCCAACAATCTTATTGAATGCTCTTGTTAAATGCATTTTTTTCTGTGGATTGTTTTGTTTTATTGTTCCATGCAGGAAGTGATATCGACTGCAAGTTACTGACTGATACTCTCATTTGTCTTTTCAGTCCTTGCACCTGCTGTGGCTTTGACTTAGGACCTTTACTATAAAGTCAAAGCTGTTAATAGTGGGAATTTTTGCATCTTTTTTATAAAAGTTTTAACATTTAATTATTAAAAATGGTAGTTGAGGGAACTTTCTGGTAAATGTAAAAAGTTTCTGTTTATTCTTAGTTGTCTTAGGTTTTCCTTTTAAATTATAAATTGGTATTGAATTTTATACATTTTAAATATTTTTCCTATATCTATAGATTCATGGGTATTAGCATATGGTTTTTCGCCTTTAGTCTGTTAATGTAATGAGTTATATAAATTAAATTTTTTCTTTTAAGCAACATACAGGGTTTGTTCAGAAAGTATTCATCCACATAATATGAAAAATAGGGACATTTGTTGAAGAAGATGCAAGATAAAAGAGACATTGTACTAGGATGATGAGGCCTCAGTCCCCTTCAAGGTAGACACCTTGGGACCTCACACAGTTCTCCCAGCATCTCTTTCACTGTTCAAAACTCTCTGTAAAATCTTTTGTTGGAATTACTATCAGCTGCCATGTTGTATTTTCCTGCATTTCTTCCCTTTCAAAGGTGATTTTAGTTTTGGGAAAAGCCAGAAATCATAGGGCACCACATCTGGGCTGTATGGGGGCTGAGTCACCTGGATGGTTTCATGATTTGCCAAAATACTCTGCACAAGATGTGATGCATGAGTGGGAGGGTTGTTGTGATGAAGCTGCCAATTACTAGTTACCCATGCTTATGGCCATTTTTGTTGTATTGCATCTCTCAACCTATGAAGAATATTCAGGTAGTACTCCTTATTAATTGTTTGGCCTGGAGGGGCACACTCATGATAGACAACACTTTCCTAATCAAAAAACACAGTTATCATGGTCTTGATGTTGCTATGACTTTGAAGTGTTTGTGTCACACTTTTATTTGCACAGTACTCATTGCATGATCCCTGAAAGCCTTCTGAATCATCCAAATAGTTTCTGTGGAGGAATGTTCAAGCTTAACACAAAATTTGATGCAGATTCATTGCTTTACTTGCTCAGTCATTTCGAATGCGATGACCACACAGTACACATGCTCACTCAGTGACTTCTATCGCCCCACTGACTAGTACAGTGAAGTAGTCATTGTTCTTGTATGCATATTGGCTTCCAGGTTACATCAATGATGTGCAAACTGTTCTCGTTATATTAACAATGGCTGGACTTTTTCAGACAGACCTTGTATGAATTCTTGGCAACTTGATCCTAATGTCTTCTTTATTTATTACTTGATTTGCTTTGCTAATATTTTATTTACTATTGCCTTATCTATGTTTATGAATGAGTTAGCTCTATACTTTTTTCATACTATAGCCTATTACGGCTTTTAGAATAATAACACGTTATTGAGTCAAGACCTCTATTAGGGTGGAAGCAGTTGAAATGCAGCATATGTAGAAGATGGTGAAAAGGAGAAGAGAAGGTGTGAGTGAATATTTATATCCAGGAAGCAAGAACTTTCTAAATACTAAGTGAGGAAAGTGAGGATCAAGAACTATTTAAGGTAAATATGTATGATAAAGAACAAGTTCTATTTAGGCAGGAGTTTGAGATATTACTGTTCAGTAAGCGATTGCAAGTTTTAAAAACAGAGAAGTGGCACTTAGAAAGGCAGCCATGGAAGCCATTTGCACATAATCAAACTATGTGGGTGGTTGAGATCATCACC
Organism: Trachops cirrhosus; assembly: GCA_028533065.1. Classification (NCBI taxonomy): domain Eukaryota; kingdom Metazoa; phylum Chordata; class Mammalia; order Chiroptera; family Phyllostomidae; genus Trachops; species Trachops cirrhosus. Next base: position 38,148,558 of record CM052546.1, read on the forward strand.
TGAGATGGGTGCAGAGGAAAGAGGATAGAGGGTAGGACCTAGAAGGGTGACCACAGTGAGAGGATGGGGGCAGAAGGAGGAGAGGAGCTGGGAAAGCAAAGAGAAGAAAGAAAATAAAACTTGTAATTTTCTGAGCTAAGGCTCAAAATAAAAAGTGATAGCAGGTGGGGTCTGATACCTTCTCTTTTAGCTCACGCCCCTGAAAAAAGGAACCATTGCATTTCTCAAAAGATATCTGGAAGGAACATTCTTAGAAACATTGCCTCCCTAGGTCCAGAAAAAATAGATCTCGCCTCCTAGGTCAAAGATAATCACATATATTCTATCATCCACTGGCTTCAGGTTTATTTTCCTTAATCCAATATCATAAAAAATCAATTTAAAGATGACTTTGAACTCAGTCATCCTAATAAGTAATAAGACACAGATTATCTGCTTTTCACCACAAGTATCCTATAGGCTACAAGAATTTTTAGGTTTATGTTAAAGACAGTTTGGTAGTATAGTCTATGTTGTCTTCTCTGACATCAGTGTATCATTGATGTATATCAATCAGCTAATATAGGCACATAGAATTTCAAAGGTAAAAGAAAGCATCTTTTTCATTTTACCCATGAGAACACCCAGGACCAGAGAGGTGCAGTAACTTGACCCAGGTCATTTGATGAGTTGAGGAAGAACTTGGGCTAGAGCCCAGATCTCCTGACTTGAAGCTTTGATGACTTAGAACCATGTAAGGATCAGCACCTGAATCACTCTTGCCTATGACAACACTTTCTATGTTTGAACTAATCTGTCTATTGATGACTATTTCCTTAGTTATGAGCTATTATCTTATTCAAATGATATTTGCTTATTCAAATGCACTGTGATTGTGTTAATTTTTTTCATTGCTTTTTTTATGTTTAAAAATACTCTTTGGAAATATTGAGAGCCCATAATGGAGATGGTAAAATAAGTTTGGCATTAATTTGCAAATATAAATGTCAACTGAGGCAGTGTCCATTAATTTGTTGATAAGTGATTCACTGTGTGAGTCCTACAGCATATTTATCAAGTATCTTTAATTTATTCTTTCTGAAGCACAAATTGAGTTCTTAAAAATATATAAGCTTACATTTTTTATAGCTCATTGTATTTACTAAACTGGAAGCTCTTAACACCTGACGTTCTTTTATTCAGCAAGTATTTAGTAAGTGCCTACTCTGTGTCACCTTGGGGATACAATAATGGGCAAGACGCATAAAGATCCTGACATCATGGAGCATATATTCAAGCAGTTGGGAGGTAGATAATACACACACAAATAAATAAATGACAGTTTTTTTTCAGATAATAAGAAGAGCAATGGGATGGGGGCGCAGAGGGGAGATGATTCTAGATCCTCAGGTTCTTTGGAAAGATGACTCTGAGCTGGTGGCTAGCATGTAGATAGTATATGGTGGGGCTCTTTTAGGATCAAAATCCCTGGGGGAGTATAGGGGGCAGGATTAGGAAGGGGGAGAAGTTGAGCTGTTACACAGTCACAACAAAGCCTCAGCGTCCAAAGCCACAGGGAACTAGAAGGCTGGGCTTCAGCTCTTCTTTTTGGCCAGTATTGCACATAGGCTGCCTTTGGGTGGGGTGGGTGAGGGAGGTCTTGGAGGAGGTGGACAGCTGAGAGAAATCTATGAAGGGTCCAGCTGGAAGTTGTCAGTTGCCAGCACTCTCAGCTGCTAGGGAATGATGCCTCAGTCCTGAAAGGAGGGAGATCTGAGTGGCACCCTATAGCACCCATTATTGCCTCTCTGAGCAGGGGACATTTCAGCTGAGACCTGAGTGATGTGATTCCATTTTGTCTTGGGGTTGATATTGTTATCCCTATTTTGCCTCCTTATTTACCTCTGCAAGGGTCAGAGAAGTAAAGTGACTTGTCCCAGTTTCCATGCTAACAAGAGGCCACATGTGTGTCCCCAGTTCATGCTGTTCCATTTGTACCTGCACTGGTGAAAGTGCCAATGGCACACCCTTCTGCAAACACATTCACGAAGGATTGGGGTCCATAGCCACCAGCATAGGTTAAGGCTCTGTGTATTTCACTTTATGTATGGTGATAGGGCAAGCCCAGAAGCCCATGTTTGCATTTTTGTTTAGATAAGTGATTGGATATCTTTCTGAAAAATAGATCTTTAGAGTTAAGAAATTTTTAAGTAATATGCTGACAACTTAGTAAAAACAAACAAACAAGCAAGTGGAATGAATACCATGAGATGTTACTTGTTCCAAAAGTCAGAAGACTAACCACAGCCAGGCCACACATCTGCAAATATTTTCAGACTCTGATCCCTAATCTTTTTTCAGTCTTAGGTATGAGTGGAGACTGCTGTGATGCTATGGTGCTCATTAGCAACTGCTCAAAGTTTGTTCCTTGTCTGGCTTTCCACCTTTGTCCCTTAGGCCCCTTGCCCGTCTGGGCTGGGTTTCAGTTAGACAATGTCTTACATCTCATATTCCTTTACAGTTTTTAAAAGATTTTTAAATTAATTTTTAGAGAGAGGGAAAGGGATGGAGAAGGAGCAGAAGAGAAACATCAATGTGAGAATGAAACATCAATCTGTTGCCTCTTGCATGCACCCAACTGGGGACTGGGCCCATAACATAGGCATGTGTCCTGACCGGGAATCAAACCAGCGATCTTTCCCTTTGTGGGATGAAGCTCCATCAACTGAGCCATGCCAGTCAGGGCCCTTTGCAGTTTTTTACAGTGCTTTTGTATAAGTTATTTAATCTAGCCCTTGCAAAATCCTTGGGAGGCATGGCTTTTTATTCCTTTTTCCTTGATAAAGAAACCAAGGCCCTGGTGAGTTAAGTGACTCAGGTGCACACCTTTAGTTCCAAGGCCATGCATTGTTTCCCTTACCTCTCCACTCACTGGGTTCTGTGCTGGGTTTCCTGAGTGTGGGAGGGTGACCATAAAAGAATAAAGAAGACATAGGACTGAGGAAGAGAACTGATCACTCTTTAACTATTGGGGCAATTGTGTAACTTAGTTTCATTTCTCTCATAGGAGAAGTGACAGAACTGAACTAGATTGCTTCCTAGAACTTTCAACTTCAATTTCCCTGACGTTAATGAAACAGAAAAGGAAAAAAATGAAAACAATGAGGCAGCAGCTCATCAACAGCAAAGAACAGCCCACAATCGCTGCTGTTAATGATGACTCTTACTTCTGGATTCTCGCCATGGCCTGAATGTCATTTCGAACACTCCACTGCCCAGGTAGGTGCTGGTTTCCTGGGGCCAATATCACTGTTTAACACACAACAGTGAACAAAGTGAGTATATCAGATCAAATCCATTTCCACTGTAGGATGGGAAATCTGTTTGGAACAATAAAGAGGGTCAAGAGCATGAAGCATGAGTTTTCAATTGCCATCAGATGGTAAGCTGCTTAATGTCAATTGGCAAAAAAAAGTTGATCAGTTTGTACCCAAGGAAGAAAACAATTTGATTTGGCCAGATCGATCTTCTCTGGGTTCCTTGCGCATGAGCTCCAAGCGGTCTGTGCACACTCTCTTTTATTCCATGAATTCCCTTCTCCTTGCCAGCCACATCCTCCCTTGTTTGGAATGACAGGCTTGGCGAGGCTCACTTTAACATTTTTCTTACCCCAGAGTGCCATTTAGGGAATGGCCACTGCAGGGCCCTTAATGAAACACATTAATGGTGTAAAAGAGTTAATGCAACTTTCAGAAGCATTTAATTTCCAACTATAACTCAGTTTTGGCCCTGGACAAAGCTGGCTGTGTAGCCATTGGGCTGAATTACTTAGCCAAGCCACTTTCACCTGGAAGACTCCTGCTGGAGCGGCCAAGGAATCAAGGTCATGAGTCAGATGCATGAAGACTTGGTGTCTCCACATGATCTGGGGAAACCCCTGGCCTTGACCAACAACCATGGCTGACAGAAGAAACACAGGTCACCCAATCACCATCAGCCAAAATGTTGGCACACAGAAGTCCAGCTAAAGCTGTGCTCCAGAGGCTTCCCAAATGCGAGAAAGCACGTGAACCTACACTGGCCAATTGGAGCTTGATGAGGGAAGAATGTAGTCTCATTTTTACATCCATAGATTTTATGCTGCCTTTTGTTGGTAATTTGCATTTATATAGACTCTTTCAAACTTGGGGTCTAAAACAGCTTTGCTTGTTTATATGTACAGGGCACTGCTTTGTGTCAGCACTTGGCTCGGTGTATATAAACAAAACCTCACCATCTGTATTTAAACAAAAGCATGTGGCTCAATTTTAACTTGGTCATTTTCAGCCGTACTACACTTGAATGAATTCTCCTGCATGTTTTTAAGGGTGCATAAATCTGGGGTATAGTGCTCCTGGATGAAGCCTTGACTGCCTCCCTGGGGGTGCAAGGTGGCTCTGCTACTGCACTGTCTCCGTGGTTTTCTTACAGACAGAAAGAGATGTGACCTTGTGGATAAAATGCAGGTGAAAACTCTTTTGCTCTTTCAGTACAAACCTGAAATGTATTTTCTACTCTTTCCCATGTATTTGCCCAAAGAAATACCCAAGGAGAAAGAGCATATATGTGAAAATCCCCTTGTAAATTGTTAAGCTCCATCAGGGCGTCTTCTATTGTTCCTATGGAGAGAGGCAGCTTTTCATAGCAGAAAGATTTCTGCATCTAGAGTCAGAAGGCCTAAGTTGGAGCCAAACCACTGCAAGTTAGGAGCCATGTATTCTCAGTCATGTCACTAAACCTTAGCTTCCAAATCTAAAGTGGAGATATATGATTCTGAGCACTTAGGAGAGTGACTGAGGAGCAATCAAAACCTGTCTAGGGCATCTGTCATCAATAACTGCAAGGGGCGACTGGGCAGTTTGATGGCTAGGCCAAGGACTCTGCTGCTCTCCCAAAGAATGGCTTTGCCCCATGGAGCAGGGCTGCTCCTTGGTCACAGTCATGCAGAAGAGATGGAGGCTCTCTGATGGCCTTATTGTGAGGATCAGATATAAGTGTACCCAGAACAGCTGAGTTACCTCTAGAGGACATATAAGTGCACACAAACAGCGTGCCGGAGTTTCCTGGAGCTTTGTTTTCCCTAGAGTGCTCTTCCCAAGACTGCTGGTGAAATCTAGCTGTTAAACCCCAGAGTTTGTCTCTCCATGAAGCTTGAAGGATTCCTGGAAACAAGAACTATTGCTTATTATAGCCTCTCTTGCTCTATAGTTATTCATACATGTGCTGTCAATATCCCTTGAATAAGAGTTTCTTAATCTTGGCACTATTGATATTTTAGATTAGATAATTATTGGAGGTTAGAAACTGCTCTGTGCACTGTAGGTTGTTTAGCAGCACCCTGGCTTCTACCCAGCAGATGCCAGTAGCACCCACCTTTAGTTGGTGTTGGGAACTGCTCTGCCTGGTTTCAGAAGCTGTAATCCCCCATAGCTAAGGCAGAGTAAAAAGACCTTGGGACCATAAGCCATTAAGAAGACAAAGCTTATCTTCCTTGTAGGGTGCCACCTCTGCTCCCTTTTACTTCACCCTGCCTGGCCCCCAGTGCATGATCGGTTAGCCAATGATGGGTAAGATTCCTCAAGGGAGGGATGACCTAAGACAGGCATGGTGATGAAGGGGCCCTCAGGGAAGGACTTGGGGGGCTATAGAAAAAGGGGGTGATGGACCCTCATCCCTCAGCTTTGACATAGCCTGAGTCCTCAGTCTGTCTGCAAGAAGTCTTCTAATCTCTTGGCTGCCTTACTCCCCCTGCCTGACTTAAGCCTGAAACAATGCTGGAGGTGGGTGTGGCCCTGTGCTGGAAAAGGTGGGTTCCTGGGGTGAACAGGCCTAAGAAAGAATGCATAAAATCCTTTGAAGCTTGCTTTTCTAAGAATACCCTCAATTTAAACGATAAGGGTCTAAGCCTGAAATGAGTTTGTCTCCCCAAAGTTTTATGGCCCTTTAGCTATCTGACCCTGACTCAAAATAAGCCCTCAGAGTTCTTTGAATGTTATCTATTGTTTGATCGTTACTGTGTGACAATGATTTAGCTTTACATATATACTCTGTATTCTTATGCAAACTAAAGCCCATTGATGAACAGGCTCCTGGCCCTTCTCCTTTGAAAGATTGGCCACCTTTCCTCCCCAAGCAGATCATGTCTTGGTAGACTTATTTTCATCTGTGGCAGCTGGGGGGGCTCTGTGGGCAGAGCCCCTCCACAAGTTGGGGCAACCAAAATGTCTCCCAACATTGCCTTATGACCCCTAAAGGGCAAAATTGCCCCTGGTTGAGAACCATTGACTTTGATTGTGAGCTCAGTGAAAGTAAACACTATTCTTTTTTTTTAAAGTGGTATCCTTACACCAACTAGCATAGTAACTAGCCCTATTAGGTGCTCAATAAAAACTAATTGGGTGAAATGAAACAAAACAGCACATTTTCACTTTGGTATAAGAGTTTCTCCCACCAACTTTAAGCCTCAGTTAAATAGGTCACATTGAAAAGCAGACAAAGCATGTTGTAGCTGTTAAGGCCTGGGCACAACTGGGAAACACTTGTCATCAAAATATGTATGGTTGCAGCATCACTTAATGCAGATTTAGAAGAGAGGATTGAAACTATCTAGTGATGTAGTGGGGCAGAGCACTCTGGAATACAGGGACCTGGGGATTCATTTATACTTGTCTGTCTATTTTCATATTCTCCCCTTCCTTTTCTCCATCTCTTTAGCCAAAGATTTTCCCACAATACGATTTTCCAATCAGCTTTGTGTTCTGGACCTTTTTACATCTAATATTTCCTGCAGGTTTTCTGATAAACCTACAGAAAGCTGTCATCACGCTGGTGAGCAGACCCAATTGTGCCCACAGACCCAGGTGGGAAGAGAAGGAGTGGTGTTAGGTGGTGGCTAGTCATTCTAGCTCATAAGGGCCTGCTGATGTGGGGCCTTCCAGGGAGGCTGCAGCTTTGGTGATTTCAGTGGGGAGAAGGAGTAGCAGTTTCCGGAGGTTCTTCAGAGTGTAGGAAGCAGCTTTTGGAGCACTCTCCCGACTCAGAAGGCTGTGAGTTCTCTCCAGCTTATGCAGAGAGTATTTGCTTTTATCAAACTATCCTGCCTTCTCTCCTCGCTTTTAATCAAATGCCTTCAGGGAGTGATTGATACTAGTTGCTCCAAGTCTCTCTGTCTCACTTTCTCTTGAACCCATCACAGTCAGCATTTCACCCCCATCAGCTGACAGAAAATTGTTCATGTCAAGGTCATCATGACCTGCCAGTTGCTAAACATACAGTTCATTTGCATTCCCATCCCATTTGATCTCTCAGCAGTATTTAACCCTGGTGAGTGTCTGTCTTTTTTGAAACTGTCCACCTGGCCCTCAGGACACCTCACTCTTCTGGTTCTCCTCCTCACTCCCAAGGCCATTCTTGTTTTGTGCTTGTTGCTGGTCTTGCCTCCTCTTCTCCCACCACTCTAGGGCTCCATTCTCTAAGCCTCCCCTCCCCTTTTTTCTCCTTTCTTCTCTTTTACACATAAGTCCCTTGGCTTTAAATACTACTATGGACTGAATTGTGTCCCCTCAAAATTCATGTGTTAAACTCCTAACCCCCACTGCATTGGTGTTTGGAGATGGGCTCTATGGAAGGTGACTAGTTTGGATGAGGTCACGAAAGTCAGAGTCTCATGATGGGAGTAGTGGCATTATAAGAACAGACGCCAGAAGTCTTTTTTATTTCCTTTTTCCCTCTGTCATATGAAGACATAAATATATGGGGACTGTCTACATGCCAGGAAGAGAACCAAATTGTCTGGCACCTTGATTGTGGATTTTCCAACTCCAGAACTGTGAGAAATAAATTCCTATTGTTTAAGCCACCTGGTCTGTGGCATTTTATTATGGCAGGCTGAGGTGACAATATAAATACTATTTGCTGACAACTCATATTTATATATTCAGCCTGAATGTCTTTCCTGAACTTCAATCTCATGTGTCTAATTGTCTACTCAGCATCTCTACTTGGATGACTAATAGGTATCCCAAAATTAACATATCCCAAACAGAACTCCCTCACACCCAAATCTATTTTCACAATCTAATCCATCTCAGTAATGGCAGCTCTGTTTTTTCTAAATGATCAGGCTGAGAACCTTGGAGTTGATTCTCTCAAACTTCATATCCAATCCTTTAGGAAAGGCTGTAGCTCTACCCTTGAATATACATCTAGAACCCAATGACTTCTTACCACCCTCCCCACTTAGCTCCTTAGTTCAAGTCACCAGCATCCTAGATCATTGCAGAAGCCTCCTATCTGGCTCCATGCCTCCCAACTTGCCTGCCACTCCTGCCATCTCCTAGTCTATTTTCAGCCCAGCAGCTAGAGTGACACTTTTAAAATGTAGGTCAGTTCACTTCACACTTCAGCTCCACTTCCTCCAAAAGCATTCATTTCAGAGTAAAACCCAAACCATCTCATCTATGGTTCCTATATTTGGCACATGGCTGTTGCTCTGAGCTCATCTCTTGCCACTTGAACCAAACTTCATCCCTGTTCAGCCCTCTCCTACACTATTTTCCTTGCTATTCCTCAAACGCACTAAGGGTTACCCTGCTTCAGAGCCTTTTCACATGCTGTTCCCTTGGCCTGGAAACTTTCCCCTCACATGTTTGCCTGAGTCACTCACCTCCTTCCAATCAATTGGCCATCTCTAAACAGCCTTCGGTGACTGTCCATCCTTCCTAAAATGCGGATGGCCCCATCACTTTTATCCTCATTATCCTGATTTATTTTCTATACATCACTGAACACTGTTTGCTGTTTTTTTGCTGTCTTATCCTATTTACTTCTCTAGAATATAATTCTCATGAGTTTGAAAACCTTGCCTTGTTCCACTGCTGGCACCCTAAAACTTTAACAGCTCCTAGCCCATAGTAGGTGCTCAGCATTATTTGTTAAATGACTGACTGAATGAATCTATGTCTATGGCTATAAAGAGTCAACATGAGAAAGAGATTAGCCAAAGAACACATATGTGTATGGTAGCCCATGAACACAGACAATGATGTGGTGAAGGTGGGGGGCAAGTTTGAAGGGGCAAAAGGGAGGAGATGGGGGACATCTGTAATAGTGTCAACAGTAAGAAAGAAAAAGAGTCAACACGACAAAATGGTCTTGATCAACAAGCTCCTGAAAGATTATAGGCTAGTGAAGCTGTTTTATTAAACTAAACTATCTGACCTTCTGGCTTTCAAAACGAGATTGTACATACCACTGTTTCTCTTTACAGTGTAACATATGGTTAGTTTTTCCATTGATAATGAGAGACTTAAGTTTGGTGAACACTTCCATCTCATTCTGCTAACGTGTCACTGCACTAAGGTGTCCCTTTTTCAAACACTGGTTGCTTCCTAGCACATGCCTTGCTCTGTGCTGGGAGGCAGAAGTGTACGTGGCTTTAACATGACCCTGCCCTCAAGATGCTCACAGACATTTGTGGGAAAGGACTATTATCTATGCTTTCAAACCGTAAAAAAAAAATAGATAAATGGTATCACATTTGTATTCCTATCAAGGGGGGTTTAAGTGAGATGAGAACATTAGTGTCCCCGGACAGACAGTCTGTCAAGTGTCCTCTAGAGGAAGAGCCAGGACTAGACAGATTTCTGTGGCCCCAAGGGCACAGCATTGAGCATGACCCAGACATAGAGGAACAAAGTGCTCTGGGAGCTCTGAAATAGGAACGGTCACAGCTTATGGAGGATATCATGGTGAGCTTCATGAAAGAGACCATAGCTGAGCTCGGCAGACAGGAAAGTGGAGTAGTGAGAAAAAGGAGGAATTCCAGACAGAGGACCCAGGTGCATGCGTGGGAGACCCTGAGTCTCCCAGAAATGGTCATGGCTATGCATGGCTGGAGCAGGAAACAGAAACAGGTCAGTAGTAGGAAACTGGGATTGAGAGAAAACCCAAATCATGTTTGTTAATATTATTTTGTTTTGAAAAGTAACAGTATTGATAAACATCCTGTTGTTTTTGCAACAAATAACAAAAATTTTATTCTAAATCTGATAATTCTCACTTGCTATGTAATGCCAGTGCAAAGGGATTTGGAATTCTCAAAGAAGATTAATTTCTTGATAGCAACATTTTGATGTAGTTCACGTTTCTTTCAAATTTTGAAAACAAATAATTTGTGCAGCATCTCTAAGGGGTCCTATCTGTCACCTACCTACCAGAATCACCTCTCTCTCTCTCCATGGATAACAGAGTTTCCTGTAAGAGAGTCCAGTAAAGAAATTTTGTGACCATGATGGGGTTTCCTCATTTTTTCACTTTTCCCATGAAGTCCACATCTGTGGACCTCCAGGGTTTGATAATAGGTCTCTCTCATTAGCTCCAGCAGCTCAACTTCTGTCTAAATGGGATTCCAGTAAGGATGGCCACTGACTGAATACCAGTTTGTCTTTCCAGACACATGAGCTCAAATGCTTAGAGAGGTAGTTCATTTTAGTAATCACACACAGAATCTACACTGACAATGATCGTAAACTATTGTAGCTCAGACTGTTATGATAAGAATCCCGGCATCTGGTTTCCTGAAAAAACAAAAACAAAAACAAAACACAGCTGCCATTCACCTGAATCTGCAGTTCATTTCAATACAGTTTTACCCTAACATGTGCTACAAAGCAAAGATCCCCGAAGGAGTCACAGATTTGGAGCGTTTCAGAGCCTGGAGGCCAAGGGTGACGTGGTTATCTAGTTCCACTGTCCTGTTTTATGAATCAGGACACGGAAGTGAGAATACATCACAGCTTAGCAAAGACCAGTTGCAGGCAGAGCCTGAACTGTTGCCACACCTGGAACTGCAGTTCTTTCCACAAGGGCAGGTGCCCATCTTTCTGTGACCTTCTTGGGAGAATCTCATCGGCTGGGTTTGGATCTTATGCTCTTGAAGGACCTCTGTACCTCTTACCCTGTACTCTATGACTCACCTTCACTGCCTCAATACGTCTGTGCCTTTGGTAGGTGCTTTAGCACCAGGTTGGGCCACCAGGTGAGCTCCATGGGTTCAGGGAGTTTGTCTGCATTTTTGGATAATGCCTGGTGCCTCTTAGGAGTTCAGTGAATCTTAGTTTCCTTTCTTTCTTTTGCGGAAGGTACTTATTTGATTTGAGTTGATGTGGTTGGGAAAGAGGATGGATATTTGAAAGAGGATGACGGCAAGTGGCCATGTAATCCACCAAGTGTAGGGGGCACAGAGGAAAAGGAAATGCCAGGAGCTGGGGTAGTAAGGGAGAAGACAGACAAAGGGTGGAGGAAAAGTCAGGAAACGATCACATGTAAAGGTGCAAATCTGGTTCCTGTTTAAATGTGAGCAGGAGTCCAGAGTGTGTTCAGCCCACGCCTAATTATGCAAATTAGCTTATAAAGGGGAGGGGAGCATGGGTCCAGACCCTTTCCTCTCAGGCAGTGTTTGTGGAAGGGTCTGGATTCCATTTCTGCTGCTGCTGTGAGGACAAGGAGGCGTTAGCCTTGAGCTGTCCTTGGAGGCAGTTTTCCCTGCAGAGAGCTGGGTAGAATCTTATCACCTGCACAGTACAATCGCCTAGCTGGTGGGTGTCCGGGGAACCAGACCCCTGTTGTTCCTGGAGAAACCTCTCAGAAGTACTAGCAGAAGTACTTTTACCTTTAACTATACCAGAGCCTCAGGGCAGCCTTGATGCCCTCCCTCACTGCCTCCTGAAGGCTCTGGCTGCCGGAGCCTGCAGAGGGGCTGTCTGCTGGAGGAGGTCCCCTGCCCCCAACTGGTGCTGCAGAGTCAGAGAGCAGGTAATCTTGCACACAAACTGGTGGGGCTCTGGGGGCAACCTCTGCTGGAACTTCATCCCTGCCTTCCCAGCAAGCACCTTGGAACCTGGACAAGTTGGGCCTGGCCAGGGGCACTTGGAGAGTAAACCCTTTAAAGCTCCTGGCACCATGCCAGGCCAGATTAGCTTGCTGTGTGCAGGAAATATTGAACATTCTGAGTCTTAAAGAGAGAACCTGGAACAGGTCCAAGGTTACACTTAATATATCTGCTGGGAGCTGCAGAGAAGGGAGACTGGGGGAAACTGCAGAAATAACCCTGGCAGGGCCAGGAGAGCACACAGCATCAGCAGACACAGGCAGCAAATAAGAATAACAGCTCTCCTTACCTTATGGAGGGCATGCAGTTTCCCAAACTCATCACACCCATGGTTTCTGATCCCTTTGTTCCTCCTGTGGTTCTGGGAGATGAGCAGGAAATGTTATTTTAGGTAAGTCCCTGGATTATGCATCTGTATGTTTCCCACAGCACTTAACCTTGCAGGTTGTCCAGTAAATGTCAAGTAAGCAAATGGATGGGTGAGTAAACAGACTTGCATTTTGCAGGTGACAAACTGATTCAGTTAAAAGTTCATTAAAAAGCATTCAACGCAGAGCACTTACTATATGCCAGGCACCGTCTACACCCTGAGAAGATATGGTCCCTTTGTTTCTGGAGCTCACAGTTTAGAGGGTGGTATGAACAGAAATAAGTAACTAACAAGTGAGTATACAACCTGATAAGCACTGTACTTGAGCCAATCCCAGAAGACAGAAAAGAGAGACTGCCTATAAGCAAAAGGATGCCAGCGTGCCTCACCCAATTTAGTAAGAAGTGCACAGAATCTACTAGCCAGGAGTTCAGACTCATCCTTTCCCTGATCAGCAAAGTCTCCTGTTTCTCTCCCTCATGTCTACCCTTGAGCTGTTGACAATTTACTCCTGAAGTTCTATCAGCATCAAGACTTTTTCTTTCATCCTTAGGTTATATTAGTTTAAATTAAAATAGTCCATGGGAAGGATATTATGTGGATTAGGTATAAGAGAGTAAGCTTTCCTCATACCGAGCATATTCTCGGATCACAAGGGTCTGAAGCTAGAAGCCAACCCAAATGAAAAAACCCCAAAAACCTCAAGATCATGGAGACTAAATAGCATGCTATTAAACAATGAATGGGTCAAGAATGAAATTAGGGAAGAAATCAA
>CM052546.1:38162110-38209855 GCA_028533065.1 Trachops cirrhosus
AACTAGGGGTGTTGGAAAGGGGAGGGAGGAGGGGAGGAATGGGTGGGTGGGCTGGAAAGGGAATAAAGGATAGAAACTGTACTGAATAAACTAAAATAAAAATTAAAAAAAAATAAATAAAATAAAATAAAATGAAGCATAAAAAAAAAAAAAAAAAAAAAAAGAGAGTAAGCTTTCCTGAGGGTGTGGGGGAAAGAATAGAGAGATGGGCTCGAGGACTCTGCACTGTCTGGTGGTTTGTATGGGAGAAGAAGGTGACTAGGGAGGGGAAGAAGAAGAGGAACCCATTAACTATGGACTACTAGAAGAAAGCAGTTTTGCTTTACTCCATCTAGCACATCCCTCCAGCAATAGGAATATAATACAAATACACCATATCTATTGTATGTATACATATACATAAATGTATGTGTATACACACAAAAACGCACAGGCACCAACACACTCTTTAAATCTGTCACCAAAATAGCATGTAAATTAAAAAAATTAATTGCAGTTTACATTCAATATTATTTTGTATTAGTTTCAGGTGCACAGCACAATGGTTAGACAATCATACACCTTACAGAGTGGTCCCCCTGATGTCTCACCTGCCAACCTGGCACCACACATAGTCACTGCAAAATATTTGCTACATTCCCTATGCTGCACCTTCCCCCCCATACCTGTGCACATAACCTGTTCTGTAGCTACCATTTTGTACTTCTTAATCCCCTTGTCTTTTTCACCCCTTCTCCCAACCTCCCTCCCCTGAGACAACCAAAATCTGTTCTCTGTATCTATGAGTCTGTTTCTATTTTGTTTGTTTGTTCTGTTCTTTACATTCCAAATATATGTGAAATCATGCAGTATTTGTCTTTCTCTGTCTGACTTATTTCGCTTAGAATAATACTATCCAGGTCCATTCATGCCTGTTGCAAATAGTAAGATTTCATTCTCTTTCATGGCTGAGTGATATTCTATTGTATGTATATACCACCACTTTTTTATCCACTCATCTCTTCATGGACTCTTGGGTTGCTTCATATCCTAGCTATTGTAAATAATGCTGCAATGAACAGAAGAATGCATACATTCCTTTAAACTAGTATTTTGCATTTCTTCAGATAAATGCCAAGAAGTGGAATTGTTATGTCATACTGTAGTTGTGTATTTAATTTTTTGAGAAACCTCCATACAGCTTTCCACAGTGGCTGTACCAGTCTGCATTCTCACCAATAGTGTACTAGGGCCCCTTTCTCCACATCTTTGTAAATACTTGTTTGTTGATTTATGGTTGATAGCCATGTTGACAGGTGTGAGTCAATATCTCATTATGGTTTTAATTTGCATTTTCTCTAATGATTAGTGGCACTGAACATTTTTTCATATGTCCATTGGTCATCTGTATGTCCTCTTTAGAGAAGTGTCCATTCAGGTCCTCTGCCCACTTTTTAATTGAATTGTTTGTTTTTTTTGTGTTGACTTGTTTGAGATTTTTGTAAATTAAGATATTAACCTTTATCAGATGTATCATTGGTGAATATGTTTTCCCATTCAGCGAGTTGTCTTTTCATTTTGTTGATGGTTTCTTTGCTGTGCAAAAACTTTTTAGTTTGACGTAGTTTCATTTGTTTATTTTTTTTTTTTACCTTGCCTAAGGAGATATGTCAGAAAAATATTGCTAAGAGAAATGCCAGAGATTTTATTGTTTATGTTTTCTTGTAGGAGTTTTATGGTTTCAGGTCTTATATTTAAATCTTTAATCTATTTAATTTTTGTATGTGATGTAAGAAGGCGGTCTTCACTTTTTGTATGTAGTTTTCCCAACACCATTTATTGAATAGACTGTTTTTACCCTCATTATATGTTCTTGCCTTTTTTTGTTATATATTAATTGACCATAAAAGCATGGGTTTATTTCTCAGCTCTCTATTCTGTTCCATTTATCCCTGTGTCTGTTTTATGCCAGTACCATATTATTTTGATTACTATAACCTTGTAGTGTAGTTTGCTATCTGTAACATGATTCCTCCAACTTATTTTTCCAGATTGCTGTGGCTATTCAGGGTTTTTTGTAGTTCCATAGAAATTTTTGGATTATTTGATCTAGTTCTGTGAAAAACACCATTGATATTTTGACAAGATATTTTGCATTGATTCTATAGATTGCTTTGGATAGTGTGGACATTTAAACAATGTTAATTCTTCATATCCATGAACACAGTAAATGCTTCATTTTATTGTATCTTCTTCAATTTCTTTCTTTAGTCTCATACAATTTTTCAATTATAGGTCTTTTACCTCCTTGGTTAGATTTATTACTAGACAATTGTAAAAGGAATTATTTTTCAGTTTCTCTTTCTGATAGTTCATTATTGCTGTTTAAAATACAATTGATTTCTGGATACTTATAGTATTTTCTATCCTGCTACTTTATTGAATTCATTGATCAGTTCTAGTAGTTTTTCTTGAAATCCTTAGGTGTCTCTATGTTCTTTGTAAATAATGACTTTTTTTTTTTACTTTTTCCTTTCCAATTTGGATGCCTTTTATTTCTTCTTTTTGTCTGATTGCTGTGACTAGGACTCCAGTACTGTGTTGAATAAAAGAGGTGAAAGTGGACATCTTTATTTTGTTTCTGATCTTAAGGAAAATACTTCTAGTTTTTTTCAGTTGAGCTTAATGTTAGCTGTGGGTTTGTCATATATGGCTTTTTTATGTTGAGATATTTTCTCTCTATTCTTACTTTGCTGACTTTTTATCAGTAATAAGTGGTGGATTTTTGTCAAAAGTTTTTTCTTCATCTATTGATATAATCATGTGATCTTATTCTTTATTTTATTTATGTAGTATATTATGTTTATTGACTTCCACATGATGAATTATCCTTGCATCCCAGAATAAATCCCACTTGATCATGGTGTATGATCCTTTTTAATGTATTGCTGAATTTAGTTTGCTATATTTTGTTGAGGATTTTTGCATCTATGTTCATCAGGGATTTTGGTGTATAATTTTCTTTCTTTATAGTAAATTTATCTGGTTATATAATCAGGATAATGCTGGCCTCATAAGATGACCTGGGGAGTCTTCCCTCCTCTGAATTATTTTGGGATAGTTTGAGAAAGACAAGTGTCAATTCTTCTTTGAATGTTTGGTAAAATTCACCTGTGAAGCCATCCAGCATTAGACTTCTGTTTCTTGGAATTTTTAAAATTACTGCTTTAATTTCATTAGTTGTAGTTGGCCTGCTCAGCTTTCCTGTCTTCTTGATTCAGTTTGGAAGATCGTATGTTTCTAGGAATTTATCATTTTTCCAGATTGTCCAGTTTGTTGGTGTATAGTTGTTCACAATATTTAATTACAATTCATAGTATATCTGTGGTATCAGTTGTTACTTATCCTTTTTCATTCCTAATTCTTTAAATTATTTTTATTATTGTTTATTCTGTTACAGTTGTCCCAATTTTTCCCCCTTTGACTTCCTCTGCCAAGCCCACCCCCCACCCCCTTCCATAGTCATTCCCCACACTATTGTCAATGTCCATGGGTCATTCATAAATGATTTTATTTATTTGGGTTATTTCTCTTTTATTCTTGATCAGTCTGGTTAAAACTTTATCAATATTATTTATCTTTTCAAAGAATGAGCTTTGGTTTTCATTGATATTTTGTACTTCTTTACACTCATTTATTTACACTCTAATTGTATTACTTTTATGCTTCAACTCATTTTTGACCTTGCTTATTGTTCTTTTTCTGTTTCTTTTCAGTGTAAGTTTAGATTGTTTATTTGAGATTTTGCTTGTTTCCTGGTGTAGATCTTTATTGGTATGAATTTCCCTCTTACAACTACTTTTGCTCTGCCTCATAGATTTTGTAATGAGGTGTTTTCATTTTTTTGATCTCAAGGTATCTATGGTTTCTTCCTTATCTCATTGTTAACCCGTGCATTGTTTAGTAACATGATGTTTAGCCTCCATGTGTTTCTGCTGTTCCAGGTTTTTTTTCCTTGTGATTTCTAGTCTTATACCATGTGGCCAGAGAAGATGCTTGAGATCATTTCAATCTTAAATTCACTGAGAATTGTTTTGTGTCCTAACATGTGGTGTATCTTAGAAAATGTTCCATGTGCACTTGAAAAGAATGTATATTCTGCTGCTTTTGTCATGAAATGCTCTGAGAATATCAGTTAAATTTATCTGGTCTAATGTATCATTTAAGGTCGCTGTTTCCTTATTTTCTCTTCAGAAGATCTACCTATTGATGTCAATGGGAAGTGAAAATCCTTTACTATGACTATTACTGTCAATCTCCCTCTTTATATTTTTAAATATTTGTTTCATATATTTAGGTGCTCCTCTGTTGGGTTTATATATGTTTACAAGAGCTATATCCTCTGGTTGGATGGATCCCTTTATTATTATGTAATATCATTCTTTGTTTCTTAATATAGCTGCAGTTTTAAAGTCTATTTAGTCTGATATAAGTATTGCTACCCCAGATCTTTTTACATTTCCATTTGAATGAAATATCTTTTGGGATGCAAAGTTTATTTTCCAGTATTTCTTACACTAAGCAATTCTATAGTGATGGTTGCCTAATATTCATGAGCATGAGGCTTCATGTGACTTGACAGCTGTAGGTTTCAAATTTTATTAAAATTTTGCCTTGTTCACAGTCTGAAATTTTTAAGGCCTTATCTAATTGGTTTAGGCCACAGGGCCTACCCCCTTGGCCATTTGAAAAGATATATATTTTGCCAAGTAATTGAGGGAAAGTAATAAACTAATGTGTAAGAAATAGCAAAAAGTTTTGATGATCTATGTCTTAGTGGAAAAGGATAGCTCATAAAAGTAACTATTACATGATACATGCTTGCATTTTTTACAGGTGAATTCACAGTCTCTTTTATACAAATGCTGTTTGGCATTTGGATATAAGCAGCAGAAATCCAGACATTTCCAAATGTAGCCCACACATCTGGGTTGTTGGCTGAGAAATGAGATTTTTAGCAGACCGCTGAGTGCCAGGTGACCACAACCTGTGTGTCATTGCTCTCTTCTGGAAAAGCATCTGTGGTTCTTCTGTGTCTCTCCTCATATCTCCTGAGTACTGTGCATGTGAATTCACTTGCCCATCTTTCCCCACAGGATGCAAACACTTTGAGGGAAGTGATGGCTCTTATTCACCTTTTTTTACTCCCAGATATTCATTGAATGAATAAATGAATGAATGAAGTGCCTAACCATCATTTCTACACCTATGAACTCAATGTAGTGCTTTGTACAGAGAAGAAACACAATGAACAGTAAGTGAACATCTACATTTGTAAGTAGAGAGATTCAGATCAGCTTGTTGCATTATAGCTTTTTTGTTTAAATGTTTCAAAGCCTGAGACATTATTTTTACATGACTTTCCCTAGCCCAAGAAGGAAAATAAATAAAAATGATGAAGAGATTGAAGCACCAGGAGAAGGGACACGGATTCCTTGTGTTCACTTGGGGAATGAAGCACAAAGCCAGGGTTTGGATTTCACCTCCCTCTGCTCTTTCCCTCCTGCAAATGTGCCTCCCTCGGCCTTTCTCTTCACATTAGAAGTCGGCTGAGTATTGTTACATTCCATGGCCTCTGCATGAAACCCACATTCCATAAATCCCAAAGCTTTTCTTCTGTTTCAGAGCAAGAGGATCAACAAGACATATGCTTTTTTTTTTTTTTGTAACCAGTAAGTAGCTTTTTAGAATCAATCCACTTTTTCTAATGGCAAGAATCTGTGTTCTCTCTGTCCTCTCTCCAGAACACCTTTCCTTATGTTCAGAGAGACTTATTGTTTTCCCTCCACCACTCCATCTCTTTCTTCCCACAGGTCTAGGGTCTGTTCATAAACCACCAGTTTCTCTAGAGTCTTGTATTTCCTGCCTGCTGCAACTAGAATTTTATGGCTCTAATCAGATTTTGCTGTTTTTCTTCACAGTGTCTCTTTCCCATCCATTCTGCCCTCTTGACTCTTATCACCCCCCACCCTCACCTTCATGGTGCAGGGTCCTGTTAAATGGTGACCAGTCCAATTTCTGGCACCCAAATAAATCTGTATTTTCAAGCTTGGGAAACCAGGCTCACCCACTGGCACCCAGATTAATGAGTCCTCTGTGATAAACCTACACTAGTCATTACTCAAGACTCCTGAGACCCCAACACAGGGTTTCCTGCCTGAGACAGTTCAGTCCCTCTTCTCTCCCTCACTTTCAGGAAAAGAAAATGCTCCATGGCACCGGGACTTGTCTCCGTGTCCACTCTTCCACTGCATGATACAGATACTCAGAGTGGCGCCCAGCTGCTCCCAGGCCTTCCTCCACAGCAGTCTGTGAAATCAGCCGGTACCGGCAGCAGGCCAGCACTCCCGGCTCGCTCCCGCGCTGCTGGCAGTTTCGGAGCGGTCTGCAGGAAGCACGGAGCACAGGCTTCTCTCCCCAGCCCACCCGGCAGCAAATCTTTACCTTATTGTTTAGAAGGAGGGCTGTGTTTCAGCACCCTAAATCTGCACCCTATCTTATTGACAAGGGTGCTAATATTGTCTCATGTTGGGGAGGAAGGGGATGATGGGGTCTGTGGTCCTTCCAACCCTGGGGGGCTTCTGTGGCGGGTGCAGGGGTGAAGGTCTGTATTTCCTTCTGCTCTTTGGAATTTTGGGACTACTCGTATTTACTTATATTTATTCTATTTCATCCTTTTGAGCTGTGAAATTACCCCCTTTCACTCCTCCAGCCTTCTACTTCTGCTGAATAAAAATGAATTACAATGAATCAAAATCTTTATTAACACCTTTAACAATGGTTCCGTGACTGCCCCTCATTCAGCCTCTCAGTGGTCTATAGCTTAAAATCTGACCAGGACATAGCAATTCACAAAGCCAAATGTCTTTAAAATAAAATACCTGCTTTTGGCTTCTTGGAATAAATCTGGGAGCTAATGAGATGGTTAGTTTTATGTGTCAGCTTTGCTAGACAATAGTACTCAGCTATTTAATTGAACGCTAATCCAGGGGTTGATGTGATGGTATTTTGTAAATGTGGTTATCAGCTACACTCGATTGACTTTATGAAGATTACCCTGGACAATGTGAGTGGGTTTCATCCAATCAGTTGATGGTCTTAAAAGCAAAAATGTAGGCTTCTCAGGAAACCAAAAATTCTGCCTCCAGACTGCAACACCAACGCCTGAGTTTCCAGATGCTGCCTTGCCTTACAAAGTTCAGACTCACCAGGTCCTGCAATTCATTTAAACATATCTCTTTATATAAAATAAATACCTCTATCTCTGTTTATATTTACTCTATTTATATTTATGCCATCTATATTATATCTGTGTGTTATTGATTCCATCTCTCTAGAAAACCCGGACTGATTGCGGATGTTCAGGAATCGAATTGTTCACTGTGAAGTAACTTTGGGAGGATGACTGGTCTTTTTTCGTTTCCCAAGGCCCCTCTGCTAGGCACATGGTAGGAGCATAATACATGCTCATTGAACTTACTGAAAACCCAAAGAAGCCCCAAGATGCTTTTCTCAACTTCTGCCACTTCACTTGCAACTCAAGCAGATATATTAGCTCCCTCTCATCCACACAGAGCTGACTGATCATCTCCACTTCAGAGTCTAACTCTTCTCACAACCTTTCGTAATACTGTTTAGTACAGGTTCTGCACCACTCTCTTCTTTGAAAGCTACATGGAGCTCATGCTTGCCTCCTCAGCCCTTGTCCAGTGGATTCTTTAGGTTTATGTGAGTTGTGTTCTACTTTGCCTGGCACCTTAACATAATGTTCTCTCTTTCTCATGAGGTGGTGGACCTTCTGAGGGGAAATCTAGGCTCTGATGTCATGGAATATTCATGGACTTTGGAATCAGTCAGACCTAGTTTGAGACCTGGTTGTCACACATGCTTTGAGAACCTGATGAAGTCATGGAACTTTTATGAGCCTTCTGTAGAATGGGGTAAAATGACTCAGGAAGATGTGAGAGATGAAGCAAATAGCTACTGATCAATTTTATGTTAAACAGCAGTAAAACACTAATTATTCTCCTGATGAAACTCTTTGTGGAACTGTGAAATTCAAAGCAGACAAGGTGACAGCTACTCTGATTGGCTCTAAGGAAATCCTCCTGCTTGTGTGCTGGAACTTCTGTCCTCCACCCTATTCAAGGACATGCTTCCTGCAGTTTTTTCTGTGTCTCTTACATCAACATGTAACACTGCTCTACTGAATCATTCCTGCCAGCCTCAGAACATGATGGAATAACCTTTAAACCAAACAACAAACCCAAGTGATCTTCCTTCACCTACACTGTCCTCCAGTTTCTACCTCAGTCCTGTCTTTTTCTTTATAGTAAGAGCCACTTACCAGTTTTCTGTACAATCTGTCTTCATAATCTTGCCTCTTGTTATTTCTCAAAACCACTCCACTTGGGTTTTCTTCCCACTACTCCACTACAGCTCTAGTGAAGATCACAAAAGACTTGCACACAGCCAGAAGTTACAGTTGATTCTCAGTCACAATGTTAGTCACCATTGATCACGCCTTCACCTTGAAGACTTTCTTCAGTAGCTCCTGGGGTACCAGTCTCTTTGAGTTCTGCCCATTTCACTGGCTGTTTCTCCTCAATTATTTTTTGTGCTCCTTTTCATTCTCCTGACTTCTGAAGTGTTACCACAGGGCTCAGCTCTCAATGTACACACTTGGAGAAGGAAAGGAGGTATTCACCAAATTCCAGGGTTTTAAATGTCTCTTATATATGCCCCAATTCAGGTGTCGATACAGGCCCTCTCTCCTGAGAACTAGACTCATATAGCCATGTAGGCAACTGCCTACTTAATATCTTTGCTTGGATGTCTAACAGACATCTAGAATTAATAATACCTAAGGCCCTGGCTGGCGTAGCTCAGTGGATTGAGCGCGGGCTGCGAACCAAAGCATCGCAGGTTCGGTTCCCAGTCAGGGCACATGCCTGGATTGCGGGCTAGGTGCCCAGTGGGGGCCACATGAGAGGCAACCACACATTGATGTTTCTCTCCCTCTCTTTCTCCCTCCTTTCCCCTCTCTAAAAATAAATAAATAAAATCTTTTAAAAAATAATACCTAAAGACAAACTTCTGATTTTTCCCTGAAATCTCATATTTTGAAACTTTTCTTATTTCAATAAATGACTATTACATTCTACAATTTACTCATCTCTAAAACCTTGGGATTACCTTTGATACATCATTTGTTACCACACTCTATACTCAATCTGATGGCAAATGCTCTAAGTTCTTTTAAAATATATCCAGAATCTAACCAGTTCTTGCCACTTTTACTCATATACTGAATCTAGTCCAATTCACCATTCTCTCTCATGTGAATTATTATAACAGCTTCCTAACTGTATCCTTACTTCCCCTTCATCCATCAATTGTTTATTCTTAATACAATATCCAGAATGATCATCTTAAAATGTTAGTAATTTCATGTCTCTCTTCTCTCAAAAATCTTTCAATAGCTTCTCATCTCACTCAAAGTAAAAGGTTAAGTACAATTAAAGACTGAAGCCCCTACAAGGTCTACTTCCAGGGGAAGCAGAGTTTCTTCCCCTTTTCCTATTTACTACTGGGTATGATCATCTGTCTTCAATTAAAATCTCCTTGCTATTCCTCAAACATAGTGAAATATGCACCCACTTCAGGAGTTTTGTAGATTATTCCCTCCACCTGGGACATTTTTCTCCTGTGTATCCCTATGAATCCCCCCATATTGACCCCCTGCCATGATGTCCATGTGCATCATTTGCTCTCTTCAGACAAGAGAACTTATCAGACAGCTGAACCTGAGCACCCTGTAAAAAAGGGAGCCTCATACGTCATCACTTTATAGACTCCTTACCTTGTTTTATTTTTATAGCACTTATCAATACATGACATACTATATCATCCTTTGTTTATTCACTTACTGCCTATTCCCACATAAATATTAAGTTCTATGGCATAAATGTTAAGTTCTAATGGCATCAGGAGCTTTGTCACTTGGTCAGTATTATATTTACTAGAATCAAGTAAATGCCTTTTCCCAAGTACCAGTATATACAAGGTCTGAAATTGCAAAAAGAGAGAATTGAGCACACAGAAAAAGTAAGTTCAGATGATAGAAACTTTGTGACAGTATAATACAGACTTCAGATAGTTTATGACAAAATTGGGAAAATATGAAGCATAACAACATTCACATCATAGGGATATCAGAAGGAGAAGAAGAGGCCCACACCAAGACACATCATAATTAAAATGCGAAAGGTTAAAGAGAAAGAGAGAATCTTAAAAGCAGTGAGAGAAAGACAGTTAGTTACCTACAAGGGGGTTCCCCTAAGGCTGTCAGCTGATTTCTCAATAGAAACATTTTAGGTCCAAAGAGATTGGCACAAAATATTAAAAGTGATGAAAAGCAAGAACCTACAACCAAGACTACTTTACCTAGGCTATCATTTAAAAATAAAGGAGAAATAGAAAGTCTTCTTTAAGTAGAGAAAAAGTATAAAATGACAATAAGTATGAACCTATTGATAATCACTTTAAATGTAAATGGCAATAATGCTCAAAGGACATAGTGTAACTGAATGGATAAGAATAAAAACACATATATATGTTGTTTATAAGAGCTGCCTGAGAATGAGAGACACACATAGACTGAAAGTATTGGGATGAAAAAATATTCCATGCATGTGGGAATGAAAAAAAAAAGCTGGGGTAGTTACACTTAATCAGGCAAACCAGGCTTTAGAACAAAAGCTATAATAAAAGACAAAGAAGAACACTATGTAATGATGAAGGTATTGATCCAAAAAGAGTATAACCCTTATAAACTTTTATGTATCTAACATAGGAACACCTAAATATATAAAGTGAATCTTGATGGGCATAAAAGGAGAGGTTGGCAGTAACACAATTATAGCAGGGAGTTTTAACACTCCATTGACCCTACCCCTAATCCTAACCCTAACCTCAATGGATAGATATTCCAGGAAGAGAATCAAGAATCAACAAGTATAGGCCATATTAAATGATGCACTAGATCAGATGGATTTAATTTCTATCTTCAGAGCACTTCACCACAAAGTAGGAGAACTACCATTCTTATGAAGTGCACATGAAACATTTTCTAGGATAGATCACATGTTAGGACACAAAGCAAGCCTCAATAAATTTGAGAAGATTAAAATCATATTAAGCATCTTCTCTAACCATAATAATACAAAGCTATAAACAATCACAAGCAAAAAATGGAAAAAGAAACACACACATGAAAGGTAAATAGCATGTTACAAAACAATGAATGGATTGATAATGAGATCAAAGAAGAAATTAATGGATGCCTTGAGAAAATAAGAATGGAAATACAACAACTCAAAATATGTTGAAAATAGTGAAATTAGTTCAAGAAGAAAATTCATAGCACTATAGGCCTACCTCAAGAAAGCAGAAAAATCTCAAACAATCTAATCTTCATTGACAGTAACTACAGAAAGAACAACAAACATAGCCTAATGTGAGTAGAAGAAAGGACATAATGAAGATCAGAACAAAATAAATAAAATTGAGTCTTAAAAAATAATACCTAAGATCAATGAAACCAAGAGCTGGTTCTTTGAAAAGATAAACTAGATTGATAACCCTTTAACCAGACTCATCATAAATAAAAGAGAGAGGGAACATAAATAAAATCAGAGAAGAAAGAGGAGATATAACAACTGACACCATAGAGATACAAAGGATTATAAGAAAATACTACATACAACTATATACCAACAAAGTGGACTATCTGGGACAAATGGATAAATCACTAGAAACATAGAATATTTTAAAACTAAATAATAAAAAAACACAGGAAATCTAAACAGGCCGATTAAAACAAATAATCCAATAAATAAAAGTCCTGGACTGATGGCTTCAAAAACAAATTTTACCAAACATTCAAAGAAGAACTAATACCTATCCTTCTCAAACCATTCCAAAAATTCAAGAGGAGGGAAGACTCCCAAGTACATTTAACGAGGCCAGCATTATTGTAATTCCAAAACCTCTTAAAGACACTACAAAGAAAGAAAATTATAGGCCAATGTCCTTGATGAACATAGATAAAAAATCCTCAACAAAATATTAACAAACTACGTTCAGAAATACATTAAAAAAAACCAATGAGGAAAAACTAAACGCATTTCCTTTAAGATTGGAAATGAGAGGGATGTCCACTTTCACAACTCTTATTCAATATAGTACTGGAAGTTCTAGCCACAGCAATCAGAAAAGAAGAAGAAATAAAAGGTAACCAAATTGAAAAGGAAGAATTAAAACTGCCATTATTTGCAGATGACATGATACTGCTGCATATAAAGGAACATTAAAGATTTCACTAAAGAACTACTTGAACTAATAAATAAAATCAGTTCATAGCAGGATATAATAAAAATATTTAAAAATTAATTACATTTTTATACACCAGTAATGAACTATGAGATAGAGAAACTAAAAACAATCCCATGTACAATTGCATCAAAAAATATCTAGGATTAAATTTAACCAAGATAGTAAAAGACCTGTACTCAGAAAATTATAAGACACTAAAGAAAGAAATGGATGAAGAAACAAACAAATGGAAGCATATATTATGTTTGTGGATAGGAAGAATTAACATTGTTAAAATGTTCATACTATCCAAAGCAATCTATAGATTCAATGACATTCCCATCAAAATACCAATGATGTACTTGACAGAACAAGAACAAATAATTCAAAAATTTATATGGAATCACAGAAGACCCCGAATTGCCACAGCAATGTTGAGAAAGAGTAATAAGTTGCAGGCATCAGTTTACCTGATTTTAAACTATACTACATGGCCACAGTAATCAAAACAGTATGGTACTGGAATAAAAACAGACATATGGATCAATGGAAGAGAAGCGAGACTCCAGTACTAAATCCACACCTGCATGTTTAATTAATATATGGCAAATGAGGCAACAACATACAATGGAGTAAAAAGCAATCTATTCAATAAATGGTGTTGGGAAAATTGGACAGATACATGCAAAAAAAAACCCCAATAAAACTAACCAGCTTTTTATACCACATACAAAAATAAACTCCAAATGGATTAAAGAGTTAAATGTAGGACTCAAAACTGTAAAAATCCTAGAGAAAACATAGGCAGTGAAATCTTGGATATTTCTCTTAGTAACATTTTTCTGCTCTATTTCCTCAGGCAGGGAAACTTTAAAAAGAAAAGAAAAGAAAAGAAAACAAATAGGACTACATCACTATACATCACCGAATGGGAGAAATACTCGTCAATGATACATCTGATAAACGGTTAATATCCAAAGTTTATAAAGAACTCATACAACACAACACTAAAAAAATTAATTAAAAATAGGCATAGGACCTGAGTCCTATAGGCATAGACACTTCTCCAAAAATGAAATATAGATGACCAACAGATACATGGAAAGATGCTCAATGTTACTAATCTTCAGAGAAATGCAAGTTAAACTACAGTGAGATATCATTTCACACCTGTCAGAATGGCTGTCCTCAATAAAACAACAAACAAGTATTGGCAAGAATGTGGAGAAGAGGGACCTCTCATGCACTGTTGGTAGGAAGGCAAACTGGTACAGACACTGTAGAAAAGAGTATGGTGGTTTCTCAAAAAAATAAAAATAAAAATGGAACTGCCTTAGTATCCCACAATGCCACTTCTGGGTATATATTGAAGAAACTGAAAACAGTAATTAAAAAAAAATGCATTCCACCCTGGCTGGTGTAGCTTAGTGGGTTAAGCGCGGGCCTGTGAACCAAGAGATTGCGGTTCGATTCCCAGTCAGGGTACATGCCTGGGTTGCAGGCCAGTTCCCAGCAGGGAATGCACAGGAAGCAACCATACATTGATGTATATTTCTCTCCCTCTCTCCTTCCCTTCCCCTCCAAAGATAAATAAATAAAATCTTTAAAAAAAAAGCATTCCCATGTTAATTGCAGCATTATTTACAATAGCCAAGCTGTGGAAGCAACCCAGGTGTCCATCAATAGACATGTGGATAAAAAAAGTAGTGGTACTTATATACAATGGAATATTACTCAGCCATAAAAAGGAATGAAATCTTACCATTTGTGATAGCATGAATGGAACTATAGGGTATTATGTTAAGTGAAATAAGTCATCCAGAGAAAGAAATTTACCATATGATTTCATCTATATGTGGAATCCAAAGTACAGAATAAACAAACAAAACCAAAACAGACTCATAGATGCAGAGAACAGACTGATGGTTGCTGGAGGGGAGAAGTTTGAGGGACTGGTTGAAAAAGGTGATGAGAATTAACAGAACAGATTGGTAGTCACAAAATAGCCATGGGGAACACTAGCCAGGTGGGTCAGTTCACTGAAGCATTATCCTGTATGTACATCAAAAGTTTCAATTCCCAGTCAAGGCATATACCAAGGTTGCAGGTTTGATCCCCGGTTAGAGCACATATGAGAGCCAATCAACAGAGATATTTTTCTCTCTCTGTCTCTCTCTCCTTTCCCTTTCTCACTCTTTATAATCAATGAACATATTCTTAGATGAGGATCTAAAAAAGAAAAAGAAAACTCTAGCAGAAAGTTATATAAACAAAATAAAAAGAATAGTCAGGAGATGTAATGTACAGCATGGAGAATATGTCAATAATATTATAATAACTTTGTATGATTGCAGTTGGGTACTAGAAATATCAGGAAATAACTTTGTGAAGTTTATCACTGTCTAACCATTATGCTGTATACCTGAAACTAATGCAGAATAGTAGTGAATGTAAACTGTAACTGAAAGAAATTTAAAAAGTTAAAAATGAAAATAAAATAGAGCAGCAGAGAACAGTTTGTAGATAGTACTATCTATTAGAGTGTGGGAAGGATTATGAAACACCAGCCAGAGGTGTTGAAGTAACCGGGAGTAAGCCAAAGCTAAAACTTGTGACCATCTAGGTTTGCAGCGTAAGGGGAGGAGGTTTTCCACCTCCGGGAGAGAGCAGTGAGATTTAGCAGAGGGCTGTCTGAACTGCAGCTATCTTAAAGCAGCAATCCAACAGGGAGAGATCTGGGGCAATAAACACCACTAACTAACTGTGCCCCTTTTTCTACGCCTAGTACCTCTCTTGACAGTTTCCAAGTACACAGTAGGGAGCCGGGGTGCCACTGAAGCCCACAACCGTCAGTCCCCCGGAAGCCCACAACCGTCAGTCCCCCGGAGGTTGAGAGCAGGGTGCACAGGGTGGAAAGAGGATCTGAAGGAACTGATGCGGAAGATCCCGCCCAGTTTGCTTAACAATCAACAACTTCTGAAGGAGGGAGGGCATTCTTGAAGACTTTTCTGTAATGTCTGCAATACACATGGATTACTTTTATTCATCGTTCCTACTTTTGGTGGTGGTGTGATTATGAACTCCCCTTTGTTTTGCTTTCCTGTATTAAAATTATACAATTTAAAAAAATTAATATGGGACTGTATGATTCCATTTACATGAAGTTAGGAACCAGCTAACCCAATTTATGGTAATCAAAATTAGAATAGTGGTTACCTCTGGGAAGGACTTGGGTATTGACTAGGAAGGGGCACAAGGGAAACTTTCTCAAAATTGTAATTTGAACATGGTGATGATTACATGAGCCTATATATATGTGTATACATATACATACACATATATGTTCAAATTTACTAAGCTGTGTGCTTAAGATTGGTGCACTTTATTGTATGTAAGTTATACCTCAATTTAAAAAATAGCCTAGTTATGTCCTTGGAAGTGCAATCACTGTGACCAATATTTTCACATTTATCTAATCTATCTGAGCATTCATATGCCAAATCTGCATTTTCCTATCTGCTCTCTCTACATGTATAACCAGCACACAGTCTTTCAAGGGGGAAAGATAGGGTAGGACTGTAGACTAGGATGAGGGAAAGCTACAGATAATTACACCCAGTTCAAAATAAACATAATAAAACTATAGAAATCTAATTTTTGCAACTTGAGAGGGTTTTTTTCCTGCAGCTATTCACTTCTAATCACTCTCACCTAATAAGTGAATAGAATAGCTAATGTGATTACACTAATTCACTATTCATCAAGAATATTAAGTGAATAGAATATTTTGCATTTCACCAGTCACACATCTTGAGTATTTAACTGATATTACAATCAAACATTTGTTAGATTTTCTCTCTGCTTCTAGGCCATGGCTTATGGATAATTATAGTGTTTAATTAGCTCCACACAGCACTTGGCTCTCCAGTGTGGATGGAAATTACAGGATGTAGAAAGAACAAATGAAAGGCTGTAAAGGAAAGTAGCCCTTTGCTATACTTCTCTGGAAGCATTAGGAGAGGCCATGGGCAGCACAGTGTGAGTTGTGTTATTTCACTTGAGTAAAAAAAGTTGCTTTGATTTTTTAAAATTTTTTCAGGATCAATTTATTTTTTAATTTTTTTCTGTTCTTTTTATTGTTTAAAGATTATTTTTATTTAGTGAATTAAATAAAAATTTACTGTGACATTTTGTAATAAGCATTGACTAAGTTGTGAAATAAGCAAATATACAATGCACTAAGATTATGTATCAGGATATTTATTTTTGGGAACAACACAAAATACTTTGTTGAAGCCTTATAAAACCTACATTATTTATTTATTTGTTTATTTAATTTTATTATTGACACTATTGCAGATGTCCCCATTTTACTCCCCTTTGCCCCTTCCACTCAGCCCCAGCATTCACCACATTGTTGTCTGTGTCCATGGGAATATATATATGTGCATATATTTATGTGTATGTGTGTGTGTGTGTGTGTGTGTGTGTGTGTGTATTCTTTGGATAATCTCTTCCATTCTACTCCCCCTCACCCAGTTCTGAGATTTATCACTCTGTTCCATGTTTCTATGCCTTTGGTTTAATTTTGTTCATCAATTTATTTTGTCTATTAGCTTACACATAGGAGGGACATCATATAGTATCTACCTTTCTCTGACTGGCTTATTTTGCTTAGCATAGTAAGCTCCAGGTCCAACCAGGCTGTTGGAAAGGGTAAGAGTTCCTTCTTTTCACAGCTGTGTAGCATTCCATTGTGTAAATGTACCCCATCTTTTTATCCACTCATTTACTGATGGGCACTTGGGCTTTGTCTAGATCTTGGCTATTTTAAATAATGCTGCAATAAACATAGGGGTGCATATATTCTTTTGAATTAGTGTTTTAAGTTTTTTAGGATATGTTACCAGAAGTGGGATTGCTGGGTCAAATGGCAATTCCATATTAGTTTTTAGAGGAAACTCCATACTGTTTTCCACAGTGGCTGCACCAGTCTGTATTCCCACCAACAGTGCATGAGGGTTCCCTTTTCTCCACATCCTTACCAACACTCATTGTTTATTGATTTATTGATGGCGGCCATTCTGGCAGGTATGAGGCAATAGCAATAACTCATTATAGTTTGAACTTGCATTTCTCTGATGAGTAGTGATGTTGGGCATCTTTTCATATGTTTGTCGGCCATCTGTATGTCCTCTTTGGAGAAGTGTCTAATTTAAGTCTTTTGTCCATTTTTAAATTGGGGTTTTTTGTCTTCCAGGTGTTGAGTTGTATAAGTTCTTTATATGTTTTGGAGATTAACCCCTTATCAGAGGTATCATTGGCAAATATGTTTTCCAATGTGGTGGGTTCCCTTTTGACTTTGACAATAGTTTCTTTAGCTGTGCAGAAGCTTTTTAATTTGGTGTAGTCCCATTTGTTTATTTTCTACTTCATTACCATTGCCCTGACATATTGGCAATGATATTGCTATGCAAGATGTCTAAGATTTTACTGTTTACATTTTTTTCTACAATTTTTATAGTTTTTGCAAGTTACATTTAAATTTTTTATTCATTTTGAGTTTATTCTTGTGTATGGTGTAAGTTGGTGGTCTAATTTTATTTTTTTGCATGTACCACTCCAATTTTCCCAACACCATTTATTGAAGAGACTGATTTCACTCCATTATATGCTCTTGACTCCTTTCTCAAATATGAGTTGACCATAAAGGCATGGATTGATTTCTTGGCTTTCTGTTCTGTTCCACTGATCTATATGCCTGTTCTTGTGCCAGTACCAGACAGTTTTGGTTACAGAGTATAGTTTGACACCAAGTATTGTGATTACTCTAACTTTGGTCCTCTTTCTCAAGATTGCTGAGGCTATTCAGAGTCTTTTATGGTTCCATAAAAATTTTTAGACTATTTGTTCTTGACCTGTGATATATTTCATTGGTAAATTAATAGTAATTGCTTTGAATCTATAGATTGTTTTGGGTAGTATAGACATTTTAATGATGTTTATTATTCCAGCCCATGAATATGATATATGCTTCCACTTGTTGTATCTTCCTCTATTTCTTTCTTCAATGTCCTGTAGTTTTCCAAGTACAGGTCTTTTACTTCTATGGTTAAGTTTATTCCTAGGTGCCTTATTTTTTGTTGTTGTTGTTGTTGCAATAGTAAATGAGATTGTTTTCTCAGTTTCTCTTCCTGATAGTTCATTATTGGTGTATGAAAATGCCACCAATTTCTGAATATTGACTTTGTATCCTGCTACTTTGCCAAATTCATACGAGATCAGGAACAAAATCAGAGAAATGGAGATCACATGGGGAATTATTAATGGGGAGGGAGAGGGAAAGAATGAGGGGGGAACGGTACAGGGAATAAGAAGTATAATAGGTAGGCACAAAATAGACAGAGGGAGGTTAGGAATAGTACAAGAAATGGAGAAGCAAAAGAACTTATATGTACGAGACATGGACATGAACTGTGGTGGGGGGGGATGCTGGAGGGTACGGAGGTGGTGCAGGAGGAGGGGGATAAAGGGAGAAAAAAATGGGACAACTGTAATAGCATAGTCAACAAAATATACTTAAAAAAAGAAAATGTTCCATGTGCACTTGAGAAGAATGCATATTGTGCTGCTTTGGGCTGAGATGGTCTGTAAATATTGATTAAGTCCATCTAATCTAGAGTGTAATTTAAGGTTGCTAGGAGTTTTTTGTTGATTTTTTTTTGTGTGTGTGGATGATCTATTCATTGATATCAATTGGGTGATAAAACCCTTACTATAACTGTATTGCTGTTTATCTACTCCTTAATGTCCACCAAGATTTTCTTTATATATTTAGGTGCTCTTGTATTGGGTGCATATACATTTATAAGCATTATATCTTCTCATTGGATCAATCCCTTTTGTATTATGTAGTGAACACTGTCTCTTGTTATGGCCATTGTTTTAGAGGTCTATGTTTTCAGATACAAGTATTGATACTTCAGTTATTTTCATTTCCATTTGCGTGGAGTATTTTCCTTCATCCCTTTGCTTTCAGCCTATGTGAATCTTTTGTTCTGAGGTGGGACTGTTGTAGACAGCATATATAAGGGTCATGTTTTCTTATCCATTCAACTACCCTGTATCTTTTGATTGGAGCATCTAACACATTTACTTTTAAGGTTATTTTAGATAGGTACTTATTTATTGCCATTTTTCATTGTATCTATTTTCCTCTCATCTTTATTTCTTCTTCTTACAGCAGTGCTGGTTTGCTGGTTTGCTGGTTATAAACTCCTTTAACCTTCTTTTTGGCTGAGAAACTCTTTACTTTATCTTCAGTTTTAAATGATAGCCTTGCTAGATGGAGTAATCTTGGTTTCAGATCCTTGCTTTTCATTACTTCTAATACTTCATGCCATTCCATTTTGGCCTATAGTGTTTCTGCTGAGAAATCAGCTCACAGCCTTATGAGAACTCCTTTGCTGGTAACCAACTGCCTTTCTCTTGTTGCTTTTAAGGTTTTCTCTTTGTTGTTAACCTTTGCCAGTTTAATTATGATGTGTCTTGGTGTGGGTCTCTTTGGGTTCATCTTTGATTGGGACTCTCTGTGCTTCCTGAACTTGTGTGACTTTTTGCTTCACCAAGTTAAGGAAGTTTTCTATCATTATTTTGTCAAACAGGTTCTCTATCCTTTGCTCTCTTTCTTTTTCCTTCTGGTACCCCTATGATGCAGATGTTGTTATGTTTCATGTGGTCCCAAATTTCCCTTTAATGATCCTCATGTTTTTTATTTTTTTCCCTTCTACTGCTCTGATTGTCTGGTTTTACTATGTTGTTTTCTAATTCGTTGCTTTAGTCTTCTGCTTCATCCAACCTACTAATTATTCCTTCCAGCGTATTTTTTATTTTAGATAAGATGTTCTTCATTTATGCCTGATCATTTTTTTATGGTTTTTATGTCCTTTTGCATGCTGTTGAGTATACTGATAACCATTACTTCAAACTGTCGTTCTGATAAATTGCTTACCATTATTTCATTTAGCTCTTTTTCTGGAGATTCCTTCTGTTCTTTAGTTTGGGCCTTTTTTTTTTTGTCTCCTCATTTTGGCTGTTTCCTTTCTGTTTGTTTCTATTTATTAAATAGATCTTTTATGACTCCCAGTCTTTGTGAGGTGGCCTTCTGTAGGAGAGACCCAGGTGTGGAGTCTCCTTAATCTCCTGATCTGGGTGATCTAGGAATGACTCTTCTGTGGATTATGTGGGCCCTCCTGTTATAACTGGGTCTTGATTGCTGTTGTTCCATTTGGGGGTGATTTGCCCCTCAGTCTGGTTGACTGTGAGGTTCCACCCTGGCCACATTGTGCAAACTGTTGAACGGTTGCTGAAAGAACAAAAAAAGATAAATCAAAACAAAATCAAAAGCTACTCAAAAAACAAAGAAAGTACCACCAACAAAAACAGCAACAAAAAAAGAAGAAAAGAAAAAATGGACAAAAGCAAAACACAAAGAAAAAAGAATAATAAAAGATGTGAAACAAAAAATGGAGAAGGAAAAAGAAATGGAAAAGAAGATATAAAATGAAATAAGAGGAAAGAAAGAAAAAATAAAAATATATAAAGCAAAATAAATAAAATAAAATGAAATAAACAATAGAAAGATAAACTGGAAAAAAGAATAAAAAAGAAAAATAATTTTCTTTTTTATTTGCAACAATAGTAAGAAAAAGAAAGAGAAAAATGAGATATGAAATAGAAAAAAGAAGTAAAGAAAAATAAAATAGAAAAGATAAAATAAAGAAAAGATTAAAAAAGTGGGATGCACTTTTGCAGATTATTGTGCTTCCTCCAATTACCATTTGGATAGCTGTTTGTGAAGCTTCTTGGACCCTGCTCTGGTGTTGTCTGAAGCTGGCCATTTGTTGTGCCAGTCCCGGGCCTCCTAGGTGGGTTGTAACCCAGTGTCAGATGCTGTCCTTGCCTGGCCCTGGGCAACCTCTCTGAAGGTTTTCAGGATGGAACTCCAGAGTGGCAGTGAGGTCTCTGGAGCCCAGAGGTTGTGTCTGCCCTCTGTCTCCCCCTTTGAGTGTTCCTTGCTCTGAGCTCCTCACTCCTCCCCCATGGAACTGCACCCAGCATAGGTATCCAGGACCTGGCAGAGCTGATTCAAACATTCTCAGCAGTGGTGCTCCCACCTTGTTGGGGGGCATTTTCTCTCCTTCCCAGGACTAGCAGGCTGAACTCTCTGAGGAGCGTGGGTCTTCCTATAAGTAGCCACAGATCCCAGAACATGCCAGTCTGACTTTTGGACAGAAGCCCACCCAGCTTTAAAACCAAGCTTTGTGTGGTTCCCTGGCATCTTCGCACTAATAACCAAGCAGAAGAGGATTAAAAAAATCAGGCCTTTCATCATCTGATTTCGCTGTGCATGGCCAGTGACAGCAGGGCGCTAGCTCTGCTCCAGCTCCAAATGGGCCCAATGTCTCACTCCCCCGGGCCATCTAATCAAACAGAAGAGGGCCACATTTACAGCCCAGCACCATATTCCTTTGCCCTGGAAGATAGCAGGATGCGGCAGACCGAGAATTTCAGTAGTTGGTCGTGGGGACATTCCATGTTCGCTCAAGGTAGGCAACACCAGTCCTCTTCCTCAAGCCACACATCCTAGACTCCAACAGGCTCTCTCTCCTAAGTGCTTCCTGAGAATAGAGGGCTCCTCGAAGTTACTGTTGGGTGTATTAAGCAGACTCCTCCTCCAGCCCCAAATTGCCAGGGCCTGTCCAGCAGTCACAGATCAGAGCAAACTTCCCAGGCTGGTGTTGAAACAATGGGCTGGCTCCTTCCCTGGGATGGTGTGCTCTGAGTCTCCCAGGTAGATGGAATCCCCCACTGCTTCTCTGTTGCTCTGGATTGGGGACCCTGAGTGGGGCTCAGAACCAACACTCTCAGTGGGAGGGAGCTCCACTGCCACAACATCCCTCTGTCTTCCCAGTCACTGCCCCTATGCAAGGAGCTCACCCTCTCTGTGTCTCCTGTCTTCCTTTGTGCACCTGCTTACAGATTCCCAGATCAGCTACACTTCAACTAACTTTTCAAGTTGATTGCTCTGCAGTTTAGCTGCAAGTCTTGTCTGGGGCTGGGAGCAAGTGGACGGAGCATCCAACTACTCTGCAACCATCTTGGAATCCAAAAAGAAGTTGTTTTAAAAAATATTTTTTGAAATACAGGTAGTGAACATGAAATGCAAACAGAGAGTTTAATATACTTATAAAGATTATTTTTCTCCAGAACCATTCTTGTTTGCCCCTTGCATTTGATGAAAGTCATAGAATTCTCAATTAGTGGGGAGCTCCCTTCTTCCAAGCTGGGCAGGGGACTGGAGCCCCAGGACATTGAACCAACTGCCAGAGTCTCAGGCAACTGCCTCTCAGTCCCTAAGGTTGGAAAGTGCAATAGAGCAGTCCTCTAACTAAATGCTTACTTTCTCAATTAAATACAATAAAGTGAATCAATCCAGTTTTATCCCACACATATATAATGAGCATCTCCTCTGATAAGCTATGCTGCTAAGTGCTATGGAGGACAGCAATACAATAGCATACTTCCTAAGCTTGGGAAGTGTGGGAGGAGGAAGAATAAGAAAGTGTGCAGAGATCATCAAATCCTGTAGAATCTACAGTGTAGATGGGAAAAGTAGCAGC
Organism: Trachops cirrhosus; assembly: GCA_028533065.1. NCBI lineage: Eukaryota > Metazoa > Chordata > Mammalia > Chiroptera > Phyllostomidae > Trachops > Trachops cirrhosus. The sequence goes on from CM052546.1 coordinate 38,185,207, forward strand.
ACATCATCCTGACAAAACCCCGTTGTGTGTGCTCACACACAAAGGAATAAAATAAAAGAAAAAGAAAAGGCAATCTCATACTTTTTTTGTAGAAAAATTATATTTTTGGAACACAGCACTGTTTTAAACATTGAGAAAGTTATTTGATTATTAGGCCAAATGAGACAGAGGTAGAAAAGATTTCATTTCTGTGACTATGTTTGAGAGTCTAGCACATTCATTCGGACTGTGAGTGAACACTAAACCCCAGGCTGCAGAGGTGCACAGCAGAGGAAAGGCCCTGCTTATGTGGAGAAGGCAGAATGAATGAACTGGCAAATATAGAAGCCAAGAGTGGTAAGTGCTATGAACAAAGTGGAGCTGGGTAAGGATATGGAAGTGACAGATGGGTGGTTGTCATTTCCAAGGGTGGCCAGGGAAGATCACAATAATAAGGTGATATTTGAATCAAGAACTGAAGGTAGTGTTGAGGGAGCGAGTCCTGTAACAATTTGTGGAAAACCTTTTCAAACAGAGGGAGTAGCAAATACAGAGGCCCCGAGACAAGAGCACATTTGGTTTTCATTCATTTATTTGTTCATCTATACAGTCTTTCATTCCTTTTTTCTTACAAATAATAACAATGCTGTTGGCATTTTGTAAAAGATATTCTAGGAAACATCCTTTTTGTTAAATTTGTACTTTAAGGTATAAAATGCATACTTGTTGAGTAGCTAATATATAGTAAGCATGCACAGGAGGAAATAGAGATGAGTCAAGCAACAGTTTTACTCTCAAAAAGAGTACAATTCACTCTAAGAGATAGACATAAACCAATAAATGTATATAGTACCCTACTGGCTAGGAAGTATTGGGTATTGGGAAAACAACCAATGAGCTTTGGATATTAGTAAAATAGTATGGGCTTTGAAGAGAGAGATGATAGTTCAGCCATCTGATACTTTTGCCCATCTGGCACCACACAGAGTTATTAGATTATTGTTGACTATAGTTCTCTATGCTGCACCCCATATACCCATGACTATTTTGTGACTACCAATCAGTACTTCTTAATCCTTTCATCATTTTCACATGGCCACCAAACCTCCCTCTCCTCTGGCATCCATTAGTCTGTTCTCTGTATCTATAAGTTGGTTTAAATTTTGCTTCTTTCTTTATTTTTTCTTTATACTCCATATATAAGGGAAATCATATAATATTGATCATTCTTTGATTTATTTCACTTAGCATAATAACTTCTAGATTGATCTATATTGTTGCAAATGGTAATATTTTATTCTTTTTCATGGCCGAGTAATATTCCATTGCATAAATGTTCTACAGTTTTTTAAAATCTCATCTACTGGTGGGCATTTGGGTTGCTTCCATATCTTGTAAATAATGCATCATTGTATCATTGTAAATAATGATGCAGTAAACACAAAGGTGCATATATTCTTTCAACTTAGTGTTTAAAGTTTCTTTGGAAAAATAGTCAAATTGGGATTGCTGAGTCATATGGAAGTTCTATTTTTAATTTTTTGGAGAACATCCATACTGTTTTCCAAAGTGGCTGCACCACTCTGCATTCCCACCAACAGTGCACAAAGCTCCCCTTTTCTCCACATGCTCATCAGCACTTGTTGGTTGAGGATTAAATGATGATAGCCATTCTGACAGGTATAAGGTGATATCTCATCATGGTTTTAATTTCTACTTTTCTGAATAATTAGTGATATTGAGCATCTTTTCATATGTTTATTGGCCATCTGTGTGTCCTCTTCAAAGAGGAGTGTCTATTCTTGTCCTCTGCCCATTTTTCAACTGGATTGTGTGTGTGTGTATGTGTGTGCGTGTGTTGAATAGTATGAGTTCTTTATAAATTTTAGGTATTAACTGCTTGTCAGATGTATCACTGACAAATATGTTCTGCCTTTCTGTGGGTTGTCTTTTCATTTTGTTAATGGTTTCCTTTGCTGTGAAAAGCCTTTTTATTTTTAGTTTTATTGTTTTTTCTTTTTGTCTTGCCTGAAGAGATATAACACAAAAATATTACTAAGAAAAATGTTTGAGATTTTACTGCCTATGTTTTCTTCTAGTTTTATGGTTTGAGTCTTACATCAAGTTTTAAATCCATTTTAAGTTTATTCTTGTATATGGTGTAAGAAGGTGTTCTAGTTTCATTTTTTGCAACTATCTGTCCAATTTTCTCAATTTTTTTTTGTTGAACAGACTGTCTTTACTCCATTGTTTGTTGTTGCTTCCTTTGTCATATATTAATTGACCATATAGGCATGGCTTTATTTCTGGGTTCTCTATTCTGTTCCATTGATCTACGTGTATGTTTTTATGTCTGTGCTATGCTGTTTTGATTACTATGGCCTTGTAGTATAGTTTGACATCAGGTAGCATGATACCTCCAACTTTGTTGTTCTTTTCCAAGATTGCTGTGCCCATTCAGGGTCTTTTGAAGTTAGATATAAATTTTTAGATTATTTGATCTATTTTTGTGAAAAATACCATTGATATTTTGATATGAATTATATTGAATCTATAGATTGCATTGGGTAGTATAGACATTTTAGTGACATGAATTATTCCTATCCATGAACACAGTATATGCATTCATTTATTTGTATCTTCTTCCATTTTTTTCTTCAGTATCTTATAATTTTCCAAGTAAAGGTCTTTTATCTATTTGGTTAAAGTTATTCCTAGATATTTTATTTTTTGAATACAATTGCAAATAAGATTCTTTTTTGTTTTTATTTCTGATAATTTATGATTGGTGTATATAATACAAACAATTTCTGGATATTTATTTTATATTCTGTTACTTTATTGAATGTATTTATCAGTTCTAGTAGTTTTTGGTGGAATCTTTAGCATTCTTTATATATAGCACTATGTCATCTGCAAATAACTTTTACTTCTTCCTTTTCAATTTGGATGCCTTTCATTTATTCTTTCCATCTGATTGCTGTGGCTAGGACTTCCTGTACTATGTCAGTAGTTAAGCCATTTTTAACATATCTGTTCCAGAGCATGAGGCAAGTAGTACCTCCTTTGTAGAATTTTTATGAGGAGTAAATGAGATTAGAAATATAAAGTATATTGTAAATACTAGGCATTTAATTAGTTCATCTCATTCCCCTCTCCTACAAACTGACTAACTATGGTAGTTGAACACATGCTGTGAATAGTAGGTGTTTAGAATCCTAACCCTTGACACATTGTATTGAAGTTAACTGATTATAGGCTTATCTCTTATACTAAACCAAGGTTTTCTTGAAGATAAGTAACATATGTTAATAACCACTGTTTTTGTTGGGCCCATAATTGAATATTCGGTAAGTGGAATTAATGAGTGCTCAGAATAGGAGTTGTCAGAATGTTCATCTGCCAGAGGTAATTCCATCAAAGCATAGAAAAGTTATTTATTCTTGATTATACAGCAGTAGTCAAAGTCAGGTTTTCTGTATGATCTATATGGTGACATGGACCATTAAAAATTATTTAAAATACTTCTGAATACTATATATTTTAGAGGTGAGCCTATACTCTATACTTGGAACCATACTGGGCCCGTACATCTACTTCTTTTAGAATGTGTTTAAGTAATTAGAAAGTTGTAAACCCTTTATTCTTAATGGTAGTGGAAATGTAATTCAATTCCACAGGTGATTGTCCATTCCTTTAAATTTTTATTTAGGGACATTATTTTTTTCTTTTTTTCTCATTTACTTTCAGGCATAGAAACTGATCAGTCTTGAATTATGCATGACACATAGTCCTCAGTAAAGTATTTTTAATGCATAAATAAATAATGAAGGATCTTTTTTACTTACAACCACACCCTAAGATGCCAATCTTTACTTTTGTCAAGATGCCGAAACCCTTAGCCTTTGTACTACCCATTTTACTGCATCTAGGTCATCTTCAACCCTGCATCTTTCAATCCCTTGACATCCCCACTCTCTAGACCTCTGTTTGACCTGCTGTGCTATCTCCCCAAACTGAGCCAGTCCCAATTCTGCTCTAAGTGGCACAGCATCACATGAGAGGGATTCAAAGAGCTGATGATGTGGACCAGCATGCAGGCCATCTGGTTTTCAGGGAACCCTTGCTGGTGATCCTGTTATCCATATCTGGCATTTTTCCTGGCATTGTTGCTCCAATGTTTTCCAAAGTCTCTTCATCTTCTCCAGCTCACTGTTTTATCTTGACTATTAATGTCAGCAGACTATCTCATGTGCGACTTTACTAGGAATCTGGAAGCCAGCAGGTCCATCTCAGTACTAGTCATATCAGATCTGTCACATGTTGCTTTTAGCACACATCCCTAGTTCTCCATGGTCATCCTGCATTATTACTTACTCTTCAATCTTCAGTTGACTGCTTGCAGAACTTGCCACATTCTTGACTCTCCTTTTTCCTACTCTTCCAGTTATCTATTGTCACGTATCAAATGACCCCCACCCAAATTATAGGATTTAAACAAAGGTTTCATGATAGCACACAATTTTGTCATACATTCAGTCATGGCTTTGCTTGTTGGCAACAACTTGGTCACTTGGTTGCATTCAGCTAGGGACTGGTCTGAGAGGACCACCTTTACTCACATGCCTGGCAGCTTGGTGAGAATGGCTCAAAGGCTGGGCTTAGCTGGATTCCTCTTCATCTCCAAGTAATTGCAGAGCCTCTCCATGTGATCTCTCCAGCAGGGTAATTGGACTTCTTATTTGATACTTCAGGGCTCTCAGGTACCAAGTTCTCTTAAAGGTTAGCCCTGGAAATAATATCATATCTCTTCTGACACATTCTAGGGCTGAAAAGTCATAGACCAGTCCTCATTCAAGAGAAGGGAAAATAAACCTTATTGATGAGCATTATGTCAAAGAACTTACTGCAGCTGTAACTGATTACACCCACCCATATTAGATTTGGGAGTTTGTTTTCCATGGATGCCCTAGCAGCCAGTCTTTGCCCAGACACTGTTCCCATACTGGCATCAATGTGGTGAAAGGACCACTCTCTGATCTGTGACCTGGGTTATGACTTCTTATTGCTATAAATTTTTTTTGTTATTATTATTAGAAGACTTCATTTTTAAGAGCTGCTTTAGGATTGCAGCAAAATGAAGAGTAGGTTACAGAGACTTCTCATTTCCTTCCTGTCCCTATTACAGCGGTACATTTTTTACCATCAGTGACCCTGCACTGACACATTATTACCACCTGAAGTCCACAGGCTACATTAGGAGTCACTCTTGGTGTTGTACATCTTAAGGGTTTGGGAAAATGTATAATAACATGTATTCACCACTGTAGTATCATGCAGAGTGGTTTTACTACCCTAAAAATCCTTTGTGCTCTGCATTCTTCTACTCTTATAAGGTAGACATGAAATAGCACTGTTTAGATCCCTCTTGAGGAAGTCTCCACTGTCCAGTTTTGGGGAACGCAGGGAGTAGATTTTAGCTGTGAGTGTCTTCCAAGCCTACCTCAACTATAGAGAGTAGGCTCTTCCCCGAGACCATGGCTTTTGTGCAGCACCCCACATCCAGTAACTGAGTGATGCATGTGTGTAAAGACTCAGGCACTTCAGTCCAGCCATTTCTGACTAGCAACACTCACTCTAGAGCTCCCCCTGGATTGACGAAGGTCTGAACTGCAGTTTTGTTTTTCCCTGTGTCAAATATGACTCCTCTCTTCCTGTCACAGGTGTTGATCTCCTCTTAACATCTTGTAAACCAAACTGCCTAAGCATCTGCTTTCAGAGAGCACCCAGCCTGTGACATACTTCTGTAACCATATAACTATACATATGTTTGCATGTGTATACATATATACAGATGAACATATATGCTAGAGTACATTGTGTGTATATATATACACAATGCACATATGTATAAAACACACACACACACATATACATTCACATATATCTTTTCACACAGATCCTGGTGTCAGAAGTGGCAACTCTGTTCTTATCCAAGGCTAACCATGACTAGTTGAATTTGGATGTCAATGGTTGCCCTGTACCTCCTTTTTCCCTAGTGTGTTGGTCAAAGTGCCATACCTTTGGTGGGAGAGTGAAGAAGAGCTCCTCCTTCATCATGAATATTTTTCTAATGGGGACCATGATCCTTAAAACTCTTCTTCCTCTTTCCCCAGCCATCAGGCTGAGCACAAAGCTCAGACTGGGCTAATCAGAGTCTTAATGGCATTTAACTGGAGCTGAGGAGCAGCCCTTTCTTTTCTGACAGAGAAGGCTATGTGGTGGATCTAGCTTATGTGTATCTTCATAGGAGAGAGATTGAACACAGTGAGCACAGTAGAGATGAGACACTGATCCTGGAAGCATCAAATCTCTGCATGCAGCCATCTCTAGCTACACTCCTCTCGCTGGTTATGTGAGTCAATATTTTCCTATTTTTGCCTAAATTCTTAGATGGAGTTACATTGTCACTTGCAACCAAGAATTCTGGTGAATAAATCCCTTTAATCTTGCTGCCTACTGTATATTTTTTTGTCTCTTACAGGACCTTTATCCTGTAATTATCCTTCAATTATCCCATCTTCTAGGGACTTTACTCTGCCCTCCTCTACTGGCTGCTTTCCCTCTCCATAAACCAAACACAGATCTCAGCACTGGTGGAGAGAAAACTGTCTCTGGAGTCCTCTATCTCTTGAGCTACATTTCTACTCTCACCTTGTGTTGCATGGATAAATTTCTTTTGATTGTGAGCTCTACACACCCTTACTTGCTTACTTCATTTACTTGATCTCTTACAATTTATCTTCTGTCCTCAGCTTTTTACTGAAATAACAATTTTGAAATCAGTTATCTAGTAATGGCCACAACAAAATAGCCTTTCTTCAGTTTTATTATCTTGGATCTATTTCTGACACATAGCGCTATTAATCACTGACAACCTCTTCCACTCTCTGGCAAGACATGGTCTTGAACTTCTCTTCTTAGAGGCCCTGTATTCTACTGGCATTCCTGAGAAGCAAGGCTCTGGTGGAATCATGAGGGAGAAGAATCAGTGCTTTTGGAGTCAGGAGAAACAGCTATAGAGATGGTTTAAAGAGTAGTGAGTAGAAATTTAGGAAATTCAGTTGATTGACTTCATTCTTAGTGAAGTAAAAGTCAAGGTCATCTGACAAAAGTGAGAAAGGCTATGTGGAAATGTCAGCATTAATGTAAGTAACAAATATTGTAAATATTTGTAAGTAACAAATTAGCAAATCCCAAAGAAATGAATAATATGGTTATAAATCAGCAGCTAGGGTCCAGATAAGATAACTAGCTTGGATTCAATCAGCAAAATTTCATAACTTTTTCCAAAAGTTCAAATTTATGAGAAACCAGTTAGGTGGCAATTGCAAATTTAGAGGCACCACGCAAATTGTTGGCTGAGGCCCAGACCAGGTGATGGTGAGGCCAGAAGAGTCTCTAGATCTGCCAACCACAGTAAACATCAAATGAGAAAAGTTGGAAGAGTAGAAAAAGTAAACAGGAGGTGAAGCATAGAGAACTTGGAGCAGAAAAGCTCCAGGGGATCACATGATGCAGGGCATGGCTATCCTCTGCAATGGGGGTTCTCAAACTTTTCTGCATCAAAATCACCTGGAGGGCTTGTTAAAGCACCAACTGCTGGTCTTCACCCAGAGATTCCAATTCAACAAGTCTAAGGTCAGGTCTGAGATTTTGCATTCTAACAAGTTTCAGGTGATGCTGATGCTTTGAGAACGTTCTTGTGAGAAACAGAGAAGATATGAAGGCATGGATGTTGAGGAGGTCGAGATCCTGAGAGGTCCAGGTAATAAATCATCAGTAAAAGCATAGTGAACTGATGGAGTCTTAGATGAGCTGGTGCTCCAGGCAGTAGGAGTCAGAAGACTACATCAAGGAGGGAAGGAAGAGAGCTGCAGTGGAGAGGCCTCTTGTGCAGTGGCTACAGGACAGTGCTCTGCAGGGGAAGCTGTGAGCCCAGGTGACCTATGAGTTGGGGTCAGGGAAGAGGAAACAACTTCTTTGGGAAAGGCATTTGAGAGCTATTTATAGTTCAGGGAAAACCACATTACCATTTAGACAGTGAGGTGGAAAGAATGCTGGTGTAGGGATACCAAAGAAGAGACTAGTTGAAAAGGTGCTATGGAATGTGGGAGACAGGGGAGGGAAACTGCTTAGGATGTAAGTGGGGCCAACTGAGTTGGAAAGTAGGAGGGGGTGACAAGAGAGTGGGGTCTGTGCTTAGAGTGGAAGAATGGATGCCAGAGCTAAAGCTAGGCTGAACTTGTGGCCAGGGTGATGTTGCACACCTGTGGCAGTGGTCAGAGAATGAGAGTGGTGATGAGGCTTTCTGCCTTTGTTGTGGGAATCTGTGTGAGTATAGCCTTTTGCTGTGCTATGTGAATATCTCCCTATGTATGTTTTTGCTTTGACAATGTCTTCTTTGCTCCTGATGATAATAGTGTGACTGCATGAAAGGCAGACAAAAAGTATTGTTAGTAAGGATAGGACGCCAGGCTGAGGCTATGATGTGTGGATGATGATGATGATGATGATGATTATTATTATCTTACTCTAAGAGCTTTGTCATATAGTGGGCATGAATAAATATTTGTTAAAATAATTAGCCGTACAACAGATACTTTTTACTGTCATTCTTGTTACATTAGTATGGCTTATGTCTGACTGCATATGGAACTGTGTTAAGAATTGTAACAATAGAATGCCAGACTCATTTTAGAGTTTAATGGGGCAAACAAGCATTCGTTACTCTGCTGATATGGAAACTAAGACAGCTGAGAATCACTTTCTGGTTTATACTCTCTTTGTGACTTCGGTAGTGTTTGGTTCTATGATTTCTAAAGATCCTTGAAACTGGAGACAATCTTGTATAACAAAAAGAGTGTGAGTGCCTTCAATATCACATCTGTGATTCTCATCCTAGATGAGCCCCTTAGATCTTGGAGAAATTGTCCAACCCATGTGTTGCTCAGTGTCTTTATCTGCAAGTAAGTAAAAAAAAAAAAAACCCAGAGAAACAAAAAATAATTAACTTCATAGGGTTGTTGCAAAGATTAAGCGAGGCAACATATATAAAGTTCTTAAGCACATTCCTAGGACATACTATGTGCTCAATAATATGACTTAAATTTTTCTTTTCTCATGGTCTCCACTTTTACCTTGACCATTATATATATTTTTAGGAGTCAGAGAACTATTTCATTGTGGCAAGTGCAGCATGTAGATGAGCAAATTCCTCTTAAAGGACCCACCTTACAATGCACTACTCCATAGTGCCATGGGAGTAGCTTCGCTGTGGGGCAGGCAAGCTTCTTCCATGTTATCAGCTCCCATTTCATGCAGTACGTGCAGATAAAGCAGGGCTTGGATGTTCTAGAAAGAGAAAGCTTTTCAGAAGAAATGGGGATTACATTTCCCTGTATATATGAGTGAGTTTGATATTAAGAGGAAAAGGCTTTGGCCAAGTTTGTGTCATGGTTGGACACTTGTTCTTAACCTGAAAGTTCTTGGCAGCTCTTATAGTATGCACCTCCCTTAATCTGTTGCTAGATGAAGCATACTTTGGGAATGAATAGTTTATTTTCCCAACCCTTCATCTCTTTTATTTTATTTTTTGCATTTCCCTGATGGTGTCAATTAGTGAAAAAGTAGAAGGCCTGTATTCCCAATGTCCCTCTCCATGGTGAGCACAGGCAGGCAACAAGTTTCTCTGACACTGTACTTTAAAACTCGGTTCCAAAAGCATTTGAAGAAAACCTTGTTTATAGCAAACTCTGCATATACTCTGTTTCCCAGAAAAACTTGCATAAAAGCTACCAAAGTGAACTGAAATGGATGGAGAGGGGCACTGCCACCTTCCATATTCATCTTACCAATTTTGAAACTTGGTCAGGGGTGGGGGAGAATTTCTACTTGTGGAGTAAACACTAGGGTGTAATAAAGTTTTTGCACTATGAATTGCTATGATAATATTTAGACTCCTGAAAAAAATCTATACACTCCAGTTGAAGATAAAATAGGAATGGAGTTGACATCCTCTTTCACTGTTCGTGCATGATTTACTTAGTCCTGTCTTTTTTTGTTCCATTATGGAATGTTTCTCTTTAGATCCTGGAGCAAGATGCTGCAAATCAGGAATATAAATTTATGGAGTATGATGAGCATGACAGAGCCACCTTGATGCTCTTTTTTCTCATAGCAGCCTGTGTACGTGCATTTGCCAAACAGTATGACCCCATTTCTGGAAATTATTTCACTTATGTTTTGAAGGAAGATGAGGATAGTTAGAGGAATGGACAAGCAAAACTGTTCTTTAAGGTTTGAGGGGGCATATTCTCCCCACCTCTTCCCTAAATAGTATTTTTTCACGGTGCATTTTCCCAATGGGCAGGAAAGGTTTGTTTTGTCTGCAAAATCCAATGTGATACCCCATGTTCTCCTCTAAAGGGAGAAATTCAGAGGAACAATAATGACAACACATTTACTGGTGTGAAGGGTTAGGGGACTACAGAATCTTAAGCATTTGGAGGTTCTAAGTAAAACATGAACACAGGCTGGATAAGTAGCTGCATCCTGAACTATCTGCACCATCCCTTCATCAGGTCACTGCCCTTGATCTTGCTATTTGGCTTCTTGGTTAGTGTGTAGGGCTACCACACTACACTGGTCCCATGGACAGAGGGGAGGCTTGAATTTTTGTGATGGGTGTTGCTTTCGTTTGGAATTTCTTTCTTTTCCCAGAACAGGTTGCCTTGCTCAGCAGCCTCAAAGCAATCAATATTTTTACTGCCAGGTGGCAGGGAAGCCTGCAGGCAGGCTCCTCGTCATAGCTGTTCCAGATTGGTCCTTCTGAGGAGGCAGTGTTCAATGTGCCTCAGTCTGCTATGGTTCTTATTCATCACTTTACATAGAACAGCAAAGGCTCCTTTCTCCATACTATGTCAAAGGGGGAGAGGAAGGAGTGGGCCATGAATTTTAATCTGGGCAAAGCAAGAGCACATTATTTGAATAATCTACTTAACAGTGGTGCTAGGCCCTTCTGAGAAGGTGGTGGATGCCACATTTCCAACCTAGCACCAGATGTTTGCACACTTTCATCTTTAATCATCTCTCTGGATTTCCATTGAGTGGGGTATATATGGAGGCTTCTGTCTGCCCATCAAACCACATCTTTAATTTAAACAGCTCTTAATAAGGGTTAAATCTGCAGGCTAAGCTAGCCCTCCACTTGTTCCATGCAAAAAGGGAGAAAATCAATGGACCAGGAAGCCAGAGGGGCGTCCATTTTGAAAAGCCGTAATGAATTACATTCTTTTAGTAAAGCTGGCAACCTCCAGTTCTGCTCCCACAGCCTCCCTTTCACATATCCACGTCCTCTGTGCCACATCCAATTTAATGAGACTGCACAGATCTCCAATGAGAAAGGGGGCACTGCTGCACAGGTGCTTGATTCAGGAGGATCAGAGAAAACTCACTGGCTTTTAAAAAGGAACTTAAAGGCAAAGAATCTTTTTGGGGGAGTGGAAGGAGGTCCCTGATTTCAATGTTTCATGTTTTGTCTGGAGCACTTGAACACCCTAATTCAATGTGAGCTTTTGGATCTCACTATTGGGAAACAGGACCCCAAACCTCAGGACCATTGAAGACCAAGGAGATCATGGTAGGTAATGAAAGATCTTTTGATTTAAGTAACACCATCTGCCCTCCCATGCCTCTCCCCACTGGCCATGAGAAGCAAATGGATAGAGAAGTTCTATAACTGTCTTCCCTGTGATGAATCATTGTTGTAACCATTTTTTCAAATCAATAATTAAAACCTTTATTTGGACAATAAAACTAAATGTATGCCAACAATGGACAAGAAATTGTAAAATCTAGAACTTCAGCATATGTATTGGCTACAGATTTAAAAGTCAGAGCATTATTTGGGCATCAAAAGACTTTTGTTCAAGTACTGATTTTGTGGCTAATTTACAAATCTTCTGTAATACAATTTACCTGTTTATACAATGAGAGGGTGAGGATAATCTATACTTCTATAATGAGACTTAGAACTCTATGCCAGCCTTTGAAAGCAGAGGAGACAATGGCACTCAACCAAGATGACTCGTGTGAGCTAAACATGGCTCTGGAGAAAAGCAAGGACTCTCTGGTGAGTCCTTTCTGAATTCTCTAGAAAAACTACTCTGGCATGCAGAGCCCCAGATATTGCATTACAGAACCCTTCTTTCCTCCCCTAATCTCTATTGACAAGGTTTTTCTTATGCCCTATGTAAGAATAATAATGAAATAATAACTGACATTTATAACACTATTATCACACATGCCAGGCACTGCACTGAGTGATTTGTGAACTTTATATTGAGAAACATGGTAGATAGAACACATAATAAAGCCAGCCCTTCTGCATTCAAATCACCCCTTTGCCACTTCCTAGGTGTGTGACCTCAGGCAAATTAATTAACAATGCTTGGCACATTGTAGGTGCTATAGAAGTGCTAATGTTAGGATGTCATTTAAACCCCAGAATATTCCTATGAGGGAAGTATAATTATCCCCACTTCCCAGAGAGGAACTTTCAGCTTAACATCTGGGATCCTCTCGTGAGAGGCAGAGCTGGAGCACCTATCCTGGGTCCTCATACTCCAGTTCTGTTTTTTTTCCAGTCTTCTTTGTGCTTTAGTGGGAGTAAAATCAACCAGCATTGTTGGAGTAGGAACTTTAATTTTTCCCTCTACTTCTCTGTCTCAGAGCTCTTGGGTTTGTTTTCTTTGCTCAGCTTTCCCAGACTTTGAAGCCATTTTCAGTAGGTTTGCATCATAGCTTCTGTTTCATTTTCTTTCCTTATTTGTGTGGCTTTCTCTTGAAGTCATTGCATCATTTCTTTGAGATTCCATTTTGAGACCTGCTTGAGACATGTTTCTCTGTGTCATTGATTGGGAGAGGGGGAAATCAGGTCAGTAATAGGGATAGGGGAAGACCCAAGGCTCCCAGCTGGGACTGAAAGAGATGGACCATGAGGTAGGTTTGGATCACTTTGCACCCAAATAGCTTTCTGGAGCACAAAGACCCAGAAGAAATAGCAGTTGAAAGAAACAATGGCAAAGAGATTCCCTGTGCATATGGGGAAAATCCCTTGGAGTATGAATAGGTGACGTCAGAGAACATAGCACTGTGGCCTGATTCGAAAAATACACTGGTGGAGACCAGTTAAATTCTTTGAGGGAAACTTTTTGTTTATGTTACTCCCTGTTGGATATTAAATGCATTGTTCAAACTGAAGAGTCCAGAGATCTATGCCAAGGTGATAAAATAAGCTGCTTGATGCATCTACTCTGACTCCATACTTCAGCTATGGTCTGATTTAATCTCTGGGTGGAGAGAAGAGAGAAATCTCATGCATAAATACATTTGAAATGTATTTATTTAAAGTCACATTTTCTTTGTATCTTATGTCTTTTTACCATGCATTCTGTTTCTCTGTTCATGCTGCATCGGCATCTTGAAGCCTCTCACCTGTTAGGACCACCTTGTGTCATCTTTCTCCATCTCTCCCAGCTCTCACTCTAATAAAGGGCACTATCTGAATCGACTGTCTTCTCAGAAGAGCCCTTTTTGGAATAGCTGAGTGTTTCTAGGGAGACCCTTCCTCTTTCCTGTGTCCTTTTTGCTGCTTAGCATCTGGCTTAGCTTCTCCTTCTGGCTGTCAATAGACTCTGAAAATAGATAAAACCAGAATTATTCAGTTTGTGATGAACAAACTCTACATCTAGGTGTAGGATTGAATTAATTAACCACTGTGTGTCACAGCAAGTGCTTTCACCTGATCTGGAGACCCAGGCGAGGGGCTTCTTTTGAGTCAGAGCTAGAAATGGAGCCAACAATGTAAATCTGAGAATAATTCAGAAATACACTCAAAGCTTCCAATAAACTGGCAAAATACAGGGACTGCAATGCAAAGTCTCCATTCAACTGGGAAACACTGAAGATTGGCTTGACCCTGTGTTTTCTTTGGTCATATTGCTCTGATCAATGAAATGGGGCTTAGAAAGAAAGAAATTTCAGTGATACAGATAGGCTGAATGCCCATGATACCTGGGTTCTAGGCATAAAAAGCTATTGAACATGGAATCAGGGTGCTAGCCCTGGAACAAAGGAAATACCCAGGGACCGTTTGACTTGATAGCTCCTGCAGATGTATGATACCATCACTTTCTTTCTCACACAGATCAAGAGGTTCATAATTCAAGTCATGAGAAAGGCAACAACATGTCTAGCTGACAAAGGATGGTGAATGTCTTTATTTATACTTTCACAGCTTTGGGTTCATAATTCCAAATTAGTACACTGAGATCTGAAATGAGACACCACAAAGTTCACTGGTAGCCTCTTACAGAATCACCACTACTCTGGTGGCATGTGGGGCTCTAAAGATAGTGGGTTTGGAGAGAATCATAATATAACCTGCCTAGATATCTTTTGGTCTTTGGTTTATAATGTTCCTCTTGGGTGTTGGACATTCACTGATTTTAATGTGGCATCCACTGAGTGCAGAGCTGAGAATATAGGCCATGGAGTGGACAGAGAGTAAGAAAGAGAAGTTCTGCTTCTTACAAATACTTGAAGACACAGGCAAATAACCATAAACAACAGGCAAGTGACATAACCCATTTGGCCTCAGTTTTCACATCTATAAAATTAATTTGTATTGTACCTACTTCATAGGATCATTTGAAGAGTAAGATAATGTGGAGAAAGCCCTTAGAATGTGGCATGATACATGGAACATTCAATGAGAATAAAGCCATACTTTATAATGACAAAAACAAAACTAAACAAGAACCCCTCAAGTTATTGGATCATTTCTTTGTTTTCACAACTTGTTGGTTCTATGAAAAATATTTACACACTTGCTGGCTCACTTACAATGATTGGCCCACTGTTTTAAGTGAGACACAGCCTGTGTGTGCATGCAAGTGTGGTACACATACACACCTTTGCTGTTCTGTCCGTCGCTAAGATGGTGAACCTTGCAAGTCCACTGGACTTTCTAGGGGAAAGAAACTCAGAATGGTTAAAAAGTGGAAGCATGTTATAAAGCATCTCAAGTTTAAAGTTAACACCAGACCTGGCTGGCAATAAGCTAAGGAACTTGGCCATGATAAACAATGGCTGGGGCAGGATTTCCGGAAGTGCATTTATAAGGGTGCAAGGGGATAACTCATTATTAAAAACAAAATGGGACAAGAGATCCATTTGCTACTCAAGGACAACACTTGGAGACTGTGTTCAGTGCCAAAGCCTGAGACAGGGTTAGGGTTAAGTGTGGTAAGGAGTTAGCCTGACATGAGCAGAGGCCAGGATGAAAGGCCAAGCACAGAAGGTAAGCAAAGCAGAAAGTCCTGGGTGCCTAGCAATGTGTGAAACTGAATAAGCAAAGACCTCACCCCCAGGATAACCTTTCCTTTCCGAGAATATCACTAGTCATGCAGTTTGGACCCCTCACCTTTCATGTCACTGGTCATATAGTTTGAACTCTCGTGACCTTTCTTCTCCTGGCATGTCACTAGTCATACAGTAGATGCCCTTGGAGGAGGAACAAGGGGCCCAAGACTGGCCTCATGAGGCTCCCATCCAGGCCTTTTCATGACCACTTCCTGAAGTCTTAACCCCTAGGGGTAACATCAAGGCCTCAGCTGTGCTTCAGCTCCAGACCCAGAAAAGCAGCAAAACCAGACAAGCGACACCACAGCTGACCTCAGGACCAGCTGCATTGACTAAGGGCCTCCTGCCCTGGAGCTGACCAATCAGTGGAGACCATGAGCCTGAAAGGACACATCTGGAAAGCTGATGAATAATCTATTGAGATCCTCCCCTGGGAGCTCCCCTAAAATCCCCACTTTTAAATGCCCTTGGGGCAGAAGACTGGGGTAGGGTGGTACTCTCTCTATGGATCAAACCCTCCTCTTTCCCCACCTGCTGCTCCCTGGCAGTTTTCCTTCTCTCTCTCTCTCTCAAGCTCCAAGAACCCTCTTTTGCTTCTGTAACTTTTGTCCTGAGCCCATTTCTTCTAGTACTTACTTCTTCTACCTCTGTGACTTTTAAAATACTTTTTCTCTAATAGTTTGAATCTTGGCTCTGAATCCTTTCCCAGACAGAACTCAAATACTGAAATTGCTGTCCTGTCCGACCCCATGAGTCTAACAACACCTGGGGCCTTTTCACTGCTGCCAACATAAGAAATAGACTGTAGCTTTCTGAAGTTACTTTAACAAATATAGCAAAAATAACTTGGTGATCTGCAGGGAAAGAGCATTCTGAGGGGCTGAGTCATCACCCACGCTGCCCACCCACATCACTCCCCATTGGAACACCCCTGTGAGGGTGTAACCCTAAGTAGAGTTTCTGAGGGCTTTTCCTACCCTCTTCCCCAAAGTGAAATAAAGCAAGAAAGCAAAATGATGGGAGAGAGGTAAGAAGAAAAGAAGGGAGAAGGAGGAAGGAAAAGTTCTCTTTTGAGGAAGTAAGGCATGTGAGTGACTTATGAGAAAGTTGAGAGTTAAGAATCAAAAAAATAGAGAATGCAAAACATCAAGACTCCATAGTGCCAAGAGGTTAGGTATATTGAAAATCCAAGGACATTTAGCCAAGCATGTGGGCAGGGAAGTGGCATTAGATTTAGGCATTTCAACTCTATGACTTTGGGTAAACTTCAAAATAAACAGACCAAACCTCTAGTTGTGGTGCGGAGCTGTGCTATATGTCCAACAGTCCCCAGGGTCTGCCCTGCCTCCTCCTCCCCAGGGCCCCCGTGACTCCCCTTCCCACAAGGGCAGTGAAGGGATGAGCATGGGTGAAACCTGCCAGGCTGGGGTTCTCCCCAGAGGACAGAATTCACAGCCTGAGCAAGTGGCTCAGGACGTCAAAGGGTTTTCAATGCAGGGAAATGATTAACCACCTTGTTTCTGGTTTCTGTACCTGACTCCAAACTTTCAAAGTGTTTTATTACTTTTGCTTAGATTATCAAGTCCTTTCTTATGTTATTCATTGCCTTCTTATAATTGGCTGTGTCTCTGCTCAGTGAGGAAGACAGGCGGGTGGCAGAGAGGGTGTGGAAGGGGAGGAGATCAAGAAGCCAGAAGAGACATTTTGAGTACCTGACATTTAGCTGCTTGAAAATATTTCCAAATTTGAACAGGGTTTTGGTAAGATTTATTGTTGGGGGTGGTGAAGGCTGTGATTTTGCCTAACAGGACCCCTTTTCTCTCTTCTTTCATGCTTAGGTCTCTCAGTGCCCCTGAGCCCTGCTACTTTTGAAGAGTTAAATATGAGGAAAAACACCATTTGGAAGAAGGTGTTTCACACAGGGACAGAGAATAGGCTGCCTGGAATTTATGTAATCTGGCAAAAGGCAGTCTGTGTCATGAGACAGAAGCCAGTGCTCAGAAAATAAAGAAAAAGAGGAAAGTAAGAAAGAGGCAGAAAGGCAGGGCACAGAAAAAAAGGGGGGAGGAAGGAAGGAAAGAAGGCTGGAAGGAGGAAGGAAAAAGAGGAAAAAAGAGCAAGTGAACCATAGGTTGGGGGCCCATGAGGATAAGAAAATGAGGGGGAAAAGTGGAAAAAACTAATTTAAATGTATATTTCAAAGTTTCCTAGCACTGTCAGAATTATTGAGCTCTAAACAAATAGCCTCGCATAGACATGAGTTTAATTGTAACAGTGGAAAATTGTAACAGTAGGAAATTCTAACCCACCACACCATTCTTTTGACATTCTGACTGATATGTGGGTTGTAGATGAACAGTGTGTTTGTATAAGAATTCTAGGAACTGACTTCAACAGATACAGCCTAGGGCCTTTAGGCCCTAGTTCCAGCTCTAGGAGATTTGCTGACCCTCAACCTTGTAACCAGGAGGACGGGAAGCTGGGATGAGGAAACCAGGATGATGCACACAGGGCCATCACTTGCTTATGGAAATAGACTGTGCTCATCTGCATATAGAGAACTTTGCAATTCCTTCCCTTGATCTCTTTGTTCTCTTCCCCTCCCCCTTCTTATTAAAAATCTCTGCCTCCATTGCGAGGTGGAGATGGGCTTTGAGACACGAATTCCCCATCCTCCAGGTGGTCAGCATCTGAAAACAAAACACTCCTTTCCATCAGCACCTGCCTCTGGAGTATTGGTTTTTGTAGCTGCAGGCAGCCAGACCTGCTTTTGGTTACATAACCTTCAAAAACAGGCAGGTTGGAACTTTACAACATTTAAAACATTTTAAACAACAACAAATCCCTCTTCATCATGCTGTGAGATTTCCTTGGGCATGTAAGCTTCATTCTTAGAGCAACAGGAAATCAATGGTTAAAATATATATGAATAGAACAGATGACAGTGGCCACTTCTGACATAAATAAAAATGCAAGTCATGTTTGCTCCACGACTCACTTCTAATTCAGTCATTATCTTGCACCCAACCAAATCTATTTCATAAAAGCTGAAAACTCAACTTCTAGGCTGTTTTCATGAGGAAAAGTCTTTTAGACACTTTCTTTTCCTGCAGGATCTTAAACTCTGAATATAGAATATACATGATTGATATTAGGACAATATTCTGAGGCATGCTTTGTGTATGCACACACATAACTTTAGATGTGCACGTGCCCCCAGGTAGTTTCCACATTAAACTCAGGTACCCACATGTATAGGCACCACTCAACACAAAGTGAGCTCATGTGATGAGATTTCTAGAGCCCCCTCCCCACCCCAGGGAAAACACTTTTATAGTATTTCCAACTGTTCTTCATTTCAGCATGAAAAAATGTGAAAGACAAAGAAATTCAGGACAAATTTTCCATTCACTGAGTTAGTACCTCCTAGTTGTGATGCATTGGGCCAAGCACACCTTTATATTCAACAATGCAATTCATTTAGTTTAATAGATACTTTTTGAATCCCATTTTAACACATTGTACATCCAAAACAATATCTTCTGGCAAACTGTCATAGAGAGAGCCATTTCTATCTGCAAAGCCAGCTGTGAGGAGCTGGAAGGCATACATCTGTGGCAGCTGGAAGCCTGGTACTGTAAGCAGGTCTTTGGAGAAGTGTGCTCTGGCTGCATGTGGGAAGCCTCAGTGTGGGGAGGTGCTTCTGCATTTGCTTGTCCAGGGATTCCTCCGTCTTTCTCATTTACCTGATGCAACCAGGCTGGTCAATAGGACTTACAGAACCAAATTACCTGAGAACCTGAGCATGTTTCCCCTGCCCTCCTTCGACCGCTTCATAGATTTTCTTAGGAAATATTGTGACTTTACCTTCCTAAGAACACCCCACCCCCTGGCTCCCTGTGACTTGCAAATTGTCTCTCAGGACCTAGAAGATGCTTTCTGTGGGCTCCTGCAGAAATAGGACAAAACCCTGGAAGCCAAAGAAGGTTCTGAAAAAATGTTTGGTGGAGGTGAAGGGAATAAACTCTCCATTGCCTGTGAAATATTTATCCCAGGAAGGAGAAGGGAATCTATGCTCCTTTCTCCCATTCAGTTTTTCCTAGAGAGAAAAAGGGGCTTAAGCTCTGGAAACATTGCCCAGTGATTCAACCCCATGAGAATTCCCTTATTATAAATGTAAAAATAATATAGCTAGAAAAATTTAATGATACTTCCCAGCATGAATTGCCCCCAGGCTTTGCTTTTGGATTTTGTCATCATGACTTAGTATTGACTAACAAAAAATGCTTTTAAAAACATGTTCTGAGCAAAGAGAATAAAGGGCATGGCTCAAAGTCTGACTGAAGGAAGACTTTCTCATTTGACTATGTGACTAGCCTCTGCCTTGGGTTCAGAGGCCCAACCTTGCTATAAGTATTTAGAAAAGTCAAAGTTCCATAGCCACACTCATTGCTCAAAGGTAGCAGTCCTAGAGGAGCAATATCAAGTGTCAGCTATGAGGGCAGAATTTCAGACTACGGCCAGGAAATATGTCTAGAGGTTAAGGAACAAGGAGATCACCAATAGGTCAGGAAGTAGACTGTGCAGTAGGTCAAAAGCAAAAAATTTCAGGATATAAGTGGAGAACCTTGCAAGTATGAAAAAAGAGTCTATCTACTAGGTGTTAGCCACATGGAGTGGTGCTTGGTCTAACCAAATCTTTTATCTTTACACCTAGAGAAATGATCTATTGCCTGAAGGGTATGGAATACTATGGCTTTGCATTTGGTTTATAGTTCACAAAACTTCATTGCAGAAATCATCTTATTTCTGCCTCAACAACCCAATGAAGTAAGCAGAACAGGTTACCACCTGTTCCCATTCAGTAGATATTGAAACACAGACTAAGAGAGATGAACAGATTTGCCCACAGTTACTATTGTCAGAGACAGACCTAGAGCTCATGGTTGGTGATGCCCAGTTCAGTGCTCTATCTACTATATCATGTGACTCAAACATTGTTCAGAAGGAACTGAAACACAAGACAGGAAAGGATTGGATAAGGGTAGCTTCTGGAATTTCAGTACCAGGAGTTGGTAAATTTTCTAGCAGTGCTACCACTGACTGAAATAACCACTTGTTTTCTGCTCCCTGGTGGTTTCATATAACTACAGCATCACCAAAAATACTTTATTGGGTCCAATCTGGTCCTGTGATCATCCTTCAGCTCAAAAGGTGTTCCATGAGTGGCAGCTGCTCATGAAGACAGAGAGGGGTGTTTCCTCCAAGAAGGAACTCAGGCCCTTCCCTGCCTCTCTTTGAGGGTTAGTGGAAAGTTCAAGGAGACCACAAGTGCAGAATTTCCTTAAAAAGTTTGAAGAACTTGGGAGGAACTTCTGGTCAAGATGGCAGCATAGGTAAATATGGCTTGCCTCCTTGCACAACCATATCAAAATTACAATTAAACTATAGAATAACCACATTCAGACCATCAGAAATTGAACTGAATGCAAGCCCTACAACTACTGAATTAAGGAAGAAATCACACCAAGACTGGTAGAAGGTGTGGAGACGTGGAATGGGCTGATTCCACACCCATGTATGGCAATAACAATTGGGAGAGATATCTCATGAGTGAGGGGGTCCCAACCCAACACTAGACTCACCTCCCCACCCCCAGCCCAAGGTTCCAGTGCCAGGAAGAGAAGTCTCCATAATTTCTGACTGCAAAAACCAGTGGGGATTGAGGCTGTGGAAGACAAACTTCTAGAGTCCCAGGCAATTCCTCTTAAAGGGCCCACATACAGACTTAGACTCACTCCCTCTGGGCTCTAGTGCCAGGGAAGAAGATTAAAAGGCATCAGAGACATAGGGGGAGGAACTGAATCCTCAGCAACAGGGTGAGAGTTTGGGGGCAGCTTTTGCCCCGACATAAGTGCTGGAAGAGGCTTGTTTTCCTTTCCTGAGCCATCCCACTTCAAAACCAGCAGGCAGGCATCATATCTGATACTCCATCCACCTGGCTCACACTGTTTACCCTGCCCTGGTGATTTCTTGAGACCTGCCCCACTTAACTTTTGAGCCCACCCAAGCTGTTTCCAGTGACTTTTCTATTTGAATAGCTGGTCTTGGATCATGCTTCACATTTTCCTAAGTTCTCTCAAATAAGCAGCATCTGGCTTCAGTGAGCTTCATACCTCTCACTAAGTTTCCCCAGGCCAGGCACTAGCAGCAATCAGCCTTGGTTCACAACTTGTCTTTTCCTGGGCACCTCTAAGCCCAACACAAGTAGCAGCCATCTGCAGATCACTTTGTAGCTAATGTTGTGTGACTCTGGACAGAACACAAATGGTGGCTAACCTTGAATGTGCCAACAGCAATCAAGGCTCAACTACAACAGGAGGGTGTACACAGCCCACAGAGTGGGCATACTTTGAGTACTCAGCTTGGGTAATAAGGGAGGCTATGCCACCAGACCCTACAGAACACCTACTACATTAGGCCACACTGCCAACCCTGGGAGATGTACTAGCTCTACTTAATACATAAAAATAAACATAGGGAAGCTGCCAAAATGAGGAGACAAAAAAACATGCCCCAAATGAAAGAACAGAACAAAAACTCCAGAAAAAGAAATAAAGAAAGTGTAGAAAAGCAATCTGTCACATGCAAAGTTCAAAACTCTGGTTATAAAGATGCTCAAGGAACTTAGTGAAGACCTCAACAGCATAAAAAAGATCCAGTCAGAAACAAAGGATACACTAATCAAAATAAAGAAAAATTTACAGGGAATCAACAGTAGAGTGGATGAAGCCAAAACCAAATCGGCGATTTGGAAGATAAGGAAGCAAAAAATAAAAACACAATCAGAACAGCAAGAAGAAAAAAGAATCCCCCCAAATGAGGATAGTGTCAGGAGCCTCTGGTACAACTTCGAGTATACCAACATTTGCATCATAGGGATGCTGGAAGGAGAAGAAAAAGAACATGAAATTGGAAACCTACTTGAAAATATAATGAAAGAAAACTTCCCTAACTTGGTGAAGGAAATAGACATACAGATCCAGGAAGTACAGAACATCCCAAAGAAGATGGACCCAGAGAGGCCCATTTTAAGACACATCATAATCAAAATGCCAAAGGTTAAATACAAGGAGAAAATTTTAAAAGCAGCAAGAGAAAAACAGTTACTTACTTACAAGGGAGTCCCCATAAGACTGTCAGCTGATTTCTCAGAAGACACTTTGCAGGCTAGAAGGGATTGGCAAGAAATATCCAAAGTGATGAAAGCAAAGACCTACTACCAAGATTACTCTACCCAGCAATGCT
This sequence comes from Trachops cirrhosus, assembly GCA_028533065.1. Taxonomy (NCBI): domain Eukaryota; kingdom Metazoa; phylum Chordata; class Mammalia; order Chiroptera; family Phyllostomidae; genus Trachops; species Trachops cirrhosus. The sequence continues at coordinate 38,207,980 of CM052546.1, forward strand.
ATCATTTATAATCAAAAGGCAGATAAAGAGCTTCCCAGACAAAAACTAAAGGAATTCATCATCAACAAACCAATATTATATGAAATGTTAAAGGGTCTTTAAGAAGAAGAAAATAAAAAATATGAACAATAAATGGAAATAAATACATATCTATCAAAAACTGAATCTAAAAACAAAATAAACAAATAAATAGAACAGAAATAGAATCATAGCTACAGAAAATGTTTTAATGGTTGCCAGATGGAAGGAGGGGTTGGGTCAATGGGTCAAAAAGTTGATGGGATTAAGAAGAACAAATTGTTACAGAATAGTCGGTGGGATGTAAAGTACAGCATAGGGAATAGATTGGCTAAAGAATGTATATGAATGACATGTGGACATGGGCAAAGGCGTGGGGATTGCCTGAAGGTGTTGGGGAACTGGGTCAGGGGGGACAAAAGGAACAATTTTGGGACAACTGTAATAGCATAAACAATAAAATATAATTTAAAAGAGTATGAAGCACTATATATATTCATTTATTGGCTAAATGAGAATAAACATTTAAAGTGGCCACTTTGTGCTGTGTACCATGTTAGGTGCTGGGGACACAAAGTTGAACAAATACACACAAATATATAAATTTTTTAAAATTATTTTATTGTTGTTCAATTGAAGTTGTCTGCATTTTCTCCCCACCACCCCCTACCAGAGCAAAACCCACTTCCCTCCCTTGTTTCCACCCTCCCCCTTGGTTTTCTCCATGTGTTCTTTATAGTAAGTAGTTCCTGAAAACATTTCTCCCCACTGTCCCTTCACCCCACCCCTCTGGCTATTGTTAGATTGTTCCTAATATCAATGTCTGTGATTATATTTTGCTTGCTCTTTTGGTTTTTGATTATGTTCCAGTAAAAGGTGAGATTATACAGTATTTGTCCCTCACCACCTGGCTTATTTCACTTAGCATAATGTTCTCCAGTTTCATCCATGCTGTTGCAAAGGATAGGAGCTCCTTCTATCTCTCTGCTGGGTGGATTTCCATTGTTTAAATGTACCATAGTTTCTTGATCCACTCAATTGCTGATGGGCACTTAGGTTGCTTCCAGCACTTAGCCATTGTAAATTGTGCTGCTATGAGCATTGGGGTGCATAGGTTCTTTTGGATTGGTGTTTCAGGGCTCTTAGGGTATAATCCCAGCAGCAGAATTGCTGGGTCAAAAGGAAGTTCTATTTTTAGTTTTCTGAGGTAATTCCATACTGTTTTCCACAGTGGCTGTATCAGTCTGCATTCTCACCAACAGTGCACTAGGGTTCCCTTTTCTCTGCATCCTCTCCAATACTGGTTTGTTGATTTGTTTATCATGGCCATTCTCACCAGTGTAAAGTGGTTACTCATTGTGGTTTTAATTTGCATCTGTCTGATGGCTAGTGATGCTGAGCATGTTTTCATATGTCTCTGTGTTCTCTGTATGTCCTCCTTGGAGAAGTGTCTGTTCAAGTCTTTTGCCCATTTTTAATTGGATTTTTTGTCTTCCTGAAGCAGAGTCATGTGAGTTCTTTATATATTTTGGAGATGAAAGCTTTGTCCGAGGTGTCAGTGGCAAATATGTTTTTCCATACAGTTGGTTGCCTTTTCATTTTACTGCTGCTTTCTTTAGCCATGCAGAAACTTTTTAATTTGATGAGGTCCTATTTGTTTATTCTTTCCTTTATGTCCCTTGCTTTAGGGAACATATCTGTGAAGATGTTGCTGCATGGAATGTCTGAGATTTTCCTGCTGATGTTTTCCTCTAGGACTTTTATGGTGTCACAACTTATATTTAAGTCTTTTATCCACCTTGAATTTAGTTTTGTGTATGGTGTAAGTTGGTGATCTGGTTTCCTTTTTTTCATGTAG
>CM052546.1:38210355-38261556 GCA_028533065.1 Trachops cirrhosus
TGCGTTCTTGTAGGCATAGGATTAGGGTGTTTATTTGAAATGTTTCTATCTTTTGTAGGTAGGCCTTTATTGCTATGAACTTCCCTCTCAGGAGAGCCTTTGCTGTGTCCCATAAGTTTTGGGTTGTTGTGAGTTCATTGTCACTTGTTTCCAGAAACTTTTTTATTTCTTCCCTAATTTCATTCTTGACCCATTCATTTTTTAATAGCATGCTATTCAATCTCCATGATTTTGAGAGTTTTGGTGATTTTTCCTTGAGGTTGGTTTCTAGTTTCAGTCCCTTGTGGTCAGAGAAAATGCTTGATATTATTTCAATTTTCTCAAAGTTTTTCAAGTGTCACCAATTTCTTAATATTAATTTTGTATCTTGCTACTTTGCCAAATTGATTTATTACATCTAGTAGAGTTTTGGGGGGAGTTTTTAATGTTTTCTGTGTGCGATGTTATGTCTTTGTGAATAATGACAGTTTCACTTTCTCCTTTCTAGTTTGGATGCCTTTTCTTTTTTCTTTTTGTCTGATCACTGTGTCTGAGACTTCCAATACTATGATGAATAAGAGAGGTGAAAGCAGACATCCCTGTTTTGTGTCTGATCTTAAGGGAAATGCTTTTAATTTTGCCCATTGCGTGGTAGTGTTGGCTGTGTCCCATAGATTTTAGGTAGTGGTATGTTCATTTTCATTTGTTTCCATGTAACTTTTAATTTACCTTGATTTAATTGATAACCTATTCATTATTTAATAATATGATATTTAGTCTCCATGTGTTTGGATGTTTTTGGTTTTTTTTTTTATTGTAGTTGATTTCTTGTTTCATGTCATTGTATCCGAGAAAATGCTAGGGACAATGTCAATCTTCTTGAATTCATTAAGAACTGTTTTGTGTTTTGTTTCTTGTTTTTATTAACATGTGGTCTATTTTTGAGAACATCCTATGTGAACTTGAGAATAATGTATATTCTGCTGCTTTGGGATGAAATGTTCTGTGAATATCAATCGAAACCATCCTATCCAGTGTCTCATTTAAGGTCACTGTGTTAATTTTTCTTTTTGGTCTGGAATATCTATCCACTGATCACAGGGGTGTTGAAATCCCCTATCATGACTGTATTGAAGTCAACCTCCCCTTACAGTCCACCAATTTTTTAATATATTTAGGTGCTTCTACATTCAGTATGATATATAATCATCTTGTTGGATTGAGCCTTTTAGTATTATGTAGTGACCTTCCTTGTCTCTTGTTATGGCCTTTGTTTTGACATCTAATTTTTCAGACAAAAATATTGCTACCATAAATTTTTTTCTTTTGTATGGAATATTTCTTCCATTTCTTCACTTTCATCTTGTTTGAACATTTTGCTCTGAGATCTATCTCTTGTAGACAGCCTATATATGGGTCATGGTTTCTCATACAGTCAGCTGTGCTACACTGTGTTTTCTGATTGGAGCATTTAATCCATTTACATTTAAATTTATTATTAATAAATATTTATTGTCAGTTTTCTTTACACCTATGTTTCCCTCCTCTCTCTATTTTTTTCTTCTACTTAAAGTAGACCCTTTAATATTTCTTGCAATACAGTTTTGGTAGTAATATACTTCTTCAGCAACCCCCTTTTTTTTTTGGTCTGGAAAGGTTTTTATTTTATCTTTGATTTTAAATGATAACCTTGCAGGATGGAATAATCTTGGTTTCAGATCCTTGCTTTTCATAACTTTGAATACTTCATATATTCCCTTCTGGCCTGTGGTGTTTCTGTTGAGAAATCAGGTGACAGCCGATAGGAACTCCCTTGTAGGTAACCAACTCTCTCTTTTGCTTCCTTTAAGATTCTCTCTTTGTTTTTAACCTTTGCCATTTTAAATATGACTTGTCTTGGTGTGGGTCTCTTTGGGTTCATCTTGATTGGGACTCTGTGCTTCCTGAATTGGTACAACTTTTTTCTTTACCAGGTTAGGGAAGTTTTCTGCCATTATTTCTTCAAGCAGTTTCTCTCTACCTTGCCCAGTCTCTTATCCCTGCAGTACCCTATGATGTGGTTATTGTTATGCTTAATATTGTCCAAGAGGTCCCCTAGACCTTTTTCATTTCTCTTAACTCTTTTCTTTTTTATGCTCTCTTTGGTGGTTATTGTTATCTTGTCTTATGATTTGCCGACTTAACCCTTTGCTCTGTCAAATGTGTTGTTGGTTTTTTCCAGTGTATTCTTCATTTCAGATACTGTGTTTTTATTCCTGACTGGTTCTTTTTTGTGGTTTTTATGTCATTTGTAAGGCTTAAAATCTCATTGTTTAAGTTCTCACTGAGCTCATCCTGTCTTTTTTCTAAGGTCTTTGAGCATCCTTATAACCATTAATGTAAACTTTGTATCTGGTATTTTGGTTCCTTCCATTCCATCCATTTTGTGCAATTCTTTTTCTAGGAATTTATTTTCTTTTGTTTGGGGCATTTTTTCTTTGTCTCCTCATTGTATCTCTGTGTACTAAGTATATCGGCTATGACACCCAAACTTGTAACTCTGAAGGTGTCTTTTTGAACTCAGAGGCATGATCTTCCAGATCTTTGCTCTTCAGAAATGTTTCTTGTAAGTTCTGTGTATCCTCTGTTGTAGCTGGGGCTTGAATGCTATTGTTTTTTTTTATGAGTGGAGTTAACCCTTCATGGTGACTATAAAAATAAATCTCACTTACTGTGTATGAGACACTGTGCAGGGGTTGTACCTCAAGGTGGGGTTGTTTTGAGCAGGTTATAATGCCTGCCAGAATACCCCTTTGGGTATGCTGCATATGTGGCTAGTTGGGTCAGGCTCTGGTGTGGTCTGAAGCCCACCAGTGATTGTGTTGATTCTGGGACCACGTGTGTGGAATTAAGGTTCCATTCATTGTCAGATGTGTGTAACCAGCCTTGACCTACATGTCTGTAGCTACCATTCTGTTCACTGTTTGTGTCTGTGTCTACTGGACCTGTGTCTGCATAAGAGAAACCAATCTGTTTGAAAGGGTCAGCTTCTTCCAGCTTAGAGCTGTGCACAGATCTATAAAAGGACTGAGCCTCCCTGAGGTCCATCTTCACCTGTCAGGTACTCTGCCTCCCCCAAGGTTGTCTGCTCTTCCTCTAGACCAGAGCTTTCCAAAAAGAGATTGTAGGATAAGCCCAGGCTAGCTGAGATAGGGCTAGCGGGTCCCTTACTTGGTGTCACATAGTCAAGCACTCAATATGGGAAAAAGCCCTGCTTCAAAGCCAAATTTCTGTCTCTGCCAGAGTCTCCAACTCCAGTTCCCCTTGGAGGGTTCTCTGAAGGTTTAGGTTGGGTACAGCCTGCCATACCCTCTGCAGGGGCAAGATCAGTCACCCTGGGCCCAGGGGGATAGAGCAAATGAGTCTCCCATTGGGAATGATGTCAATCCAGCCTTCAGGAGGGGGCTATGCACTTTGTTCCAGTCCCAGGCAATAGCCTCCAAGGGTCTCACATGTTGAATGTCTTTGCCCTGAGCAGCTCTTTCTTTCCCCCATGGAACTGAGCCCAGAGGGAGTATCCAGAAATCAGTAGGGCAGCTCTAAACAGTCTCCCATTGGAGGTGGTGCCTGCAAGCCTGTAGGAGAGGGGTAGGTCCTTATTCTCCTTCCCATGGCAGGGCAGGCTGAGTTTTCAGGGGAGTTTGGATTTGCTTGTTCTCAACGTACCAACACAGCCCGACACTCACCCCACTGGCTCCTGGATGAAGTCTTCCTTGGAAGCAGAGTCCAAAATTACCAGCTCTCTATGGCTTCCCAATCACGCTGCTCTACCAAACCAAGCAGGATGGGACTGCAAGTCATCCCTTTGCTACATTTTATATCTCAATGTGGCTGGTCTCAGCAATTTAGGGTTGAAAGTCTGAGCTCCATGCAGGCTCCAAGCCTAGCAGAATGGGGCCAATATTCTCAGCCATGCATGACTCCACTGCACCATAGACCTCAGCAGGATGGGGTAGGCCGAGTGGCTGAATAGATGGGGAGAGGGACACTGTCTGTATACTGGAGCTGGGGAAAACTGGTCCTCTTTCCCAAACCCCAGAGTTTAGTCTCTATCTAGGTCTCTGGCAAAAGCCACCCCAGAAAATAGAGGGCTCCTTAAAGTCACTGCTGTATGTAAATAATAGGCCCTTCCACAGAACCCAACTAAGACAGCATAGATTTGCCAGCAACCAGAGTCTGAACCATGAACTACCCAGGCTGGTGCTGTAACTATAGGACTTGCTCATCCCTGGGAGGGTTCATTCTGAGTCTCCCAAGTGAAACGAATCCCTACAAATTTTCACCACCAGACAGGCTCCACTTCTGTCTCTGTTGCTCTGGGTTGGGAATCCCTGCTTGGGGTTGAGACCCCATGCTCCTAGAGGGAGGGAGTTCTGCAGCCACATATCTTTTCAGCTTCTCAAATGCCCCTGTACCTGTAAGTGGGGGTTATCCCTCTCTACGTCTCCACCTTTCTTTCCAGTCTCTATGTGTCTTCTTCTGTAATCCTTAGTTATAATATTTTGGATTAGTTAACTTTCAATTTTTTAATAGGTTGATTGCTCTATAATTTAGCTGCAAATTGGTTTAGGGCAGAAAGCAAGTCGGTGCAGTTTCCAACTACACTGCAGCTATCTTAGGACATTTCATTGTTTTTTTATGGCTGAGTAATATTCAGTTGTATGTAAGTACTTCTGCTTCTCTATCCACATGTTAATTGGTGGACACTTGTGCTACTTGCATATCTTGATTATTATAAATAATGCTGCAATAAATGTAGGGGTGCATATATTCTTTCAAATCAGTGTTATAAGTTTCTTAGAATAAACTCCCAGAAGTGAATTTTCTGGGTCATAAAGTAATTTCATTTTTAATTTTTTGAGGACCCTCCATACTGCCTTCCACAGAGGGTGCACCAGTTTGCATTCCCATCAACAGTGTGCAAGGGTTCTCTTTTCTCCACAGCCTTGGCAGCACTTGTTGTTTGTTGATTTATTGATGACAGCCATTCTGACAGGTGTGAGATAATATCTCATTGTGGTTTTAATTTTCATTTCCCTGGTTAGTGATGTTGAGCATCTTTTCATGTGTTGGTCATCTGTATGTCTTTGGAGAAATGTCTATTTATGTCCTCTACCCACCTTTTAATTGGGTTGTTTCTCATTTTTGGTATTGAGTTGTCTGAGTTTTTATAAATTTTGGATTAACCTATTCTCCAATGTATCATTGGCAAATGTCCTTTTCCATTCAACAGGTTGCCTTTTTGTTTTGTTTATGGTTTCCTTTGCTGTGCAAAAACTTTTTAGTTTGATATAGTCCCATTTGTTTATTTGTTTATGTTTGTTCCCCTTGCCCAAGGAGATATATCAGAAAAAAAGTATTGCTAAGAAATGTCAGAGAGGCTTCTGGTGAAGATGATGACATAGGTAAATGCAGAATGCACATCTTCCCACAACCACTTCAGAATTACAACTAAACTACAAAACAACTATCATTCAGAACTGCCTGAAATTTAGTTGAATGAAAGTGCTACAACTAAGGTTTTAAAGTAAAGGCCACATTGAGACCAGTAGGAGGGAGAGAGACACAGAATGGTCTCAGAATGAACTGGTCTCACACCCACATGTGGTGGGCAAAAATCATGAGAAATGTCTCAGCTGTGGAGGTTCCCCCTAGAGAGAGAGAGTTCCTAGCCACAATCAGACCCGACAGCCCAGGGTTTTAGGATCAGAAGAGAAATCCCTATAAATTCTGGTTGTAAGAGCAGTAGGAATTATGGTCGGGTGAGACAAAGGGTGGCTGAAATATTAGGTATTCCTGTTAAAGGACCCACACACAAACTTACTCTGTCTCACTTCCTCTGAGCTTCAGCACTGGGACAGCAGCTCAAAAGGCACCAGAGACATACAGGGAGGAATAGAATCATATGATGTGAGGATTAGAGCTGGACAGGCAGCTTTCTGCTAGATGAAAGTGCTGACAAAGGACATCATAGTTCCTTTTCTGAGAACTCCTTTCCACCCGCAGATCCAGCAGGTGGGTGCCATATCTGAGTCTCCATCAACCTGGTTTACACCCTTTGCCAGCCCTGGTGAATTTCTAAGCCCTACCCCAGCAAACTTGCAGGCCAAACAAAGCTGTTTCCAGTGGCTTTTCTATAGGAATGGCCTGTCTTTGATCATACTTTAAACTTTCTTAAAATCTCCTAGAAAAGCAGCATCTGAACTCAGCATGCCCTGTACCTCTTGCTAAGTGGCCTAGGGCTGGCACTACTGACAGGCCACTTGCAGATTGTTTTGTAGTTCATGTTGGGTGGCCCTGAGCAGGACACAGGCATTGTCTAACCTGGACATGTACCTCCCAAGAGGCCTTAGAGCTAGCTAACATGGTGGATAGCTTTAGACCTTGTCTAAGCACCATTCAACTACTTCTACACTCAATGGAAAGACTCTTGGGTACCAGAGTCCTGTGAAAGTAAATCCTAATCTGTGGTTTGGGCCCCTGTGTAGCTGACCCTCCACAGCGGTCAGTGGTCACAGTCAGATTTTGCAGTCTATTGGCCTAGACACAAATCCCTCCCATTTGCATACCAACAGCAATCATGGTTCAACTACAACAGGGAGTATATACATCCCACATGGTGGATGCAACTGGAATGCCAAGTTTGGGTTATTGTGGGGGTTGTGCTACTTGACCCTACAGAAAACCTACTATATAAGGCCACTCTACCAAGAGTGGCAGACATAGAAGACCTACCTATTATGTAGAAATAAACATAAGTAGGCTGCCAAAATGAGTAAACAAAGAAACATGTCCCAAGTGAAATAACAGAACAAAATTAGTGAAAAGGTGATGCAGATATTGACCAGCAGTATCTGTGGTACGTGGATGGACGAGACACAAGAGAAATTCACATGGACTACCGAGTCCTGTGGAGAAAAAGGGATGGCACAGCCACTCTCTCAAGAGGAGAGCACCCCGACGCCCTGCCTGAACAGGCTTTTATTAGGTCTTTTGGGTAGGAATACAGATACAGCTTATTAATCATTGTCTGGCAGTAAGGATCAAATGATAGATAATGTTCAAAGAACTATTAGGGCTTGCACTGAGTCAGGGTCTATCACCTAGGGACTAAACTCATTTCCTGCCTGGGCCTTTATCATCTAATTAAGAGCATTCTCAGCAAAGCAGGTTTCATAGGATTTTACATATCTTTTCTTAGGCCTGATCACCCAGGGAGCCCACTTGTAGCTCAGGGCTGCACTGCCCTTTGTCATTGTTTCAGGCAGTCAAGCAGAGGAGGCAAGGCAGCCGAGAGATTAGGAGACTTCATCGCAGGCAGAATGAGGACTCAGGCTTTGTCAAAGCCGAGGGGCAAGGGTCGATCACCCCCTTTTTCCACAGCCCCCTAAGTCCTTCCCTGAGGGCCTTCCCATGTGACCATGCCTGTCTTAGGTGGCCCCTCCCATGAGGGATCTTACCCATCATTGGCTAACTCACCAAGCTATGGGGGCCAGGGAAGGAGCAGAAGCAGTGCTCCTGCCAGGGAGATAAGTTTTGTCTCCTTAGTGGCTTCTGGTCTGGAGGTCTCTCACTCAGCCTTAGTCATGGGGGGTTACAGCTTCTGAAACCAGGCAGGGTGGTTCCCAACATCTCCTCCTTTTTTGTTTTTTAAAATCAATTGTTGCCTGTGAAACCTACTATTTGCTGTTTTCGAATGCAAACACAAGAAAAACAACTTCCATATACATCATAAACCACAAATAAAGATTAAAACAAAGGGGAGCCTAAGGGCTGCCAAGACCCAAGCTCCTAAGTTCAGTCCACAGAAAAATGTTACAAATGCAAGGGAATAACAAGAGTAACAGGTCTGATTATATTTCAGTCTTTGGAAGAATTAGCACAGATTTCAGGAAGCGCAAATCACAAAGCAGCCTAAGTATAATGCAGGTCTGATTTCCCATGGGAGGACTTCTTTATGGGTGCATTCCTGCATGCCGACTCATGACCTACATTTCCTATGTGGGTGTTGAGACACATCTCCACATCTGGCGAAGCGGCTCCCTACAAAAAAGAACTAAACAGAATTGAGACAAGCAATCTACTATTTCCCGAGTTCAAAACAGTGATTGTAAGGATGCTCAGTGAATTTAGGAGAAGAGTAGATGAACTTAGAACTTCAACAACATAAAAAACATGAAAATAAAACAAAAGAACCAGAGATGAAGGATACACTAATTGAAATGAAGCATAATTACAGGAAATCAACAGTAGAGAAGATGAAGCAAAGAATCAAATCAGTAATTTGAAATATAAAGAATCAAAAAACACCTAATCTGAACAGCAAAAAGAAAAATGAATACAGAAAGTGAATATTTTGTAAGAAGCCTCTGGGACAACTTCATTTGCATCAAACATCAGCATTTGCATCAAAGAGTGCCAGAAGAAGAAGAGGGAAAACAAAAAATTGAAAACCTATTTAAAAAAATAATGACAACACTTTTCTAACCTGATCAAGGAAGTACACACACAAGTCCAGAAAGCAGAGAGTCCTAAACAAGATGAATCCAAATACAACCACAGCAAATCATAATTCAAATGCAAAAACAAATCACAATTGAAATGCAAAATAATAAAGACATGGAGAGAACCTTAAAAGCAGCAAGAGAAAAGCAGTTATCTACATGGAAGTTCCCATAACACTATAAACTGTTTCTCAACAGAAACTGCAGGCCAAAAGTTTTGGCAGGAAATATTCAAAGTGATGAAAAGCAAGGATTTACAACCAAGATTACTCTACCATTGCTATTAGTTAGAATCAAATTACACATAAAGATCCTCCCAGGCAAGAAAAACTTAAAGATCATCATTACCTAACCATGATTAGATGAAATATTAATGGTCTTCTTTAGAAAGAAGAAAAAGGTGAAAATGTGAACAATAAAAATGTCAATAAATACAAATCTATCAATAACTTCATGGAAAACAAATGAACAAAGAGAACAAAAACAGACTCATAAATGCAGAGAACATTCTGGTGGCTGCCAGATGGGAGGGGTTTGGTGAGACAGGTGAAAAAGGTGAGGGGATTGAGAAGTACAAATTGGTTGTTACAGAATAGTGATAGGGGTGTAAAGTACAGCATGGAAAATATAGTAAATAATATTCTAATAACTATGTATGGTGTCAGATGGGTAGAGATTTATTGGGATCATTACTTAGTAAGTTGCATAAGGTCTAACCACTGGGGTGTGCACCTGAAACTGTTATAATATTGATGTCAACTGTAATTAAAAAATAGAATAATAATTTAAAAAGCTAATGTCAGATATTTTGCTGCCTGTTTTCTTCTAGGAGTTTTATGGTTTCAAGCCCTAATATTTAAATCTCTAATACATTTTGGTTTTATTCTTGTATATGCTGTAAGAAAGTGGTTTAATTTAATCTTTTTGGATGAATCCTCCCAATTTTCTAAATACCATTTACTGAAGACTGTCTTTTACCCCATTGTCTGTTCTTGCCTCTTTTACCACAGATTCATTGATCATATAGGTGTGGATTTATTTCTGGGCTCTCTATTCTGTTTCATTGATCTGTCAGTTTTTATGTCAGAACCACACTGTTTTAATGTCTGTTACCTTGCAGTATAGTTTGCCTTCAGGTAATGTGATATCTCCCACTTTGTTTGCCTTTCTCAAGATTGCTGTGACCATTCAGGGTCTTTTGTGGTTTCTCGTAAATTTTTATATTATTTGTGATAGTTTTGTGAAAAACACCACTGGTATTTTGACAGGAATTTTGTTGAATCTATAGATTGTTTTGGATAGTATGGATATTTTGACGATGTTTATTCTTCCTAACCATAAGCATCGTATATTCTTCCATTTACTTCTTCAGTGTTTTATAATTTTCCAAGTATCATTTTTTTACCTACTTGCTTAGATTTATTTCTAGGTATTTTGTATACCTAGTGATATATTTTGTATACCTCTGATAGTTTGTTATTGGAACATAAAATGCAAGTGACTTCTAAATATTTATTTTGTATCTTGCAATTAGACTGAATTCATTTATCAGTGCTAATAGTATTTTTGTGGAGTCTTTAGGGTTCTCTATATACAGGATCATGTCATCTGCAAACAATGACAGTTTTACTACTTCCTTTCCAATTTGGATGCCTTTTATTTCTTTCTTGTTTCTGAGTATTGTCACTAAAACTACCAAGACTGATGAACAAAAGTGGTGGAAGTGGACATTCTTGTCTTGTCCCTGTTCTTAAATAAAACAATTTAAATTTGTTTTGTTGTTGAGTATAATGTTAGCTGTGTGTTTGTCATAAATGGCCTTTTTATGTTGAGGTCCTTTATTCTTATTTTACTGAGAGTTTCTTTTTATCATAAATCAGTGCTTGATTTTTGTCAAATGCTTTTCTCATGTATTGATATTAACATATGATTTTTATGTTGTTTATGCAGTATATCATGTTTAATGATTTGCAGATGTGCCAATCTTGCAGCCCAGGAATAAAATCCCACATAAACATGGTGTATGATCTTTTTAATGTATTGCTAAATTTGGCATTTGGCTATATTTTTAGGATATTTACATCTGTGTTCATCACAAGTACTGGTCAATAATTTTTTTCTTTGTAGTGTCATTATCTGGTTTTGAAAATAGCATAATTCTGGCATTATAAAATGATTCTGTAAGTGTTCCCTCCTCTTCAATTTTTCAAAATAGTTTAGGAAGGATAGGTGTTCATTCTTTGAATGTTTAATAAAAATCACCTGCATATCCATCTGGTCCAGGACTTTTATTTGTTGAGAGTTTTTAGATTACTGCTTTGATTTTGTTCTTTTTATCATCTGTTCATATTTTCTGTTTCTTCTTGATTCAGTTTTGGAAGATTGTATAATTCCAGAATTAAACAACTTTTTTCCACAGTGTAAAATTTTTTGACTATATAGTTTATGGCATTTTCTTATAATCCTTTACTTTTCTGTGGGGTCAGTGGCTATTTCTTTTTTATTTCTGGTTTTATTTTTCTAGGTCCTTTTTTTTCTTGATGAGTCTGGTAAAGGTTTGTCAATCTTGGTTATTTTTATAACCAGCTCTTGTTTTATTCCTTTTTAAAGATTTTATTTATGTATTATTAGATAGAGGGGGAGGGAGGGAAAAAGAGAGGGAGAGAAACATCAATGTGTGGTTGCTCCTTGTGCTCCCCCTACTGGGGTCCTGGCCTGCAACCCAGGCATGTGCCCTAGACTGAGAATTGAACCATTGACTCTTTGGTTCCCAGGTTGGCACTCAATTCACTGAACCACACCAGCTAGGGCAAAACCAGCTTGTGTTTTAATTTCTATTTTATATATTTTAGACTCTATTTCATTTATTTCCACTCTATTATAATTTTTTTCTTTGACTCATTTTGGGCTTTGTTTGTTGTTCTTTTTCTAGTTTTTTTTTCATTGTAAAGTTAGATTTTTTATCTGATACCTTTAGTTTGTTTTCTGACATAGGTCTTTATTGGTATAAATTTTCCTCTTAGGACTTCTTTCATTTTGTCATATAAATTTTGTAATGTTGGGTTTTCATTTATGTTTGTCTCAATGTGCTATGCTTTCTTTCTTGATTTCACTGCTCAGAAACATGTTATTTAGCCTTTGTGTGTTTCTCAGTTCATTTATTGTAATGTATTTCTCTTTTCCTTCCATTGTGGTCATAGAAGATGCTTCATAAGATCTCAATCTTCTTAAATTTATTGAGATTTGTGTTTTCCTTTTAACATGTGGTGTTTCCTGGGAAATATTCCATATGTACTTGAAAAGAATGTATGTTCTCTTCCTTTGGGGTAAAACACTCTTAAAATATCAACAAAATCCATGTGGTCTAGTGTGTCATTTAAAACTGCTGTTTTCTTGTTAATGTTCTGTCTGAAAGTATATCCATCAATGTCAATGGGGTGTAAAAACACTTTTCTATGATTGTTCTGTCAATAACTACCTCTACGTCCATCAAGATCTGCTTTAAATATTTAGGTGCTTTTGTGTTGAGTGCATAAATATTTACAAGGGCTATATTCTTTTGTCAAATTGATCCCTATACTGCTATGTAATTTTTTGTATCTTCTCTATGCTTTTGTTTTAAAGTCTGTTTTGTCTGATACAAATATTGCTACACCAGCTTTGTTGTTATTGTTCTGTGTGTGTCTTTCACTCTGAGGTTGGTCTCTTGTTGGCAGCATCTATATGAATCTTATTTATCTATCTATTCAGTTGCCCATTACTTTTTGATTAGAGCATTTCATTTATTTAAAGTGATTATTGATAAGTATGCATTTATTGCCATTTTATTCTATGTAACTCTTTTCCTTTTTTCTCTACTTTTTTAAAAATTACGTTATTGTTGTTCAATTATAGTTGTTTGCACTTCCCCCCACCACTCCCTCCCACCTCAGACAAACCCACCTCCCTCCCTTGTTTCCATCCTCCCCCTCTACTTTTTTTCTTAAAGATGTGCTTTAACTTATCTTGTAATATCTATTTGGTGGTGATGAATTCTTTTAGCTTTTTGTTGTCTGAGCAATCTTTATTTAATTTTAAATTTGAAATGATAGCATTGCTGGGTACAGTGGTCTTGCCTTTGGGTTTCACACTTTGAATATTTTGTGCCAATTCCTTCTGACCTGAAATGTTTCTGTGAGAAATCAGTAGACAGTTTTATGGGAATCTCTCTTGAAGTTAATTAACTGTTTTTGCTTTGCTGTTTTTAAGATTCTCTCTTTGTCTTTAACATTTGGCATTTTATTTATGATGTGTTTTGGTGTTGGTTTTATCTTGTCTGTATCTCTTTGAGCTTCCTGGACCTGTGTGTCTTTTTTTTTCTTTGTCAGGTTAGGGAAGTTTGCAGTCATTATTTTCCTGAAATAGGTTTCAGTTTCTTGCTTTTTATTTTCTTTTTCTGGTACCCCTATGATGCAGATGTTGTCATGCTTGATGTTGTGCCAGATGTTTCTTAAACTACCCCTGTTAATTTTTTCTGCTTTATTGGTCATTTTCTGTTAGCTTGTCTTTCAAATATTGAGTCAGTCTTCTGCTTTAGCTAACCTACTGTTAATTTCTTCCTGTGCATTTATTTTTTATTTCAGATATTATATTTTTCCTTTTTGATTAATTCTATATCCTTTTTTATACTTTATTTATTTATATCTTTATTTTTAAGTTCTCACAGAGGTCATCTGTTCTTTCCCTGAGTTTCTTGAGCATCATTATAATCACTGTTTTTATATCACATAGATTGCTTGCCTCCATTTCATTTAGTTCTTTTTTTCCAAAGATTTCTTCTGTTCTTTTATTTGGGGCATGTTTCTTTTTCTTCCAATTTTGGCTGCCTCTCTGTATTTGTTTTGGTGGTAGATTTGATTAGGTAGATCTTCTATGTCTCCCAGTCTTGGTAGAGTGCACTTGAGTAGTAAGTGACCTGTGAAGCTCAGTTGCACAGTCTCTCTGATCACCTGAGCAAGGTGCTCCAGGAATGTATCTTATGAGTATTATGTGAGCTCTTCTGTTATAATCAAGTCTTGATTACTCTTGGCCCATTTGTGGGTGAGGTTTACCCTCAGGCTGGCAGGCTGAGAATTAACTATAGTCACAGTGTATGAACTTGTCTGTGGGCACTGACCCCATCAAGTGGAATTTGCCCCCAGCAGGGTCTAGTTCCTGCTGAGAGATCCCTTTGAATGCGCTGCTTGTGGAGTTAATTCAGTATTTTCTTTGATATGGTCTGAAGCCCATCACAGGGTGTGTCTGTTCATTCTAGGGCCTCTTGAGAAGGACACCAGTGGAGGTATGTACCAAACTTTGCCTCTGGCCAGTGCTGTGTACCCATCTGGAGGTACAAGGCAATATACAGTTTTTGGCTGACTCTTCTGTGCCCAGATATGTGTGGGAAGGGACAAGCTGCACACCAAGCCCATCTTCTACCAGCACTGACCACAGCAGCAGGCAATAAAAGGCCGAAGGCACACAGATTCACCTTTTTCTGCTCTCTGCCTATTGGCATCAGTCACTGAGATAACCTGTGATGGTATGAGAGTTACATGAAGTAGGTTCTCAGTTAGTTACCAGGTAGGGCGAGTGGTATTCATTACAGTGATAAAGATTTCAACTTAGTGCCAGTGCTACTTCTGAAGCCACTCAGCAAAAGTCCCAGGGTACAATTAGGTGAGCTATTTCCCATCAGGTGCCTGAAGGTCTATGTGGTTAAATGGGGTCTTAAGGGAATCGTCAGAGTGAGGCCAGCACAGTTTACCAGACCAAAAACCAAGATTTGGTTGTGTGAAGGAAAGCCTCTGCACAGGAATGGTGGTTCCAGTTGGTCGTGCAAGGGAAAAATATTTTTTTCTCTGGAGCCATGCAGCTCAATCTATTCTCAATTGTTTTTTTCTTTTTTTACCTCCTTGAGAGCCTTCCTAGAAGGTTTGCTTTGCTGGTCAAAGCTGACCACAGACCCTTGACAATTCTTCAGCATGTGAGTGATGCAAGCCATGGCCCCTGGAAGTTGGAGAGAGGGGCTAATGTACATCCCATGGGTGGAAGGCACTAGTCGGATGGGGGTGTGGGTGGAGGGAGCAGGAGGGGATGACCCTGACCACAGATCCACACAACTTAGTCTCTTACACTTCCTGAGATCTCCCTCAAAACTCTTCAAGAAATCCTATAACTTGGTACTAAACAGCTAACTCCTACACAGGGCATGAGCTTGGCTGGTAAAGGACAGGGAGTTGAGAGGATGGTATTATTACGTTCTCCCAGGCTGATGCTATATGGAGAGTAGTACTCAGTCGCCCAAAGATGGCATTTTTAGGTGCTTTGGGAGAGGGATTCAGTAAAGGGACCCTACCAACCGTCTCTTCAGCTCTCTCCTTGGAGCCAGCCACACAGCTCAGTCTGTCCTGGCATGAGTCCAGTCTGCTCTGAGCTGCCCTTCTTTAGCCAGAGCCCAGGGTGAGTGGCCACAAACAAAATTTTTTGTGTTGTCTTTTTAAGAGGGCACCTCTGTCTCTGCAAGACTCCTGCTTTTCACTGGTACACAGATTCTCCACTGATTTTTATAGCCAGATGTCCTAAGGGCTTATCTTCTCAGTTCTGGTGCCCCAGGCTGAGAAGCCCAGCATGGGGTTGAGGCCCCAGGCTCCTAAGGGCGGACCTTTGCAGCTGGGATATCCCTCTGGGTTCTCAGCCTCTGCACATGGGTGCATGGCCAGCCCTTTTCACAACTCTGACATTCCTTACCAGTATCACTGTGACTTCCTCTGTAAATCCTTGGTTGTAAGACTTCTGTTCAGCTAGTCTACAGTTGGTTATTCATGTAGATTATTCTATACATTCATGTGATTCCAGTGTGGTCCTGAGAGAAGGTGAGTGTAATATCCTCATACTCTACTGCCATCCTGGGCCAGTCCCTCTATTTATTCTCTTAAGAGACTGGAGGAGGATGCCTGATAAGCAGGCAGTGGGTGGCTAAATGTGGATTTAATCACCTGGGTTTATGCCACTTCTTAGCTTTTTATGACCTCAGATAAAATTTCAAATCCCTTCCAGCCTAAGCTTTTCCTTTTTTTGAAATGGGGATATTAAGTGTACCAAACTCAGCATTATGAGATTTAAGTGAGATAAAGCATACAAATTGCCAAGCACAAAGTCTTTATTTTGTAAACATGTACAAGATGAGGACTTAGCATGGTTTGACTTACAAACTTGCTGACCTGTATGCAGTGAGCATGCTTCCTCAGTTCCTTCTTCCCTGTCATGCCTACAATGGTCCTACACTTTGTTCAGCCCTTGTTGGGTGTCCTTTCATGACAAAGTAATGTTTGGACAACTGTTAGAAAATGACTTCAGATATTTAATTATAAAATAGTAAACACTTGGAACTTTAGAATTAGTGTGGTCCTTAGAGGTTATGTAGCTCAGTGCTCTATGAGATTGAAACATCTTCTGTATTCCAGAGTTAAAAACAAACAAACAAACAAACAAACAAACACACAAACCACATCTGGAACCACGTCTTAATCTCCTTCCCCAATACATTCCAACCTCATTAATGTCACAGCTAATATTTCTGAGTGCCTACAGTGTCCAAAGTACTATATTATGTACCCTATATATGTTATCTCAACTAATGCTCATAATAATCTTATAAAGAGTTGCTGTTTTCCCATTCCTTTTAAAAATATGTATATGCTGAGGTCCAGAGAAGTTAAGCTATATGCCTTTAGACACATAACAGCAGTATGATTTGATATTCATTTGATTTCAAATTCTAAGATCTGAAACACTTCCAACACAAAGAATAAAATCAAAATGATCTCTTCTGGATCATGTATATGTTTATTTTTTCAATATGGCTGTTTCTGATAAATCAATAGATGAGATTGAGCTAAGTTAACTTTAAGAAGATTTTTCACATAATGGCTTAAATGCATTACATTCTTAAAACCCTGTAAACAGATAGCCATAACTTTGGCTTATAATATAACATCAACTTAAAAAAAATAGAAGTATAATTTTGCTTTTTTACTATAAATTTACATGCTTCTTAATTTTCTTCCTTGACTCTAAGGACAATATGCCAAAGCATTTGGGCAGAAACTCTAACAAAATTATTGTGATATTTAAAATTTTTCAAATATTTGACCTTATGTAGCCTAAACATCTATATAATTAAGCTGTGTCTACGTGCATGGTGACCAAACTGCTACTGGGCTGTTTTAGTGAAACTGGTCTTCCTGGGTCCAGAATGTCTATGATTTTTGACCCTTTCCAACCTGACGACTCTGTAGTTGTAGCGAGAGAGCTTATCCACCTACTTTGGTTATTTTCAACTTGCTAAGAAGCCTCATTTCTCTCCTATGTGTTATGTTCTGCTGTTATGCCTGTAGACATTATATGGATTTTAATATTTTTATCTAGGAGTTTGGGTGAGTTGACTCTGAAGAGCAATCCTTCTTGTCCCATAGTCCTGCCTACCCCACCTCTTAGAATACTGTTTCCTCCCCATGGATTATTCAGATGCTCTTTCTCCCAAACTCCAGCCTAATGTTTAGAACACTTCCTTCACATTCCATTTCAGCCCCATTTTTCATGCTGTAAAAATTGTTTAATCCTCTTCAACATAGCACTCCTTGTTGTCTTGCCTTTATCTACCACAGTCATGAGTCAAGATGTCTTAATGCAATGTCTTACCCCTTCTTCATGATTTCTCTCTTTGACATTAGGGTAAAAATATTTTTGTCTTAAGACTGCTCTTTTTACTCTTCTTGAATCTGAGCGAGCACCTTCTCATTTTTTTGTGGGCCTCAGTTTTATTTTTGCTCTGGCATTCATGGAAATGATGGTGTCTCACTTAGTAACGTTTGCTAAGGAGATCTCATGGGCCACTTTATCCTTCTTTTAGCTAACTGCAGAAGAAACTTGAATTCCTCTGGAATTACTGTATTTGCACAGATCTTTGTAGCAGATGGAGTTACTGATTGGATTATCAACATGTTCCTTCTGCATGGTTTTACTAACAAAGCTTCTCCTGCATTTTACTTCACCTGGAAAGGGGTATTTTGGCTTTTTGCACCCTAGTTTAACATCCCTCACTAACTGCTCAATTGCTCCTGAATACTTACAGCCAACTCAGCCTTTTCTAAATAGTCCTTTGGGTCCATCATCCTGGGCTCAAAAGTCCTTTTTTGACCTAGCTATTCTTTCTTCCCATGACTTCATAGGATAGAGCCACAGTGCAGTAAAAAGTACATTACCTGGGTTGGTAGGAGGAGACCCTTCATGCTTTGCCATAAGTATGGGATATTGGACAAGTTATAGTTCTTCCTTGGGCCTTTGTTTCTCTCTTCTAAACACATAGGCTAAATCAGATTACCTTTAAGGGGCCCTCCTTGCAGGGGAGACATGCTGTGAAATATCGGGATCTTTCAAAAGCCCTGTAATGTTCTGCTCAGTGGAAAGTTAGCTGGATCAGTTTGGGGTACTCCATGATGATAATAATTACAATCATCCTGATTTTGGACCATGTAGACTGATGATTTCCTTCAACATTCTTTTTAACACCACCTTTAGGTACACTGAGTAATTTATGCAGTTTTATTTGCTATCATTTCCAACCATTTTATATTGATTGATCTACCCTTGACTAATGAAAAAGAGCTCCTTCTAAAAATTCATTCATTTATTCATTTATTTACTCAGTCACACATTTGTTCACAAAGGACTATGCTAGACATTTTCTATATCCTCTAAGAATTTGTACTCATGATTACTTAATATCATTGGTTAAAGTTTAGAAACATGATAAAAATAATAGCCCTTGTGTTAGTTTAGAAGGCAGAAATTTTTAAAAAAACTCATGAAAAATCATTTTATTTGGAGTAATTCCCTCAGGCTGGCTCCAGGTTCCCACATAATTGGTATAATCAACTCATATTAGGAGTCCACGTGGAAACATTGGCCTCACTAGAATCTCAATTAATACACTTTGAGAATGCTAATTTGTTTTTACATTTAAAAATTATTTTTTTATTGTTCAAGTACAGTTGTCTGCATTTACCCCCCACCATTCTCCACCCCACACCCCAGACATCCCACCCCCATCCCCTCCTTTCACCCCCTCTTGGTTTTGTCCATGTGTCCTTTATAGTTGTTTCTGAAAACCCTCTCCCCCGGCCCCCCATTATCCCCTCCCACTTCCCCTCTGGTTACTGTCAGATTGTTCTTAGTTTCAATGGCTCTGGTCCTATTTTGCTTGCTTGTTTGTTTTGCTGATTAGGTTCCATTAAAGGTGAGATCATATGGTATTTGTCTTTCACCACCTGGTTTACTTCACTTAGCATAATGCTCTCCAGTTCCATTTATGCTGTTGCAAAGGGTAGGAGCTCCTTTTTAATTTCTGCTGCATAGTGTTCCATTGTGTAAATGTACCATAGTTTTTTGATCCACTCATTTACTGATGGGCACTTAGGTTGCTTCCAGCACTTGGCTATTGTAAATTGTGCTATATGAACACTGGGGTGCATAGGTTCTTTTGGGTTGGTGTTTCAAGGTTCTTAGGATATAATACCAGCAGTGGAATTGTCAGGTCAAAAGGAAGTTCCATTTTTAGTTTTCTGAGGAAATTCCATACAGTTTTCCACAGTAGCTGCACCATTCTGGAGAATGCTAATTTTTTTATTATTGATGATAAATGGACTAAATAGGTGTATAATACCAACAAATATATATTTACCTTTCAGGTAGATTTTTCTTAGAACTCTTCATAAGTAGAAAGGGGAATATAGTAGAAAACATATGTGAAAATGCATTAATGGTAAAGTACCATTGTTATTATGTAAGATCCAAGATTTGGTAGTGGGGGAACAAAACTGTCAGATTGGCCTGTAGAGTGCTAGATAAGTACTTAATTACTGGGAAAGAACTCTGATCACTCTGATCTATTCTGTTGGTGGTGAAAATGGCATCAGAATGTTACTGGCAATTTGACTTCAGTTCAGCAAGCATAGTACTTGAGTTCTGGCTAAGAAAATATTAAGAGCCAAGACTCAAATACCAACATAACTTTATGTAGTCAGTCACAGAGGTAGGAGAAGTGAGCCATAGATAAAAAGGTGTTCAGGAAACAAGTTATAGAGGCAAAAGAAGGGCCCTCAAAGCTTAGCAGAAGGAGAGAACAGTACAATTACACACCTGGAGGGGAGAAGAGGCAGATACAAAAGGTGCAGATGTGCTTCCTAGGGGAAGACTGCACAAGGTTCTCCATTCTAAGGGCTTTAAAGGGTGGGGATTTTAGAGATGGTCACAGGGAAAGATCTAGAATGTTCTTCAGCTTTCCAGGTGTGTCCTTTCAGGGCCATGGTTTCCACTGATTGGTCAGGGCCAGTGCAGGGGTCCCTTAGTCAATGCATCTGGTCCCGAGGTCGGTCATGACATTGCTTGTCTTGTTTGTTCTTTTCCTGGGTGTGGGCTGAAACACAATGGAGGCCTAGATGTATTAGGTGTGGGTCAGATCATGGTCCTGGGGGCTTAATGCCTAAGGGTTATACTCTGGTTCTCTCGTTTGTTCCCCCTCTTAGATTGTCTAACTCACATGACCAGCAACATGTGGGGGGAGGAAAGGTCAGAGGAGAGTCCAAACTGTATAACTAATGATATGCTAGGGAAGGAAAGGTTACCCTAGGGGTGAGGTCCTTGTTTTCCCAGTTCTTCCCATTGTTAGGCAGGCAGGGCTTTCCACCCTGGTGACCTTCCATACCTGCTTTACTATCCTTGCTTTGCTCATGCCTGCTGACTGCTTACCACTGTGCTGCCTGTATCACTGATGCAGAAGATACACTTACCTCCTTCAATGAAGAAGACCTACTTAATGTTGTGACTTATATGGTATTGTAGAATCTGAGAGCAAGGAGTGACTTTTATGGGTCAACAGCATATTGAGGGAATATAACTTTGACTTTGAAGAAAATGATGCAAACAAAGGATAAAAATGACATAAGGTAATCTGAAAGATACCAGGTAAAAATGCTCACTGCCTAATTAGTAAAAACAAAACAAAACAAAGCCATAAAATAATTAAAATCTACATGCAAAAACAGTGCAAAATTAAGGCTCCATAAGACTCTATTTTCACTCCTGCCATCCTCATGCTTAACTTGCCATACTCTTAGGCTCAGATTTCTCCATTCCAGCCAGTAAAACCCACAACGAATTCTACCGACTTCTGCTTCTGAGCCTACACCCCCATCATTTTTCAACAGCTGGAGTGTTCTTGTTTTTAGTTATGTTTCCACAACTCACCCTTTCTATAAAAACTCTGTAGGATACCCCTATAAACTACTGCTTTTTAGGGAGAATTTTAAGCATCATTGAAGATACTTGTCTCATCTTGTTCACTAGACTTTTATGTCCTTAAAGAGACAGGATTGTTATTTCTCTTTTTCTTTCCTTACCACATTTAGTCTTGCTTGTCCTGTTTTTGAGTAGTTAGTTAATATTTTTGACAGAGAAACAGACTTCTGATTACAGCAGTTAAGTTTTAGCAAGATACAATCCCAGGCTATTCAACACCTTCCAATTCCTGCTTATGGAACAGAAAAGACTTTTGAGGGTGACATTTGATCCTCATATACTAGAAATACAAAGAAGCCTAATGTCGACCAAGTTTGAGGTTACTTACAGACAAGCTTTCCACTTCAGTAATTTCAGAAATTGGGTGGATTGTTCTTTGTTTCATAAAGAATTCATTTTTAAGCTCTGGCTGGTGGCCAGCTTCAGGAAGTGTTGTTCACAAGCCATCAAGGACTGTGCATACTCCACATTCTTTGGGTAATGCAATTCTGGACCCAAATCGATTCCAGAAGTCTGATATCCTGAAAGGGGCCAATGCTCTGAGCTTGTGGAACTGTCATCTCTAGCCTTCCCTGACCACCACCCCAATCAGCCTCAAAGGATTTAGAGACCAGTCGAGGAATTATTCCAGTAGTTTGGCGAGAGCAAAGTTGCAGGGATCTGAGCAAGTTGTTGAGCTTGGCAGCTTGTGTTTGAAGAATTTGTGATGATTTGGATAAAGTCTAGGAATTTATCCTTCAAAAATCCTTAGATTCAGTAAAATGTGAATGTACTGTGCTAAAGCAAAAAGTTTTTTCCTTCCTTCCTTTTTCCTTCCTTTCTTTCCTTCATTCTTTCTTCTTTCAAGGTTAAAAGCCACATTTAATTTTTAAGTATGAGTAATCCATCCAAATCCTATAAGGGAACAAAAGCAGTGATGGTAATTTTCTCTTACACAAAATGGAGACTTCCCCTCTCTCTAAGTACAGTCCTATGAACTGAAGGAAAATCCAACTCCTCACCATTAAAAAAGAGATTATGCAAAATGTAAGGGTAAAACAAATCACCATAATACAAATACAAATGCCAGCTTAATTCCTCACAGCAGGAGAGTATTGTGCCTTTCCTTTACAGTTGTGGTTGCATATTCACATCTATCTTTTAAAGAAAAAAATTATATATTTTTCATGCTTTTAAGAGCTCACACAGAATAGAATCTTCTGTAGAACATCATGAGCTCCAGCTTTGTATTCTCAGTCTTACTGCACTCTCTTCTCTCCCTTTGTTAGCATACGTAGCTAGATATTAATAAAGAAAGGGAGCAAAGAAAATCAGAAATTATTAAACATAATCAAGTAGGGAGCTGAATTTGACACTGAACCTGTAACTGAGGACACTGAATCTGTAGCTGAGGAAGTTACAGCATTCATAGGCTCACTCACACATTCCAGCAGACCACTGTGTCCTCTGCCCTCAGAACTTAACCCTTGAGGTGGGAAGAAAGAATATCTTTGGGGTATAACTGGGACCCAGTACCAGGATTATGGGAGGGGAGACAAAGGGAAATTTTTCCGCTGTTATCATGCACAATAGAAGCCAAATGACACATGGAAATTTTGGACATGCATAATAGAAGTCAAGGTGGCACAAGGGGAGGTGCTTCTGCTTTGAGGCATGGGAAAAAAGAGCCAAAATAGTGAGATAAAAGGGTGGAGGCTAGCCTGGGAAAATCCAGGAAAAGGATCAGATTGGGTAAAGGACACAAAACCCAGAAGATCTAGAAAATAGATTGGTTAGAGGGAGGACCCAATGCAAGCCTGCAAAAAAGAAAGGGAAGTTGATTGGTTAATTTGAAAGGGCACCTGGTCCTTTTCAAGCTTGAGATAATATAACCCAAGCTTAACAAAGCTTTCTTGTGCTCTCTCACCCATTAACAAATGCTCACCCTGTTTGTTCTCTCTCCATTGCAGCCCTGTGGCCCCAGCAGCCGCTGGTGGCCCAGCAGCTGTGTGGACTCCAACTGTGAGCCTGGGTACAACAATACAGCACCAACCAGAGTGCAGCCAAGAACAGACTACAACAACCAGATGCAGACAGACATGGACTAGACTGGACTAAGCTTCAGCATGGCAGAAAACTTTTTGACCCTGGCTTTTGTACTGGTCTTGATGAAACCAAGGTTGGACTTTTTTCAATTGGGTTGGATAGTGATGGAACATCAGGAGCCTGCGGGTGGCCTTATATTTTTACCCCAATAAATCTTACCACTAGACATCATCCTCTATGTTGGTCCCTGGAAATGCTTTTCTTATGACAGTGCAAAAAACACATTTTCACTGATAACACTTTGATTATGGAGTATCTCCATTGAGTCACCTCACTAAGGCACCAGAACTTGAGGGTTACTTTTCTAGGTAGAAATTAACCAGACAGAAAAGGATGAGAGATAGGGGTTGAAATACAGTCTCAAACAGGAAAAGAAATAGTTGGACATTGAGTTTGGAGAACTATAAGTAGGTCAACAGGATTTGATAGCTAACATAGTTACCACTCACAAAATAGTCTCTATGTGTCAAGCTCTGGATAAAGTGCATTATGTATATTGTCTCTTTTATGTTATCAACCTTGTGAAGAAAGCTTATCTCTGTCTTATAAACCTAAAATTGAGAATGGTAAAATCATTTGCTCAAGGCCAGACATTTAGTAAGGGATAGATATGGCATTCAAATCCAGATACATCTGATTTTGACACTACTGGGAGAGAAGCAATAAGATAATAAATTCTACCTGCAGAGTTCAGTGAAAGCCAAGTGCCAAAGTAACATGCAATTTATGCTGTAGAGAGTATGTGATGGGAAGAGAGTAAATGTCTTTTGGAGGAGGATATAATTAGATTAGTGTTTTAGAAAGATTACTTTGTTGGCTATATGGAGAATAAAATTGAAAGGAAATGATTTTATATTCTAATTTAATACTCATTCATTCAACTTACATTAAGGTCAGTGGTTTTTGCAATTACTTTTATGGTGGATGGAGGCTATGTTTAATTCTTTATCCCTCTTATAACTTATACCTGTGAATAAATGAATGAATGAATGAAGTTTTAACGAAGAAAGTTTCTATGTATAGCAAGGAGACCAAATAGCAATTTACCTGCTCCCATTTATGGATCCCTAAAAAATGTCAATATAAACAAAAATGGTGACTAACTCTGGGAAGATGTCATATAAAATATGAAAATACTGCTAATGTTAAGAAAAAGATTGTTGAAGTGCAGAAAACGATACTCTTTGGGAGACTTGTGTTTGAGGCTGAGCTCTGACACAAGTTATGTGTGTTTAGGCAAAGCTCTACCTTTCTGACCTGGAATTTTCTCCTTTTTATAGTGAGATTAATTTGTGAAGAGGGCACTGGTGAAGCACAGAGAAGGGGAGATTCTGGGTTCTGTAACTGAGTAACAAGTGGGCCCTACCGCTCATCATCAGCAGGCAAAAACTCCAGAGGCAGAGTTCAATATAAAGGGAAAAGAATCTTTTATTCACAGGCCATACAGTTTGAAAGAATGGCAGGTTTCTGCCTCACAACCTATTTCCTCTGAGTCACCCAAAGAAAATCACCCTGCCACCCTCTGCGGGCTCAGTGCAAGGAACCTCTTCTCCCACCCTAAAGTGCAGTCCTTTAAGAAATGCAGGTGGCTTAGCAGGTTTACAGTCACTGGCTTCCCACATCTTTCAGAGTCTGTGCGTACAGGTGTCCTATTCACTGCAAGCTGCCCTCTCCCTCTGGCCACTGCCCTTTGGTGTGTCTGGCCAGGCATGACCCACTCAGCACGGTTCTGGTTGCCTGTGGGTGGGGGAGGGGCTCAGGGCTCGTCTCCTGGACACAAGGCTTCCAGGGCCCACTGGCCCATGCTTCCTCCCCTGCTGCCCTACCAGCCCAGTGCCTGCTTTGCTCCTGGTTAGGCTGGCCAGCGCAGCACTGGGACAGGGGCCCAGGAATGTTCCTGGACCATGTGGTCTCCAGGTCGTGCCAACCCAGGGAACTGGAGCCGCCCCCTCCAGCTCGCCTACTCCTGCCGGCGAGAACAAAAAGAGCCGAGTGCGCATCCATGCTCTCTACTTTATGTGGAGTCTCCAACCCCCGTTAACCATACTGGTCCCGTGGCCTGTTAGGAACCGGCAGAAAGGTGGGCCAGGTGAGCGAAGCTTCTTTCGCATAACCGCTTGAGCTCAGCTTCCTGTGCCTCCCACCTGCTGGTGCCACAAAGGTTGAGGACGGCTGCTTTATACAGTCCAGCTCCCAACCCTCTGCGTGGCTGAAGCACCGAAGATGCTTATTTCGCTCCCTCCAAAATGCCCGCACTCTGCTTGTTTGCTGGGGCAACTGCTCATGCGCAGTCCTTGTGCTTCCCAAACCTTCTCCCATGGGGCTGGGGCTGTGAAGCCTCTGACATTGCTCCTGAGGTCTCTGCTTCCCTCTGCCTCATCATTACACTCCTAGTAATGTGTTATTTCTCGGTCTGGGTAATGGTTATGTGAGTGCCTTCACTCTGTGAAAACTCAAGAATTACACATTTGCAGGAAACTCAAATAGAAACTGATATAGAAAATGAGTTTCATATTTTAATAAAAAGTTTATTAAAGAAAATAAAATAAGGAAAGTTGAATCTAACCTCATTTATTGTTTTTCTAGTTTGGGTCCTCAGTGGTCACGATTATTGATCCTTGACAAAAACAGCGGTATAGATATTGTCATATCAAAACACAAGTGTTATGAGAAGCTAGTTCATGGAAACTTTCTGGAATAACTATGTAAAAAAATTTTAAAAAGAAATACACTGAAATAGAGGGGCTGCTGTTTAAATGCAGCAGAATGCACACAGGTTGCCACCGCTGTTTCTCAAACCTCACTGAAAGGACAGTGAAAGAATAGAACACTCACAAACCTGCTATGACAAAAACAAACAACAACAAAAAAGGGAGAGTAGCTGTCAGAAAATGAAAGTCAGTAATGTTTTAAATTTTATTTTATTATTTTTTAATTAGAAATAGTTTCATAGTTTATGAGAAGTTGGAAAAAATAGTAGAGAAACTTTTGTGTACCATACACCCAGCTTTCCCCAGTGAGAACATCTTACATAAGCATAATAGATTGTAAAAACCAGGAAATTGACATTGGTACAATTCTATTTACTCCAGTAAACATCTTATTTGAATTTCACCAGTTTTTTACATTCTGCCTCTCTTTAGTTCTATAAAGCTTTACCATACAGCTATACTAGATGAATAATCACCACACTACTCCATCACCACCAAGAAATTTTCTTGTGTTACCCCTTAATCATCACACATTTTCCCCAATGCTGATATTTTCTCTTGCACTCTGATTTTGTCATTTTGAGAATGTTATACAAATGAAACTATACAGTATGTAAATCTTTGATATTATTTTTCCCCAATTAGCATAATGCCTTTGAGTTCCTCTGAGTTGATACATGTACTGTATCAATAGTTTCCCCCTTTTTGCTGAGTAGTATTTTATGATATGAAGATACCACTTTCTTTCTTTGTTTCCCCCTTTTATTGAATTTATTGGAGTGACATTGGTTAACAAAATTATACAGATTTCAGGTGTACAATTCCACAACACATTGGATTGATTCCTTTGTCAATAGGGAATGCTATTTGTCTTTTATTATAGATTTAGTCTATTTTGTTGGATATAAATATTGCTACCTCAGCTTTTTAAAATTCCATTTCCATAAGTATCTTTTTCCATCCCTTTACTTATATTTTGTGTATCTTTTGATCTGATTAGGTCTCTTATAGACAGCATATGTATGGATCTTGTTTTCTTATCTATTCAGCTCTCCTATGTCTTTGGCTTAGAGCATTTAATCCATTTACATTTAGAGTAATTATCAATAGGTACTTAGTTATTGATATCTTATTTTACTTTTTATGTGTCTCATTATTGCTATTTAATTATTCATATTCATTCTTTTATTTCTTATTCTTAAAGAAGTCTCTTTAATATTTCTTGTGATACTGGTTTGGTGGTGATAAATTCTTTTTTGTTTGGGAAGTTCTTTATTTCTTGTTCAATTTTAAATAGACTTGCTGGGTAGGGTAGTCTTGGTTGCTAGTCCTTGATTTTCATTACTGTGAGTATTTTTTTGCCAGTCCCTTCTGGCCTGCAAAGTGTGTGTTGAGAAATCAACTGACAGTCTAATAGAAGCTTCCATGTAGATAACTGTCTTTCTCTTCCTGCTTATTTATTTATTTATTCCTCACCTTAGGATGTTTATTGATTTGAGAGAGAGGAAAGGAGACACACACTCACACACACATACCCAGAGAAGGAGAGGGACCGGGAGGGGGAGGGGGAGGGGGAGGGAAAAGGAGATATGTGAAAAAAGACATCAGTCTGCTGACTTGCGTATGTGCTCTGACCCGGGATCAAATCCACAACCTAGGTATATTTCCTGACTGGGAGTCAAACCTGCAGCATTTTGGTGCATGGGACAGTGCTCCAACCAATTGAGCCACCCAGCCAGGGTTCTCTTGCTGCTTTTAAAATTCTCCCTTTGTCTTTAAACTTTGGCGTTTTAATTATGGTGTTTCTTGGTGCTGTCTGCTTTGTGTTCATCTTGTTTGAGACTCTCTGTACTTCCTGAACTTGTATGTCTATTTTCCTCTTTGGTTTAGGAAAGTTTTCAATGATTATTTCTTCAGATATGTTCTTGGTCCTTCACTGTTGCTCTTCTCATTCTGATACCACTATAATGTGCACATTGTTACACTTTCTGTTGTTCCAGAGGTCTCTGATACTATCCTCACTATTTTTGGTTTATTTTTTTAAATTGTGGTTCAATTAATCTTTCTTTTGTCTGTTGTGATTGGGTGCTTTTTTTCTACCTTCTTTCCAAATGTCTGATTTAATCTTATGTTTCATCTAATCTGCTTTTGATTCTTTCTAGTGATTTTCCTATAGTTTCTATTTTTTGTTTTGTTTTATGCTTACTATTGCTTTGTTGAATTTCTCACTACATTAATCTATTCTTCCCTTAAGTTCCTTGAGCATTCTTATAAGCAGTATTTTGAATTCTGGTAATTGCTTCCCTTTATTTCATTTTTCTGGAGGTATCTTCTGTTCTGTCATTTGGGACTTTTTTTTGTATCTTCACTTTGGCTTCCTCTTTATTTTTTCTTCTATTAATTATGTAGATGTGTTTTACCTCCCAGTCTTGGCAGAGTTGCCTTATGTAGTAAGTGAACTGTGGAGCCTAGTGGTGCAGTCTCCCTGATCACCTGAATTTGGTGCTCCAGGAGTGCCCTGCTGTGGCTTGTGTATGCCCTCCTGTTGTTGTTGGGCCTTTTTTCCCTGTGAGCACATCAATGGGTAGATTTGATCCTTAAGCTGAATGGCTATACAGATCAGGCATGACCATGGCATATGAGCTGCTGTGCAGCAGTTGACCCCATATTGTGGGATTTGCTTCAGCAGTTGTGGTGCCTGCCAGAGCCACCCTTTGGGTGTGCCACTTGTGTAGAAAATTAGGTCATGATCTACTGTGGTTTGAAGCCAGCACTGGCTGTGTTGGTTCTGGGGCCTCTTGGGAGGGGGTCCAGTGTAGCCTCATCAGCCTGAGTCTACATGAGAGGACCATGGTTGGTGGTGCCTGTGTTGGGTCTGGAGGCATGTGGAAGAAGTTGTGCTACAAATATAGGTCAGTTTCTACCAGTAAGGGTTTGGGGCTGCTTTGCAAATGGCACAGGGCACTCTGGTGGCTGCTGCTGCTTGCCAGCTCCCTGTAAGCTCAGACACTTAAAGAGCCTCAGATGGTATGCAGATTGGGTGAAGCAGGGTCTCAGGGAATAACCAGGATAGGGCAGGTGGTATTCATCAGATTAACGCCGATTCAGATTTGGCACCAGTGCCCAGCTTGCTGCCACTCAGCCAAGGGCACAGGGCAAATTGAGGTTACCGACCAGCTGACTGTGACCTGTGGAACTTAGAGAGATTTTTATTTTCTATTTTTGCTTGCCCATTCACACACTTTATTTTATTTTTGTTTTCTTTAAAAGTTTTAAATCATTTTTTATTTTCAATTAAAGTTGACATACATCATTACATTAGTTTCAAATGTGCACCTGAGTGCTTAGATGTGCTTCTCAATAAATCTTACATCCATATGACTCCATACATAGTTATTAGACTACTATTGACTGTATTTTCTATGCTGTACTTTACCACCCCCCCACCCCATGACTATTCTATAATGACCAATTTGAATTTACTAATCCTTTAATCTTTTTAGCCCATCCTTCCAACCCTTGTTCCATCTGGCAACTATTGAAACATTCTTTGTATGTATGAGTCTGTTTTTGTTCTGCCATTCATTTATTTTTTTTAGATTCAGTTTTTAATAGATAGATACTTATTGTTATTTTATTGTTTATATTTTTAAATTTGTTTTTTTCTTCTTAAGAAGACCCTTTATCATTTCATATAATATTGGTATGGTGGTAATGAACTTCTTTGGCTTTGTCTTGTCTGGGTAGCTCTTTATCTCCTTCAATTCTAAATGATAGCTTTCCTGAGTAGAGTAATCTTGGTCACAGGTCCTTGTTTCTTCATCACCTTGCATATTTCATGCCAATCCCTTCTAGCCTGCAAAGTTTCTTTTGGGAAATCAGCTGACAGTATTATGGAAGCTCCCTTGTAGGTAACTAACTGCGTTTTTCTTGCTGCTTTTAAGATTCCCTTTTTGTCTTTTAACCTTTGCCATTTTAATTATGATATGTGTTGGTGTGGGCCTCTTTGGGTTTATGTTGTTTGGGACTCTCTGTGCTATCTTTTTGTTGAAGTTCTCACTAAGTTCATCTACTCTTCCCCTAAGTTCTCTGAGCATCCTTATAACATGTGTTTTGAACTCTGCAGCTAGTATGTTGCTTGTCTCCATTTTCTTTAGTGTTTTTTTTTCCTGGAGTGTTTTTTTTTTAAATTTGAGGCATGTTTCTTTGTCTCTTTATTTTGTCAGCTTCCTTGTGTTTGTTTCTATGTATTAGGTACAGCACTATGTCTACCGGGCTCACTTTTATAGGGTCCACTGGGAAAGCCTCCCATTCACCTCACCTGGGCACTCCATTATGTTCCCCATGTGGGCTGTGTACACCCTCCTGTTATGATAGTTGAGACTTGATTGCTGTTGGCATCTCAGTAGGAGGTCCATTGACTGAAATAACTGGCTGTGGCTATCATGGAGGATCAGTATGGGTCTGGTGCCTTTCAAGCTACCTCACCCACACTGGAGCTCAGAGAGAGTGAGTCTATGTAAGTCCATGTGTGAGCCCTTTAAGAGGAACTGCTTGGGGCTTCAGAAGTTTCTGTCTTCCTTATCCCCATTCTCTGCTGGTTTTTAACCTGAAGTAATGAGGGTTTTCTTCCTATCACTGGAACCCTGAGCTGGGGGGCCTGTGTGGGGCTGGGACTCCTCCCTCTACAGGGAGTCCTCCACCACCTAGATATTTCTCCTGATTTTTCCCTACCACTGCTGGGTGTGGGACCAGCCTGTTTTGTGTCTCCACCCCTCCTACCCATCATGATGTGGTCATGGGAGGATACGAGCAGTGTTTTCACCTCCTCTCCCATCTTGACAAAAATTCTCACATGTGTTCCTTTATTGGATGCTCCCTATTTGTAGTTCAGGAGGAAAGTGACAATTTACTTTATGTTTCCATTCATGAAGATGCTGGCTCTCTTCCCTTTTTAAGTTTTATTTTTCATTATCTCCTGTAGTACTTTTTTTTTTTGGTTAATAACTAAACATTTCTTGCTTTACTTTTTACCTCCTTATCATTTTTCTTTTACTGTTATGTTTAGTCCACATTTAACTTTTTGTAGTTAGATTGCTGTTTGCCTTGCAATCATGGACAAACCTCACTGTCCAGATTCCTCTGCAGGATACAGAGGATCCCCAAATAGACAGAAAGGCCACATAAATGCAGTACACATAGAGCAAGTGTCTCTGTTGTCTGCCTGCTGTTGTGAACTTTGCTTGTGATGTGCTGTTTTTTAAAAGGCTCACTAGGTTCCCCTGGCTGCTGAGGTATAGAATTACCAAGTTCAGTTTGAGAGTCTAAGAGATACTTCTTAAGTTTCATGTTCAGTGTCAATTCAATCCAATGTACTATAAGAGCCCTGGACTTCTGTCAGAACCCTGGAGTCAGACTCTGGCTCTCATGCCAGGGTTTGGTGAGCCACAACTGCCTGAACCTTTGTTTCATCTTTAAAATGGGTATAATGATGCTCATTTTGACCAATTCATGAAGTTGCTGTAAAGAACAAGTGGTTTCATATTTTTGAAATCACTTTGTAACAGTGTTTTCCAATAGAAATATATATGAGCCTCCAAAGTATTGTGAACTTCTCTTAAGCCACATTAAAAGAAATAAAAAATAATCCAATGAATTTAATTTTAATGATGTGTTTTATTTAATCCAACATAACCAAAACATTATCATTTTAACATGTAATCAACATGAGATAAATATTAAAGAAAACTTTATTTTATGCACTAAGTTTATCAAATGTAGTGCTTTTTATACTTACACCATATCTCAATTTGGATGCTAAATTTTTATCAGATATACTTGACGTATGTTTAGATTACATATTATTTAAGGTTGGTTAAGTAGACATATCCCTCAAATTTTCCTAACCTTAAAAGAAGCATTTTAGTAACTGAATCAAATATTGGTTTTAAAATTAAAATAAGTTAAAATTAAATGTTTAGAAATTCATTTTCTTAATTACATCAGCCACATTTCAAGTACTCAGTAGCCATATGTGGCCAGTGGCTACCATGTTGGATAGTATCACTATATAAATTGTTAAACTCTACACACCTGACAGGTTTTACAAAAGTTTTCAAATCTCAGTTGGATGTTACAGTTTGTTTTACTTTGGGCCTCCACATGAAAGATAAAAATTGCCTTTGCTTTGACCTATAATAGAACTTCCCAAGGAAAAACTCCCAGCTTTTCCGGCAACTTGACAACAGATTGCTCCCATTTCAGTAATCAGAATTTATTTTGTCTAAGGGAAACTACACGGTTTGAGAAATAAATACATCTCTAAGAGTGGGGGAAAGATGACCAAAATAGACTGTTTTTAAAGAGCTGAAAAATCAATTCCTGACAGTAATGCAATGTGAAATACATGAGACAATTAGCACAGAGAGCCCGTAGCGCAGTCAGGATCTACTCAGAGCCATGGAGAATCGAGCTCCCATTTGACTGTGGTGCATTATCGAGAGCAGACAATTCTGGGTAAGGCCGAATCTATCATGTTGGGGTGCAGCACATCACGGGGGTCATCTCAGGTGTTTTGGATCTGCTAGCAGTCAAAGCAAGGGGCAAGACAAAGGCCACTTAACCCCAAGCATTTTTCATAAATTCATCAAAGAATTTAATATATTTCTTTCTTTCTTATTATTTGAGTAACAGAACAGAAACTTTGTATAATTTTTATTTGCCTCTATAGAAGATCTTCGATGTCAAAGAAACCTATTGCATTCAGTCAGGTGGGGCTGTTTTAACAACCATTTAGCTAGCACTTTCCTGGTCCCAGCCATTGTTCTAAGCTCTTTACTTATATTAACTAATTTAATTTTTACAAAAAACCTATGATGTTGATATTGTTTAATCTCCACATTACAGATGAAGAAACTGAGACAGAGAGAGGTTCAATAACTTGCACAAAGCCACATTTCTAGTAAGTGGTGAGGGGAATATGAATCCAGACAACCTGTGCTTTTGAGCAATCAGTAAAAGCCATGGTTTATGCTACCACAGGATTTGGATCAGGGGCTAACCCTCCAGGCCTAGACCAGAGGTGGATGAACCCTGTACCCAGTCACTGAAAATTCAGATGTCACCTTCTCTAATTAACTATGAAATCAGAAGGGAGCTCAGAAGTCTATCTGCCTTTATGGCTGGGTATCAGTCCTATAGAATGCCCTTGATTTCTCCGGGCTCTATTGAAATTCTGCTTCATCCTTCAAGGCTCAGCTCCAAACAAACCTTCTCTATAGGGTTTCTTAAATGTCTCCCAACCTTTATTTAATCTTGAATATTGTAGTTTTTTTAAAAGCCATCTTAAATTATGGCACCATCTACCTCTTCTCCTAGGCTGCAAGTATCTAGGGGATGACAAGCGCATCCTATTCACTTTGTATCTTTCATAGCACCTAGTGTGGGGACTTCTGCCTTGTAGATAGAACTGATTAAATATTCATTAATAACTCATTACTATTTACATATTTCTAATTTGAATAAAATATAATATCTTAGAAACTCCACTGTAGTAGGTTTCAAGAAACTTAAATTCTAAACTTAGTTTTGTCACCAATTATCAGTACAGATTTGTGCAATTAATTTTACGTCTATGCACCTTAGTTGTTTGTAATTGGATGAGATGATATTTATGTAATAGGCTATTATTTGCTCTGAATTTATGTACACAAGAGTTGTTTTTAAATAAAAAAGTCCCTAAAAGTGCTTTATGTATTTTGAAATCACTTCTGGGCTAATGGGGTAAGGCACTTCTAATGAGAGGAGTCAACAGAAGCAGCCTTCAGGACAGGCCAAGGCTGCCTGGCTGGTAGAGCTTGAAAATTCCAGCCTGCTAAAAAGCCTAGATCTTTAAGAAAAGTGCTCTGTGTAAGGTGGTAAATATGGTAGAAGGCAATTTTAGGAAACAGGAGAGTTGGTTTTGTCTTCAGTGTAGTTAATATATGGTAGAGATCACTGACAGCTAGGCTTCCCTTGAGAATAAACTGGAAATAACATGCAGAAAAGAGGAAAGCACACACAGGTGAGGAGGTGATCAAAAGAACAACAACAGCAAAAAAAAACAGTGCAGGTGAGGATGTGGAGAAATTGGGACCCTTCTACACTGACAGTGGGAGTATAAAATGGTGTAGCTGCTATGGACACAGTACAGAGGATCTTCACAAAATTAACAATAGAACTTTCATATGAGCCAGCAATCCCCCTTCTGGGCATATACTCTTAAAAGTTGGTATCTGCACTCCCTTGTTCATTGCAGTACTGTTCACAATAGCTACGATTCAGAAAGAACCCTAATGACCATCAACAGAAGCATAGATAAAGAAAATATGATATATGTACATGATGGAATATTATTCAGTCTTAAAAAAGAGAAACCCTGGTATTTGCGACAAAATGGATAA
The DNA here is from genome assembly GCA_028533065.1 of Trachops cirrhosus. Taxonomy (NCBI): domain Eukaryota; kingdom Metazoa; phylum Chordata; class Mammalia; order Chiroptera; family Phyllostomidae; genus Trachops; species Trachops cirrhosus. The sequence continues at coordinate 38,244,493 of CM052546.1, forward strand.
ATGCGGAAGACATCATCACTCAAAGTGAAGTCAGCCAGTCACAGAAAGGCAAGTCCTGCATGATGACATCTACATGAGGTGACTGTACAAGCGGAGTGTAGACCTACAGTCACTGCAGGCTAGGGAATGAGGGAGACAGGGAGTTGTCATTAAATTGGTATAAAGATTCAGTTCTATAAGATGAATAAGTTCTAGAGATCTGTTGTACAACACAGTGCTTATAGTTAGCCATACTGTACTATGCACTTAAAAATATGTGACGAGGGTAGATCCCATGTTAACTGTTTTTACCAGAACAAGCAAATAAATAAACAAAACAAATAATCAAAGAAAAAAGGACAAAAGGAAACTTTAGAATACAATAAACATGGTAATGTTTTCATGGGTGTATGCATATGACCAAACTCATTGCATTGTATAAATTAAATATGTACAGTTTTTGTATATTTAATTACAACTTAATAAAATAGTAAGCAAGTAAAATGAAAAGTAATTTATACTCTTTGAAACCTAAGGACAAAGATATTTTCAATCATTAAAAAATAAAATTGAGTCTGGCTGGATCCCTCAGAGTTACATTCAATTTTAAGAACAAACAAGGAGGGTTAGAAGACAGGAAATAGTGAGCTAGGAGATTAAATATTTGGCTGTGTCAAATAGTCTCAAAGTTTCTAAGTGTCAAATATTAATTTGTAGGTTATAAATTATTGGATTTAAAAGACTTATGTATTTTAAAATTACTTCTTAGTGATTTATCCTAATTATCAGATCCATAGAATACAAATTGGTCTCACATTTTTCTCCTCACTTGATAAAACAACAGCAGAGAAGTTTTGTTTTGTTTTTGTTTTCGTTCCTTTATTAACATATGGTAGTGATATAAACCCTAAACTCTGGACCAAGGGATTTAAAGTTCAGTCTTTTCTCAACCATGGGAAAGGTAGAACTTGGTTAAATCACTTCACCTCACTGGATCTTAGTAACAATATTTGTAAAATGAAGGAATTTATAGTAAATGATTTCTAAAAGCCCTTTCAGCTGGACAAAAGCTCTGTGATAGATGGCTTCTCCCACTAGCCTATCAACATCTTAAAGGCAGGGGCAATGCTTTAAACATCTCAGTAGCCCAGGTGCTGGCGAAGTATCTGGCCCACAGGGCTCAATAAATGTTGGTTGAAATGACCATAATATATGAGGAAGCAAGAGATGAGAACTAGAATGTTTAAAAAGTGAGAGCAAGCCTTCTCTCCTTAGTGGACACAAGTGAGAAGAGACCATTTTGCTAATAGGTAAACATCCCAGCTGAAGCAGAGTGGAAGGGATATTCCGCCACATGGGGCAGTTGAAACCCCTGGGTTGTGCAAATATCTTGAAGAAAGTTAATTGATTATAAAGAGAATGCTGATAAATTACAAAGGGTAAATATAATAAAATTGATGCATAAAGTTAAGCCTTAATACACAATAAAACATTAAGAATTGATGGAAAAACTCCAATGTTGTTGGTCAGATTTTCAAAATGTAAATAATTATTTGAGTAGGTAATGCATGCACAGAAAATATAATTTAAACGATTTGAAAAACTTTTATTGGGTGGGGGAAATGCAGGCAACTGTAATTAAACAACAATAAAATAATTTAAAAAATATTTATTGAAAATACCTATTTTGTTTTTTTATATCCCATTAGTTATCAGAGTAGAAAATTCACTTCCTTTTAAAAGGAAGCACACCTAGTGGAAATACAGGTTAGTCTATCTGATACACCTGACACTGAGGGTCAGATCCCTCCATACCGCTGTGTAGTTTTATGGCAAATGAAATGCCATCTTGATGCTGAGCCAGTGCATAAGTGCAGGGTAAATTTTTCCCCCCAATGTACAGAACAGGAACCTGAGACCTAGAAATAAGACATAAATTTAGACAAAGTCACTTAGACGGACACTGGAGGAACCCACTTTGGAAAGCCAGCTAAACTCACTCTTCCCATTCATCAGTTGCTTTATCTTTCTCCTTGTCTTCTTGCCCAGGTCAGTTTCTTTGAAAGGAAAGCATACTGCATTCCTGGGTCAGGACAGGCTCACCTGATTGCTCAGCACCTGCCTACAGAGGTAAAAATGTTTCTCTGGCTGAGGCTAAGGGAGTTTCAGGGGAGAAGTAGGTTCCCTGTGGAGAGGAGCACATAGGGATCTTTGTTCCCAAGTGGGTCACATTTCCTCCTGTTTATTGAATTCTCTCAATCACAAACTTGATCTCTGGGTCCCAGGAAGGGATGGTAACTAAAGAACATGCAAAGTTGAAATTTATTTACTCTTGATAAGCAAATCAAAAAGGAAGTTAACTTTTTACCCATTCTCTTCTGAAAGCCATCAAAAGAATTATGAATTTTTTTCAAGATCAAACACTGAGGTTCTTCCAAAGTTTGTCACATTGAATGAATTTACAGATCTATTCTTCTTTCCCACTGTGCAGAACAAAAGGGGCAGTTTTTCTTCTCTCTGCACTGCCATAAAGGCCCTCAGAGGATTCTGCTCTCCATCCTGCACTCCTCAGCTCTGCCACTCTCTGCTCCTCCACACCTGTTCCACCTGGCAGTGTTCAAGGAACCAAACTAAAGCACAGGTGTAGAGACAATACTGTTCTCTCCAAACAAGAGACTGAAGACAATTTGATGAAGTTCTCAGGTTGTAATTGTGAAGAAAGGCACCCATCCCCATGTAGTCCATGTTTACTTCCATAACTTCCTCCTGTCTTGACAGAACTGACTCTCCCCCTGAATACATTGTCTTCATTGTCAGTGCCCCCAAATTGCTCCGATCAACATGTTTTTCAACTCTTGTAAACCAAGCTTTTTAGAGCTGTCTATAATTGCATGAAGGTCTAAGTTTCTCTGATTAGTTAGAAAGTTAGAAATGTGTGAGTGTGTTTTTACATCCTCTGCTGTGGGTGATCCTAGCATTGAGCAAATTCACTTATTCAATCATTAATGCTGAGCTATTTTCTACTCTAAAGGTGGACTGGGGACAGGGTCTGTGTGCTAGCCATGAACGGGCTTTTTGTCTCTACTCCTGTGGGTATATATTACTAACCTAGTTGGCCCCTCCCAGTTTTAGCCAAGTGAAAAAGTGAAAGAAAGTAGTAAAATGGGAGACCTGCTGTTCTTCAGGATGGTTTCAAAGCAGGTATGACTAAAATTATACAGGTAACTTGCATCCCCATCTCCCTTTGGAGAGGAAGGCTTTTGGGATATGTGTCATGGTGATTTATTACAGGTGGCAAAAATATTTGTTATCCAATGCACTGCTGAGCTTTCTGCTCCCCTGTTTTGCAGAACTAAAGCTAAAGGCCAGTATATCCTGGTGAACATAGCATGGGCATAGATGTTTCTCCATCTTCCTAAACACCCATTAGCTGCCTGGTCTCCATAGTTGATTTAATCTAATTTATTTTGTGTGTTATGATTTTAGTATTGGTGTAACCTTGTCCAAAAGTCTGTGGTGGTCACCCCCATGAACTTTCTCCAATTCCCTCTTGACAGTTTATGGATTTGTTTACCCAAATTTTATTTGTAATCTCTGTGCTGGGTGTTGTGTGTCCAAGGATGAGTTAAACAAATATATTCCTTCTTACCTTTGGAGTATATCATGTAACCTGAAGGATGATTGTTGACCAAGAAATTGCAAATGTGATGTCATGCTGATATGCAGGGAGCTATGGGAACATATCAGAAGGGACTTGACCTAGAATGTACATGGCTCAGAAATGGCCTCCCTGAAAAGTGTCATTTAACTTGAGACCTGAAGGAAAAGAATGAATAAGGAAGCCCAGGTAGGGAGGAGACACATGGGTGAAAGTTCTGAGGTAGAAAGGAGTATGGTGTGTTGTAGGTAACAGGAAGCCATGTGGCTGGAACATAATAATAATCTATGTTAATTCAGCATTTTATGTACCTGGCAATGCTCAAAGTAGTTTAAATGTATTCATTTGTTAAACCTCCACAACGTGTGATGAGGAAACAGAGCACACAGAGAGTTAAGTATCTTGACCAGGGTCACACAGCTAAGAAATTCCACAGCTGGGAAATGAGCCAAGACAGTTTGGCTTCAGCTCCTGCCCTCTGAATGCAGCACAAAACTTCAGAAATAACAAAGAGAGACCAGACGAGAACTAGACCACACAACTCACGAAAAGAAGGGGGACGATCACTTTGATTAAGTCAATTTAGACCACAGTGAAAGTTAAATACAGTGCCCTGATCTTCTAAGTACCACCTGCAGTTTCTTCCTTCAAATGGAAAATTTGGAGAATCCACTGAGAGTCTACTTCTAGGCTAGGCTCTAGAAAAAAACAAAACAAAACAAAACAAGAAGCAACCAAATGAGCCTTCGAAGGGCTGATAAGGTCAATGTGGAGCGGAGAGCTGCACCATTCCGGAGCGGGCGGTCCTTCCTTCCCGTGAGAGCAGGCAGTGGCCTTGTAGGAATCATTTGGATCCAGGCTGCAATTGGGTTGTTTTCAAACTGTCATCCATTCCTCTTTTATCCTTTCTTTTTTTCAGCATGTCATAGTTATTCTGTGCTTTTTATATGTTTATCTTCTGCTAGGAGTTGCGGCTGGATCAGTGAATTGAAGAAATACAGTGGAAACCAGGTGTGAGCAAGGGTGCAGGGTGGGGCTGTCTGTGCTGGTGGCTGACATGGGAGAGGCTGGTCTGGTTGGTGCCCCAGGGCCATGTTGAGAGTAAAATGGGGGCTGAGCTTAGGAGAGGGCAAAACAGGGACAGGGAAGATAAACCCATTGATTGGTCAATATTCTATCAGTATCAAGAGGGAGGAAAAACATTATTTTTCTGATAGATAATGGGAAGCCATTGCTCGTTCTGTATAGGGAAGAAAAACAACTAGTTTCTTGAATGCTTTGTTTGGTAACTGTGCCCAGGCCACGAGGACAGCAGAGAGAACTGGGAGAGGACTCAGGAACAGCAAAGAAGATCAAACTGTCTTTTGTCTTCTTTCTCACTTATTCTGAATATGCTTTAAAATGAAATTTGCTACAGAGCAGCATGTGCTCTCAGGGTTAAACAAGTTTCTCTTGGTGTCTAAAAGTAGACAGGATTTCTGGCTAATAGCTTGGAGCAGTTTTATTAACCAAAAACTGTCTTTAAACTTGGCATCTCTTCAGGGAGAAACAAACATATTATTCATCCTGGACTGCCCTGAAGTGAGTAAAAGAAATGAATGTAATTTAAGGAGACAGTCCTTAATTAAAGGACCCACTTGGTAAATTTCAACGGCTGCCTTGTTTTGGCTAGACATTTTTTTTTCCATTTTAATATTCTTTTCCAAATCTTCTTGTTGTTGGAAAGTATATCACATTTGGCTTTACCTGGTCATTTTTATTTAATATGCAGCGGATGCTGTGTCAGTTTGACTCTAATTCAGGATTGGCATGCGCATTAACGTTTAGTGCCAAGGCATGCTGGAGGAGGATGGCCCTGACCTGGTGAATGCAGCCCTTGTGTGGCTCCCAGCTCTCAGGATGGCGGTGTGGTGCCCTGGCTTTGCAGGGCAGCCTGAAGGGTCCATGGGATGGATTTTTTTCTTTTTTTTTTCTGGCATATGAAGTTTAAGGCTTACCTCCTCTAATTATCCTCTATGAGTGGGTTTGTCTCGATGCCACTTGCATAGTTCCACTGTTAACCTAAAATCATATATTTTGTTGGTTGGCATTATTTAGAGTGTGGATAGAGGTGCTGTAGCAGTGAGTGCTTCCTATAGTCAAACAAATCAAGCAAGAACGACTGTACTGTTTTAAGTGAACACCCTGCCTTGCTTGTTTACCACTTGCAGAGCTAAGGGAATGTACACACACACACACACTCAACATTTTTTAAAAAGTAGCATCTGAGAATTCTGACACTCTGACACTGGAAGAGACTTTATAGATTATAAAGTGTGTCTCCATTATTTATAGGTAAGGAAATTGAGAACTAGACAAAAAAGAGGCATGGATGCCAAAGGTCACAGTTAGTTAGGAAGTGTAGGGGCTAGAATGCAGGTTTGCAGATTCTGGTCTGTGCTCTCCACGCACTTCACCATGCAAAATCCTCACACTTGATAAAGGAGGAAACATGCTTTTGCAAGGTTGGTAATTTATAGCTATGTCTTGAGCTCAGGTCTCTAGAGTCTGAAACCAGAACTGTTCTACAGGATAGGTACTGGAAAATGCAGGTATGAAATGAAAACTGTTAAAAATTTATCTGAGCCCTGTGCTCTGTGAGTGTGACCTCTTCAAGCTCTGACTCCATCATCTCCAGCAAGATGGCTGGCTATATTTTTCTTAACAATATCGAGCTGACAGCATGGCTCAGAGTGTGCTGAGACAGCACACTGAATAGGTTTTCCAACAACACACTTCCAGCTACCATAGTTAATCACTTCAAATGTACAGTTTAAGTGCAGCCCATGCATCAGATCAGAACCAGTTTTTGGAAATCGGAGTTTGATCATGAGAACTTTGGGAGGGTACTGTTGCAGTAAGGAGGACAGAGTTCAGCAGGGTTTCAGCCCCATGGTATGTCATTGCCACACCAGGGAAGAGTTGTGGCATCCAGACTCTGCCACATCTGACCCATGATATGCAGAAACCCACAGTGTCTCCAAGCAGGTGCTGCTCGGGGCTTTCCACCTGCTTCCTCTGGGCAGCACTCTGTGTGCTGAAACATTCTTCCCTGTCTACTCTCATTATCCCTTCTTCCAGCTACACTGAGCAGTTTGAGTTTCAACATTGTCTTCTGCTCTCCTTCACAATTGTCAGGGTCTCACTCTGGTCTATTTAAAGATGTTACTCTTAATATAAATAATTTATATTTTGTGGGATTAGCCCCTGTACTAGTCTGCTTTGGCTGTCATAGAAACTACTATAGATAAATGGCTTAAATAAACAAATTTGTTACCTCACATTTCTGGCATGTGGACATCAAGATCAAAGTGCTGGCAGAGTGGGCTCCTTTCAAGGCCTTGCTCCTTAGTTTGCAGAATACCACCTTCTCACAGTGTCCTGACAAGGCCACTGTGCACAGGCATCCCTGGTGTCCATCTCTTATTCTTTTTTAAAAATGTTTTATTGATTATGCTATTATAGTCATCCCATTTTTTTCTCTCCTTTATTCCCCTGCGCCCTGCACACTTGCTCCCATCAGCATTCTCCTATCTTAGTTCGTGTCCATAGGTCATACATATAAGTTCTTTGACTTCTCCATTTCCCATACTATCCTTAATCTCCCCAGGTCTATTTTGTACTTACCATTTATGCTTCTTATTCCCTGTACATTTTCTCCTATTCTCCCCACCTCTTCCCACTGATAACCCTTCATATGATCCCCATTTATGTGGTTCTGTTTCTATTCTAGTTGTTTGCTTAGTTTTTTTTGTTTTTGTTTTTTTTTATTTTAGGGTCAGTTGGTGATAGTTGTGAGTTTGTTGTCATTTTACTGTTCGTATTTTTGATCATCTTTTTCTTAGATAAGTCCCTTTAACATTTCATATAATAAGGGCTTGGTGATGATGAACTCCTTTAACTTGACCTTATCTGGGAAGCACTTTATCTGTCCTTCCACTCTAAATGATAGCTTTGCTGGATAGAGTAATCTTGGATGTAGGTTCTTGCCTTTCATGACTTGGAATACTTCTTTCCAGCCCCTTCTTGCCTGCAAGGTTTCTTTTGAGCAATCAGCTGATGGTCTCATGGGAACTCCTTTGTAGGTAACTGTCTCCTTTTTTCTTGCTACTTTAAGATGCTCTCCTCTTCATCTTGGGTAACTTACTAATGAGGTGCCTTGGTGTGTGCTTCTTTGGGTCCAACTTCTTTGGGACTCTCTGAACTTCTTGGGCTTTCTGGAAGTCTATTTCCTTTGTTAGAGTGGGGAAGGTATCCTTCATGATGTTTTGAAATAAGTTTTCAGTTTCTTGCTGTTGTTCTTTTCTTACTAGCACCCCTATGATTCAGATGTTGGAACATTTAAAGTTGTCCCAGAGGTTCCTAAGCCTCTCCTCATTTTTTGAATTCTTGTGTTTCTCCATGCTGTTCTGGTTGAATGTTTACTTCTCTAAATCATTTATTTGAGTCCCAGTTTCCTTCCCATCACTGTTGGTTACCTGTATCTTTTTCTTTATTTCACTTGACATAGCCTTCACTTCTTCCTCTATTTTGTGACCATACTCAACCATTTCTGTGAGCATCCTGATTACCTGTGTTTTGAACTGTGCATATGATAAGTTGGCTATCTCTTCATTGCTTAGTTCTATTTTTGCAGCTTTGACCTGTTCTTTCATCTGGGCCATTTTTTTTTTGTCTTAATGCACCTGTTTTATTTCAGAGGCAGAGCCTTAGGTATTCTCCAGGGCAAGGAAACCCACATCACTGCATTATGGCACTGAATGTGGGCAAGGAGTCCAATGGCAAACAATGCCACTTGCTTGGCTCTCGGCCAGCTTTCAGTCACTTCCTCTGCTACCAACAAGGAATTAGGCCTTTCTGGTTCTGATTCCTGGGTGGGTGGTTTTGTGTACATTCTAGGATCCTGTGAGTCTTTTCAATAAACTCTCTTGTGAGTCTGGGAGTTTGTTTCTCTTGTCACTGCAGCAATTCCCACAGGTTTTTATAGTCAGAAGTTTTGAGTCTTTATTTCCCTGTGCTGGAACCCTGGGTTGTGCAGTCTGTCTTGCTCCCCAGTTGTTCCTCCTGGTTCATCCACATGCAAATGTGGGACCACCCAGTCTGCCCACCTCCACCTTGCCTGTTCCAGTCCTCCAGCTGCAGCCTTGCTGCATGTTCTCTTTGCTCCAGCTGCCCTTCTCTGCCCTTCCTACCTGTCTGGATGAATGTCTCTTCTTTAACTCCTTGTTTGTCAGACTTCCAAACAGTTTGATTTTCTGGCAGTTGTGATTGTTTTTTGTTTTTAAATTTGTTGTTGTCTTTCTTTTGGTTGTGTAAGGAGGTAAAGTGTATCTACCTATGCCTCTATCTTGGCTGGAAGTTCTCACCGTGAATGAATTTATTTTTAATCAGAGTTCTTCTACCTGGAAAGACTGGTTTATTCTATATATTTTTATTTTGAATATATAGTGTTGTTTTTATGTCTTAATTGCATGTGTATCTTGACTCTTCAGTTTGATTCAACACTTCTTGAGTTCAGGGCATTTTTATAGTTGTTATCCCTTATTGTAGCTGGCCCATTACAGGATTGGTTGCTTTGCCTTTAAATTAATTTGTCTTTCATCCCATGCTGAAGTAATGACCTTTATCTGACTTTACCTCTTGTTCATATCAGTATCTTACAATGATGAGAATATGATGTTTTATCTATGACTTACATTTAAACAAATTAAGCAGATTCATTTACTGGTAAATAATTATTCACTATGATAACAAATCTACTTAGTCAATTATTTTGATTTACTATGGTTGGTTGATAATTATACAACATAATCAGAAATAATGAAATAATTTTTTATGAGAGAAGAATGTTGGTGAGTACTCCAAGTAATGAATTATTGAGAACAACACTATCCTAAAATTCCTACAAATGGAGATAGACATTACTCTTGATTTCAAGGTGCTTTTATTATAGTCGGGGAGATAAAACTCTAAAGAACAAAATAATGTCTGGCTGTATATTGGGATGTTGGTTGGTGTTTGATACTTCTCAAGATCATCACATTTCTCTCTTCTCCAAAGCATTTGATTAAATAGATTGGGAATGGGGATAGGACTGGTTCCTCCATTGTAACCACTGGAACATAAACTTAAATACACATAAAAGCTATTTATATAAACTTATTATACCTTCACATTTTTGTTTTACAAAGATATAGAAACTACAATTTTTCTATAAGGTAGAAATAATTTATCATGGCCAGGTAATCTTCCTCCAACCTATTCTCCCTTACCCCCACACAGGGTTGTTCACTCTATGTCTATGAGGCATACTCAGTGGAACCCTGATTTCCCATTAATCAAGGTTTTGGGGAAACAGAGGCCAAGCAGATCCTTTGTCTTTCAGTGACCACATGCAGATTCATAGAAAATCTGTTTTTGATGAAGACCTATGTGCTCACAAAGGGTAAAGACCATGAGGAGCTACTAAAAAAATATGAAATCTCTTTGTAGTTAATGTTTAGCCCACTTGTTGCATCCAATTCTTCACTCTTAAAGTTTGGCTACCCGTCCTTAGGTAAGGATTTTTTATGCTATTTTCTTCTTCATTCCTATCAATTGTTTGCATCCCTGAAAAGCCTAACCAATCCAACAAAACAAGAATTTCTCTCTCCCCTCCCTCCCTTTCTTTTGGATTATTTTATCATTCTATTTATTCCCCCAAACAAGAAAGAAAAGATTCTTACCTTCTCTTTAACGATAAAAGATCTAAAACTCAAAGAGAATAATTTTTTTCCCAAGGGACACAGCTAATGAGGGACAGAAGCAGGGTTTAAGGAGAAATTTTTCCACTCCAAAGTCCAAATAATCCCTTGAGAAGCAGCAGGTTTCTGGAGGACAAGTACTAGACCTTCATTTATGTTTCTCTAGGACCTGGTATAGGTCTTGGCCTAGGATGATCAACAATAAGTGTTTCTTGAATAGATTCTTAGGTTGGATCTTGGAATCCTGAGTTGGAGAGAGCCTTGAAGGTCATTCAAAACCTTGTTGTTAAAAGGCATGAACCCACCTGATAATCTGGAAGAAGTGGGTCTCAGAGACTTCCTTCCCAATTCCAACTTGCTTCTCTTACCATTCCCACACAGTCCTTCATGGCAGTTGCCCATGCTGTACAAATCAGAGATAACACCTGTTTGTATTTTATATAACTTAAAATTTTTCTTTAAATAAAATGAATATACCTTTATTGTAAAAAATATTAAAAAATCCACTTAGTAAAGAGGAAAATTAAAAGCCACTCATAATCCCACTTGCAGGGTATAATCACTGTTATCTCTACTTTTTCTTCCAGTGATTTTTCTATACAAATATTTTTTAAACAGAGAAATACAGTTATATTGAGCAAACTTTTATAACAATTTTTTTACTCAAAATGTATTGTAAACATCTTACAATGTCAATGATTATAGATGAATATTACCTTCAATAACTCAATAGCTTAGCCTGTGCTGCATGGATGGGTGGGTATATTATCATTCATCAGCTGCAGATTTATGTTTAGATCACAGTTCTTTTAAATGGTTTCTTGATGATGTCATTCATGCAGACATTTGCTAGCAGGGTGCAGGAGTCATTCATTTGTTAAGTTTGCCTCACTTAAATCTAAACCATGCTGTACATCCACAATGGACAAGAGTGGAAGACATTATTATTAATTATTATTTGTGTGGAAATATAACATTTAATTTGATTCAAATGGCAACAAGATGTATCTAATGGCTCAGAAAATACAATGAGTTCAAACATGAAATATTATTCAAAATTAAGATGACATTCATAAATTCAGTTCTACTGGAGATAGCTTATCACATATGGAAATGTGTTTTTACACAAGAAAAATAATATTAAAACAGTGCTCTACAATTTACAATAGCCAAGTATTGGAAGCAACTTAAATGCCTATCAGTAAATGAGTGGGTCAAAAAACTATGGTGTGTTTACACAATGGAATACTATGCAACAGAAAGAAAGAAGGAGCTCCCACTCCTCAAGACAACATGGATGGGTTTAGACAGCATTATGCTAAGTGAAATAGGCCAGGCAGTGAAAGACAAATACCATATGATCTCACCTATAAGTGGAACCTAATCAATAAAACAAACAAGCAAGCAAAATATAACCAGAGACATTGAAATAAAGAACAAATAAAGTAACTAGAGGGGAGTAGGGTGGGGATAACAGGGAGGGAAAAAAGGAAGGGTTGTTAAGGAACATGTATAAAAGATGCATGGACAAAGCCAAAAGAGGATAAGATCAAGGGTGGGAGGTGGGGATGGGTGGAGGGATATGGGGCAAGGTGGGGGGGAATGGAGACAACTATACTTGAACAACAATAGAAAAAACAATGATCTAATTTTATTATCAGCAAGGTAGCACTTAGTTAACTGTAATGGAAAATAATGTATTGTTTATTAATTTTATTTCCTAATTTACTTCTTCCTATATCTTTTTGGATAAAGGAAAAATCATTTTCTACTTATAAATGGTCACCTTCCTTAATTTTTGTGTATCAGTTGGGGTTCAAAAAGAAAAACAAAAGGAATTTAATACATGGAGGTAGTTATAAAAGTCTTAGAGACATTAAAGGAAAAGGTAAAAGGAAGAAGAAGTAGCCAAGAAATTATTTACCACAGATAGAAAATAGGGATAGAGAATAAAAATGAGGGAGTTGGTGTTTCCAGAGTGCAGAAAACATTGAATACTGAGCTAGATAGTGAAGGTAGTGTGCTCAATGCAGGTACCATGGAAGAGGGTGGCACTTAGAAGATACTGGAGTCCTGGGGCGGACCACCCAATAGATTTTGACCTCTCAGAGAGGGAACCACATGGTCACTACTAGAAACATCAAGGAATGATTACTGTTATATGCGCTGAGGTTCTCACAGAAATGTAGCTACTTCCACAGTTGCTGACAGAAGCAGAAAAAGAGAAAATGAGAGGAAGGAGGAATAATGACATTTTTCCATTTCTAATTTCTGAATTCCCAATTATGCCTCCTTATATGCAGAATTTATTAATAAGATAGGTGGCTTAGAAGTCTGAACAGAGTATATAAGAATGGGTATGGGAATGACGAAAAATAGTTAAATTCACCTACGAGGAAAACGTCAATATTTTTCTACCTCTTGGTGACAAACAGAAAACTTTATGGTAAGACAAGAGCTATGGTTCTGATTCAGTTAAAGTCCTTTCAGTTTCAGTTGTAACTTTAGAGGGACTGTCTAGGGGAAGGACAGTAACCATCAAAAGGCCTTTCCCTTGCACACTCAGTATCAGCTGCATGGGAGAAGCAGGTACCCTGTTATTTGTTCCTGTAGAGATGGGGTCTGGGTACTCTCTGTCATTAGATGCATTTTAAGGCATAGAAAGGCTGGAAAAAGGCACACCACTGGGCAGCTGGAGGATATAGCTCTAGTCAACATGCTTAGACTTCTTCCATCTATCCTAATCCCATCCTCCTGGTTCCTGGCCTCCTGAGATAGGTCTCAAGCAAGTAATTCCATGTTTAAGCTTCAATAAAGTATAGAGCTTTTATAGGAGGCTAATGAACCCCAGAATTCTTACCCCAGCTTCTGAGTCCTTTTCTTCCACCATGATCCATACCCCAAACCCCAGGGAAAGGATGATAAGAGTCTTAATATAACTTCTCTGAATAATAAGTATCCCAAGACAACCACACATAACTCCCATTACACAGCAGACTAGGTGAGTGGGTCATAGACTTATGTTCATACTGAGATGTTTATAAACTGAGCACTAGGAAGGGAGTAGAGAAGCAGGAAAGAATGTATATCTATTCTCTTAGCTCTGAAAATATCATACATGACCGTTAAGAGAATGAATGACTGCAGATGCCTCAATTGATTTATTTTTTTCATTTGGTGCATATTGAGGGCCCACTCTATGCCATTTATTCTGCTAGGTCCAGGGGATAGAGTGGTGAGCACTCACTGCAGAAACACCTACATCAGAAGCAGAAACCACCCCTGCCCTAAACTTCTAGGAGAACCCTCCTCTCAGTGGTTTCTCTAGACCCTTGAATGTCTTATGATATAAAGGCAATTCCATTTTACACATAGATATACTGAAGCCTAGAAAGAATCATTGACTTCACAATCTCATATTGGGAGTCAAACACTATTAGACTCATAACCCTGATCTTTGGGTCCTTAATGGATATTGTCCCCCTTCTCTTCATTACTCCACATGCCCAGGTGAATGGAGCTGTGTACTAGAGTATGGTCACAAGGGTCTTTGCTGTTGACCCAGTGGGTAGAGCTATTGATCTGATAGCTATTGAATCAATATCCTTGGTATGAGCTATCCTCATCCATATAGCTGATATCCATGGAAGTCCACAAAAAACAGATACTTCTGGCCATCACTAGTCCCTCCAAGTTGTATCTCACATTTTAGGTGAGGTCCACAGACGGTTCTGCCTGGGACAGACTGCAGGTTTGAGAGTGAGTGCAGCATCATACACAGGGACTGCTAGCCCCTAGGTCCTGTGGTAACTGTAATTTTGTGAATTCATAGTTTGTCCCAGAAAACTGTGTGCTGAGGGATTTCTCAGAATGCAGTCACTCAACATCTGGGACAGTCTTCAGAAGCTAGAAACAGACTGTTTGTTGACAGTAAGCTCCCTCACTCTAATCCTGGCATGGGACCAGGACCTATGAATTTCTACCCTGTGACAATGGTAGAGCTCATCATGGGTGGGGTCCTGGGCAAATTCCAGAGCACATGGAGCTCACCTCAGGACTTTCTTGTGATTGCCCACTAAGGAGATGTTGAAGAAAAGGTAGTTCTGGTTGATATTTCCTTTTCCTTAAAACACTAAAGCAGAGAGAGGAAGATGGCAGAGTGGTAGAAGGGAGCAGATTCCACTTTCCCCTACACATGGGAGAAAAACCTAGATGATCTATGGAGGAACAGAGCAAAGAGCCAACAATATCACAACATATATGAAAATAGGAGACCAAAAGTTGTAGCAAACGTTGAAGAACCAGATGGTAAGGAGAGTGCTTCAGGATAATAAGGACCCAGGGATCAGCACAGGGATCAGGGAGGTTGCAGCCCCAGGCCTGGCACTCTGAGGTCTGCCTCAGGGCTCTCAGGATAGAGCTGGGTCAACTGCTCCCTCCCTGACCAAACAAGGAGTGAGCAATGCCAGGGGAGGCCTGGTTGCTTGAAGGCACAGAGAGGGGAGTGAGGACAGAGAGATAATCACACAGGGGCTGTGAGCACCCACACATAGCCCTGAGAAGAGTCTGCGCCCCAGGCTGTGAGACCAAGGGTGGCCTGGCCTTGCGTCCGAGCCCCCAACCCAAAGAGAGTGTGGTTTTGTGGAAGACCTGGAGCCCACACCCGTGAACCCGGAAAAGGCACGGGCACTCCACAGGATCCCGGAGCCTGGGGCAGTGAGCTCTGGAGAGTGTGCTTAGGAGCACACAGATCCCAAACCCAGGGCCCTGCAGAGAGGCACCAGACTGGCTCTGGGGAGAACACACAGCTAGCCCTCAGGACAGTACCTCAGAGGCTGACTGAGTTGTGAACAGGAAGGGAGAAAAGTGATTCCAGTCCACTTCAGCCTACTGAAGCCAGCAAGACCAGAGAAACTAGTTTGGCCAGTTTGAAACCAATGAGAGGTTTTTTTTGTTTAATTTTGTCTTTTTTTTAAAGTAACTTTTTACTTTTTAATTCTTATTAATTTTATATCTCTCAATTCCTTATGCTTCTCTTTCTTTCACTCTAGTGTTTTTCCTTCTCCCTTTCTTTCCAAATTTATCTCTTCTTCCTTCTCTCTTCTGCTTTTCTCCTTTTTTTGAACCTGCAAGTAATTGCATATATGTATTATCATTTTTCATTATTGTTACATTTATTATTTTAATAGTACTTTCATATTCCTCTTCTTTCTGTATAGTCTTCTTTGCTTGGCTGGTTAAATTGAATTGTTTGATAGGTTTCCCCTGTTATCTCATTCATAGTGTATTGCTAATGTACTGTCCTTCAATTCATTTGTGTTCCATTAGTACACTACTCAAGGTTCTATACTCTCTGTTCTTGTTATCTAGACCTCATACAGTCTGTCATATGATTGTTGCTCTAATATTACCGTAAATAATAGCTATTCCATACAATTGTAAATACTACACAACACCCCTCCCAGATCTTAGCCCACTTCACACTTACCTGAACTCTATTACTGTAGTGGTTAATTCTATTCTCTCACACACTACACCTATTTACTACTATTTACTCTCACTCTGACTCAGAATCTGACCTCCCACAACCTCACTGCTTCCTAGATCCAACTCACAATCCTTTCCTTCACAACAAGAGTCTTATCTTCTTTCCATCCTTTCTAAAAAGTGGCTAGTGGGGTGGAAGATCATGGATAACACGATACATAGCCAAAGGATCTCCTATCTCTTCTCTACTGGCTGCTACTGTAAGTATCACAGAATACTGTCTTACTGTCTTAAACCATTTTGCCTTACCCCTCCAACTGATCACAAAAAGGAGTACAGGGAAGCTGTGAACACAAGGATACCCAAAGGAGACTGCACCACTGAATCTCACAGGTATTCTACCACAGAAGTTCACACCATAAACCCAGAAAACTGGAACAGATCAATTTAAGAAACAGAGGCCAACAAGAAGAGTGTCAGGAACAATGAGAAGACAAAGAAACACTCCCCAAATGAAGGGAAAGGAGGAAGCCTCAGAAGGAATGCTAAATGAAATAGAGGCAACTCAACTATCAGATATTTAGTTCAAAGAAATGATTATCAGGAAGCTCAACGAGGTCACAATGAGCTACAGGAAACTACAGGGAAACTACGATGAACTCACTGCAAACTATATCAACATGAAAAAGGAAATAGAAACTATCAACAAGGGCCAAGAAGAAATGAAGAATACAGTTTCTGAACTGAATTACACAGTACAAAGAATCCAAAGCTGGATTGATGAAGCAGAAGATTGGATCAGTGAATTGGAGGATAAAGTAGAAAAAACACCCAGAAAGAGCAAGAAAAGGAAAAGAGACTCAGAAAGAATGAAGAGGGATTAAAAGAAATGCAGGACCATATGAACCCAATAATATCCATATAATAGGGCTACCAGAAGGAGGAGAAGAAGAAGAACAAGGGATGGAAATCTGTTTGAAAGAGTAATGATGGAAAACTTCCCTAATTTGATGAGAGAAAATGTCACACAAATCCAGGAAACACAGAGAGTCCCAATCAAGAGGAACCCAAACAGGCCCACCTCAAGACACATCATAATTAAAATGGTAAAATTTCAAGACAAAGAGAGAATCTTAAAGGCAGCAAGGGAGAAATAGG
>CM052546.1:38261656-38274202 GCA_028533065.1 Trachops cirrhosus
CTAAAAGAATACACCTCCACCAAACCAGCTCTGCAAGAGATGCTAAAGGGACTGCTTTAAGGAAAGGAAGGAAAAGAGAGAGAGAGAGAGAGAGGAACACAGGTATGAAAATGGCAATGAATAAGTACCTATCAATAATAACCTTAAATGTAAATGGATTAAATGCTCTAATCAAATGACATAGAATAGCTGAATGGATAAGAAGCTTAACCCACACATATGCTGACTACAAGAGAACCACCTCAGGATAAAAGACCTACACAGGCTGAAAGTGAAGGGCTGGAAACAAATTTTCCAAGCAAACAGGAAAAAAAAGTGAGGGTAGCTATACTCATATCAGACAAAATAGACGTCCAAAAAAGGGCCATGAAGAGAGACCCAGATGGTCACTTCATAATACTCAAGAGAAGAATCCACCAAGAAGACATAAACATGGTAAATATATATGCACCCAACATAGGAGCATCCAAATACATAAAGAAAATCTTAGAGGACTTCAAGAAAGATATTGACAGCAACACAATTATAGTGGGGGATTTTAACACCCCACTGTCAAAAATGGACAGATCTTCCAAACAAAATATCAACAAAGATATTGTGGCATTGAACAATGCCCAAGATGAAATGGACTTAACTGATGTATATAAAGTCCTCCACCCCAAAGAAGCTAAGTACACATTCTTCTCAAACGGGCATGGAACATATTCAAAGATAGACCAGATAATAGGACACAAAACAAGCCTCAACAAATTCAAGAAAATTGAAATCATACCAAGCATATTCTCGGATCACAAGGGTCTGAAGCTAGAAACCAACCCCAAGGAAAAAAACCCAAAACACTCAAGATCATGGAGATTAAATAGCATGCTATTAAACAATGAATGGGTCAAGAATGAAATAAGGGAAGAAATCAAAAAGTTTCTGGAAACAAATGAAAATTAACTCACAACAAACCAAAACTTGTGGGACACAGCAAAAGCAGTCCTGAGAGGGAAGTTCATAGTGATATGGGTCTACCTAAAAAAGATAGAAACATTTCAAACAAACAACCTAACTCTACATCTACAAGAACTCGAGAAACAACAACAAAGACAGCCCAGAGCAAGTAGAAGGAAGGAAATAACCAAGATCAGAGCAGAATTACATGACATAGAGACTAAAAGCACAATTCTAAGGATAAACAAATCCAGGAACTGATTCTTTGAAAAAATAAACAAAATTGGCAAGTCTTTAAGCAGACTCATGAAGAAAAAAAGAGAGAAGACCCAAATAAACACAATCAGAAATAAAAGAGGAGAGATTGCAACTGATATACAGAAATACAAAGGAGTGTAAGAAATAACTATGAAGAACTGTATGCCAAGAAATTTGAAAATGTAGGTGAAGTGGACAAATTTCTAGAAAAATATAATCTTCCAAAATTCAATGAAGAAGAAGTAGAAAGCCTGAACAGACCAATAACAGCAGATGAAATTGAAGCAGTAATAAAAAAACTCCCAACACACAAAAGCCCTGGAACAGATGTTCCCACAGGAGAATTCTACAAAGCATTTAAGGAAGAGCTAACCCCTATCCTTCACAGACTATTCCAAAAAATCCAAAAAGATGGAAGACTCCCAAACTGTTTCTATGAGGCCAGCATCATCCTAATCCCCAAACCAGATAAAGACAAAACAAAGAAAGAAAACTTCAGGCCGATATCACTGATGAACATAGACGCTAAAATCCTCAACAAAACATTGGCAAACCACATCCAACAATACATTAAAAAGACCATACACCATCAGCAAGTGGGATTCATCCCAGGGATGCAAGGATGGTACAATATTCACAAATCTGTAAATGTGATACATCACATAAACAAAAGCAAAGGCAAAAATAACATGATCATATCAATAGATGTGGAGAAAGCATTTGATAAGGTGCAGCACCCATGTATGATAAAAACACTCAGCAAAGTTGGAATAGAGGGAGCATTCCTCAACATAATAAAGGTCATTTATGAGAGACCTACAGCCAACATCATACTCAATGGGCAAAAACTAAAATCTTTTCCACTAAGATCAGGAACAAGACAAGGTTGTCCACTTGCACCACTTCTATTCAATATAGTATTGGAAGTTTTAGCCACAGTGATCAGACAAGAAAAGGAAATAAAAGACATCCAAATCAGAAGGGAGGAAACAAAACTGTCACTGTTTGCAAATGACATGATAGTGTACACAGAAAATCCTACAGACTCGGCAAAAAAACTGCTTGACCTAACAAGTGAATTTGGCAAAACAGCAGGATACAAAGTCAATATCCACAAATCAAAGGCATTTTTGTACACCAACAATGAAACAGCAGAAGCAGAAATCAAGAAAAAAACCCATTTGATATAGCAAAAAGAAAAATAAAATACCTAGGAATAAACCCAACCAAAGAGGTAAAAGACCTGTTTTCAGAAAACTACATAACACTGAAGAAAGAAATCAAGGAAGACACAAACAAATGGAAACATACACCGTGTTCATGGATTGGAAGAATTAACATCATCAAAATGTCCATACTACCTAAAGCAATTTACAGATTCAACGCAATACCTATTAAAGTACCAATGGTATATTTCACAGACATAGAACAAACACTTCAAAAATTTATATGGAATCATATACGACCTCGAATAGCTGCTGCAATTTTGCAAAAGAAGAGTGAAGTAGGAAGGATCACAATACCTGATACTAAACTGTATTACATGGCCACTGTAATCAAAACAGCCTGGTACTGGCATAAAAACAGGCACATGGACCAATGGAACAGAACAGAGAGCCCAGAAATAAACCCAAGTCTCTATGGTCAATTAATATTTGACAAAGGGGGCAGCCACATAAAATGGAGTAAAAATAGCCTCTTCAACAAATGGTGTTGGGAGAACTGGACAACTACATGTAAAAAAAATGAAACTCGAACACCAACTTACACCATACACAAAAATAAATTCAAGGTGAATAAAAGACATAAATATAAACTGTGACACCATTAAAGTCCTGGAGGAGAACATAGGCAGGAAAATTTCAGATATTTCATGCAGAAACATTTTTACTGACATGTCCCCTAGAGCAAGGGACATAAAGGAAAGAATAAACAAATGGGATCTCATCAAAATAAAAAGCTTCTGCATGGCTAAAGAAACCAGTATTAACATAAAAACAGAACCAACTGTATGGGAAAACATATTTGCCAATGATATACCTCAGACAAGGGTTTAATCTCAAAAATATATAAAGAACTTACATGACTCCACTCTAAGAAGACAAGCAACCCAATTAAAAATGGGCAAAGGACTTGAACAGACACTTCTCCAAGGAGGACACACAGAGGATCCAGAGACGCATGAAAAGATGCTCAATATCGCTAGCTATCAGAGAGATGCAAATGAAAACCACAATGAAATACTACTTCACACGAGTCAGAATGGCCATCATAAACAAAGCAACAAGCAACAAGTGTTGGAGAGGTTGTGGAGAAAAGGGGACCCTAGTGCACTGTTGGTGGGAATGCAGACTGGTATAACCACTATGGAAAACAGTATGGAACTTCCTCAGAAAACTAAAAATGGATCTGCCTTTTGACCCAGCAATTCCACTGCTGGGATTATATCCTAAGAACCCTGAAACACCAATCCAAAAGAACTTATGCACCCCAATGTTCATAGCAGCACAATTTACAGTAGCCAAGTGCTGGAAGCAACCTAGCTGCTCATCAGCAAATGAATGGATCAAAAAACTATGGTACATTTACACAATGGAATTCTATGCAGCAGAAAGAAAGAAGGAGCTCCTACCTTTTGTGATAGCATGGATCGAGCTGGAAAGCATTATGCTAAGTGAAATAAGCCACAAAGTGAAAGACAAATACCATATGATCTCACCTTGAACAGGAACCTAAATAACAAAACAAAGAAACAAGCAAAGTATCGCCAAAGATACTGAAATAGAGGACAGGCTGACAGTGACCAGAGGGGAGGGGAGGGAATTTCAGGGGAGAATGGGAAGGGTTTACAGGAACAAATATAAAGGACACATGGACAAAAACTAGGGAGGTTGAAAATGGGAGGGAGGAGTGAAGGGATGGGTGGGTGGGTTGGAAGGGGAGTAAAGGGCAGAAAACTTTACTTGAAAAATGATTAAAGTAAAATTTAAAAAAACATTAAAGCACATTGCCTGTGATAATATTGAGGTTATTGGTTAATCTGTTTGGAGACACCCTCTGGAAAAAGTCTATCATGAAGTTAGGTGGGCATAAGGGTGTCTGGCATGACAGAGCTCCTTTGTTGTAAGCAGGTTACATGTCCATCTGTCCCTTCAGACAGGTCTGATTTCTGTCAGCAAGTGCCACCAGGTTGCAGACAAGCAGGGTCAGGTCAGTCCTGGAGATGAGGTAAGCAGCAGCATGGACAGCCAACCTGGTAAGGACCTCATGGCCTCTGGAAGCTTATGCCTTTTTTCAGAGAGCTCAGAAATGAATGCATAAATGGTTGAGTAAAGGAAGAAATTAACCTTGCCCTAGCTTATGACAACTTCACTAAAAGACCCTGAGATTTTTTCTATTACAGCATTCTCTGCTAACCTTCCCAGTTCCTACTATCACAATGGGAAGGAGGGAGCATTGAATCACAAAATTCTACAGGAATTCAGAGAAGGGAAATAGCATTATGTACAAACTTTGAAAATATGTGGGACTTAAAGGAAATATTTGTTTTAGATGTCAAAAAATTGGGCGAGGTTATTCCAGGCAGGAAGAACAGCAAGAACAAAGTCACAGAGGTAAGAAAGAACATGTTAGTGTGATTTGTAAGAGATCAGTTTGACTGAAACACTCAGTGTTGCTGGAAACCATGAGAAAAAGGTTGCATTGGAGATGTCTTTGATGGAGGATCGTCAATGTTAGCTTCAGGACATGCAACTTACTTTTGTGTCTTTAGTACTTTATGCATACCATTACACAGAATAGGCATTTAGCAGATGTTTAATGAGTGAGTGAATGAATAAATGAGTGGATGAATGAATACATGAATGAATAAGTGAATTTGATGGGAGAGAAAATATTCAAGTTGAAGCCAATAAGTCTTAAAGAATGTGATGCTACAGACCAAAATAGGAAGTTTAGGCATGATAAATTAGAGGTAATGGTAGGAACATCAAGTGGAAGTTTCTGATTTGGAATTAAGAAGAGTGTATCTAGGTGTGGAGGTCTCTGACTCATTATTACAATAGTGACTGAAACCATGAGTCTGGATAAGCTCCAGAAGGCAGTTAAAGGAAAAGTGAACAGCAGAAGAGAAGGACTAAGCAGCAGTTTTGCACCTTAGGGAGTGGTACTAAAAGAATACAGTAGAAACTATGGAGTTTGGATAACCAGGAAAGTCATGTCAAAACCCAATATAAAGAAAAAGTTTTCTTTTTAAAGAAGTGGGGACAGTGATTGTGAGACTATGTGGCAAAGCTCAGAGGCTGAGTAGGATGACAGATGGGGTCTGGGTTCACAGGTAACCAAGGACAGGAGAGAGAGAAGGCAGAGGCCTTGCTGGGATACAGCTGGTGAGCATCCTGATGGAAAACTGCCAGGACACACAGAGAGGACAGGACACTGTCAGCTGGGGCCAAAGAAATTGCCCTGCATATGGGACAGCACCTGCGAAGTGGTAGTTGAAGACCCATAGTTGACCTTGGGGGCCAGGGTGGGAGACAGTCGTGTATTCTCAACCAGAGAAGTTGACAAGGAGCAAAGGAATAAAGAAATGCAGCAGTAACTCATATTTGGGGTACAGGTTATAAATCAGGCTTAGACCAGGCCTAAGAATCGTTCACTTAGAATATCTTTGAGGCTGAATCTCTCAGTTCTCTAAGTAGCCAAGGCAAGTAAGTGAGAACTTAAAAGATATATCATCTACAAAGGAAATCAATTAAAAAAATATGTCTGGACTTCTACTTGATGGAGCAATAACTACAAAAGCCCTGAAAGATTTCTGAAACCTTAGTTTTCAATGGCTTTCCTGTGATGTTGGTCTTCTGGAAAAAGAATAAGAAAGAGAGGAGCCAAAGAGGCTACACCCTGCTTCACTGCCAGCCTTAGAAGGGAAAGAACTGGAGGACAGTGTTTTGTGTCAAAAAGGAGAAAAGAGACAGTTAAGAATTTTTGAGGCTGAAGGAAGTAATGACACGAGGAAGGCAGGGAGGAAGGAAGGAAGGCTGTATAGGAGTCAGTTCGGGACCACAAAAGCTGCCTGAAGGCTTAGCCATCTGACCTTGCATATGAGACCAGTAGTGAGGAGAATGTGGGGTTACACACCAGTGGTTAACCTCAGAGTTTTGGAGTCTTATAAATCCAGAGTCAAATTCTGCCTTTTCCACTCATCAACTCTGCTCCTTGGGGTAGATTACTTAATCCTCAGTTTCTCACTTATAAAATGACATCAGAACAGTAAGCAACAACAAAAGTAATATGATCTATCTGTTAGAGTTCTTGTGAAAATTAAATAAAATAATGTGCCTATTACAGAACTTGAAATTCAATAATTGGTAGTTTTAAGAAAAGTCAGTTCTTAACACAAATACATTAACTCTTTGGATCCCAATGGTCCTGGTGGATAAACAGCACCTATTTACTTAAGTCCTACCCTTCCACGCTGCTAAACAGACCCTGAGCACTAGAACATTCTCTGTGCCAGGTGGTAAGAAGGGTGTGTCAGTTGTTTTCCAGGATGATGGGCAATCTATGGGGTGCCATTTAAAGCCAAGAAACTCAAATGAGACCCAAAGGAGAGAAATCTGCTAATGAGCCTATTAAGATAAAGAGGTAAGAGTGTCAGCTTCGTACCATCTGTCTTGTTCTGGCAGCTTTTGCTGTCCAGACCCCACCCCCTGAGCCTCATCTGAAACTTGCCAATGCCATTGATTTGTATTAATCTGATAGAGCATACATTATCCCAGGTATCATCCTTTCCTTGCTTGCTTGGCTTACATGAAATAACAGCTACAAAGAAATCAGTGTGTAAAATCTTTGTATCAACATATATGAAATAAAAATGTTCATGCAGCAGATGCAGGTTTTTAGACAGATTAAAACTGACAAATTGGCAAGGTCCACAATGAAGGCAATGATGAGGTACAGTGAAATGTCAAAGGTTTTGAAAATGGCATGCTGAGGAAAGAAATGCATTGCTGTCAGGGGAAAAAGAGGGGATTGCTTATAACAAAGGGCTTTGGGTTTGCACAAAATCAAGTAGCTTTTTCTGAAGAACTGATTTGTTTAAACAGGGCTGAAATGGTGTGATTTTTTTCCTCTAAGAACCAATAATAAAAACAAGAGATTAATGATGTGAGCAAGGTCACCGCGGGTAGTGGTGATACCAGGACAGAGGGAGGACCCTGGACTCCCACTTCTGATCACTGAACCCTCTGGCACTCAGAGGGAGAGACTCCTTTAGCTTCTGTGCAATTTCTTACTCCAAGAAATTATTGAGGCAACTCTTCCCACTCAATCAATCACAAGCTTCTGACAATTCTAAAGTAGACTGATCAGGGCAGAAATTCACAAGTTTTGCAAAATACTGTTCTGCACATCACTGTTGTGCACTTCAACTTACAAGACACTCATTGTACAAAATGTCTTAGCTTTTATTTAAAGTACACCTTTAATATGGATAATGGTCAATTAAACAAAGAAGAAAAAGCCACTTGTATTTATGACATACAATTGCATATTATACACACACACACACATATAATCTCACCATAGCACTTTATAACTGTGACAAAAATTTCTTTTAATTTTGACTCCCCATGTCTCACAGCATAATTATGGACCATCTGCTTTGAACTCTATTGGATTGTGTATGCTTCAAGAATGCAAATCCTTTTTAAAAGAGTAGCCAAGAAAGGTAAATAGTCTACTGCTAAAAATAAAAAGAATCTACTTCATATAACTCAAAAGCCATTGATACCACAGGTGTGCAAAAACCAAGAGTTATGTTTGGTGAGTATGGAAGGTGTGATGGGAAGAGGCCGACCACTGGAATCAGACTTGAGTTTGAGTCTTGCCACTACCACTCACTGGTGTGAGATTTAAAAAAAGTCATTTTCTACACCTTCTTTTGATCCTTTAAAATGAGAGTAAGACTCCATAAAAGTCTTTTAAGGATTTGCTTAGAAAAGAAAAGTGAAAGCTCTAACATTTTGCCTAAAATGCACATTTGTTCTCCATTGTATAATTCATCATTAAGAATAATTATCTACATCAGCACCTGTATCCATTAGACTGGATTCTATAGAAATTCTATGACAAGACTTTGTTATTTGGTTAGATGCACCAACATGTAATAGATAGATGCATAAACATTTCCCAGCTCTAAATTCTTCACCTCTTATAGCAATCAAACAAACAAAATTGACAAATTTTACCATTTGGCCGGGATACTTCAGTGTGCCTGTAGGTTGATGCACCAGTAAATGTTTTTGCCATTGGCTCCTTTTGTTTTGCATATCAAACTCCCCCAAATCTTAGTAAATTAAAATAATAATCATTTATTTTGATCATAAATTTGCAGTTTGGGCAGGGCTTAGTCTGGAAGTCTTATCTCTGCTCCATGATATCTCCTGGGGCAGCTCAATTGGGGTCTGAAGGACATACTTTTAACACTCATTCACGTGGCTAGTAAGTTGGTGTCCAATGTTTGTAGA
Source organism: Trachops cirrhosus (assembly GCA_028533065.1). Classification (NCBI taxonomy): domain Eukaryota; kingdom Metazoa; phylum Chordata; class Mammalia; order Chiroptera; family Phyllostomidae; genus Trachops; species Trachops cirrhosus. The sequence goes on from CM052546.1 coordinate 38,270,380, forward strand.
AAGCTGAGCTGGAGTTGATGTTTCAAAGCCTTAGCTTCTGTTCACATGGGCCTGTCTATGTGACCTGGTCTTTATTATAGCACAATGGCTGGCTTCCAAGCACAAACATCCTCAGAAAGAGAATATGCTAGAATCAGTGTCACATTTATGACTGAGCCTTGAAAGTCACATAGTGTTATTTCTCTCATGCTCTGTTTGGGAAGTCACAAAGCCCTTTCCAGTGTCATAAGGAGGGGTCATAGACTCTACATTTGAACAAGGAATGATAAATTTCTGGAAGAGCACACGGGGTGGGAAATATTGTTATAGCCATTTTTTGGAAAACATCTTCCACACATTTTTTCTTCTCCCAGGTCTTTTGATTTCTACCCTAGTTCAAACGTTTATTACTAATTCAGAGTTTTCTCCTCCTTTCTATTTGCTTTTTCATTTGGTTTCTCCTTACTTTCTTCTATACTGAATTACACTTTATTAATAGGAAGGGAAATTCTGGTTATTCTGCATACTACCCTATTCTATAAACTTCTTTAACTGCCTTTTGTCTATGAAATAAGGTTAAAATCTCTTAACATGATACTCAGTGATTCCACATACTTCATGATCTGGATACAAATTTGCAGCCCTGGATCATTCTACTCTAATTCATAAGGCCTAATGTCTCAGTGAAATCAAACTATATTTCATTTTCTCAAGGCAACACTGTGAAGTAGAAAGAGCATGAATTTGTAGATTTTGGAGTCAGTTAAATATGGGTCCAAGTTTCAGCTCTGCCAATAGGCTTCTTATTTGTAAAATGCACTTAGTAATTCTTACCTTGCAGAATTGCTATGACAATTAAATAAAACAATGTAGGTAAAGTGACTGGCACTGAATAAATTTTAAATTGATGTGATTTTCTTTCTCCACTTTCCAATCAAGTATCTTATTTCACCATCTGTTTTTGAGGAGTATTCTTCCAAGGAAGGTTACGGACTTTCCCCAGACTAACACCTCCCATCATGTCACCAGCATTCCCAACAAGAACAACATGCAAGGAAACCTGGCCTGTGACTACCTGGCTTCATTTCACTAGCCATAGAAACTCATACATTGAGTTGGTACCACTAAAGCACAAGATGGAATTACCACTATCTTTCCATCTTAATTGAAATTGCATGTCACACATGGATAGAAATGCATTCAATTTATATTCTTTTGGAAATAGCATGGCACTGTGGCTATATTCCACAGATCCACACTGGATGAAGCAGATGTCAAACTCAGTATTGCCACAATCACTAACAGCATCCAGTAATTTCCCTTACATCCTCTGGATGTAAGAAGCACCCAGTCTTCTTACTCTTTGGGGTCTGTTAAAGGTCTCCAATCAATTAGAACATTTTTGTTACTTCTAACATTTTGCCTAATCAGTTCACTTATTAATTCCATTAAATGTATACCTTTCAAATTAGATAGCCATTTAGCAGATGCTTTACTTAACCAATCAATAGAAAACTTCCAAGAATTGCAATCTCCCCGTTTCCAATAATCTGTAGAGTCTTGAAGAGGTCATTTACGTCAGAAGCAGCAGATCTATGGCAAGCAGGCCAAGTTATTAGACTTAAGCTTTTAAGAAGTTACACATACTAAAAATAGCTCAACATTATAACATACTCAATTTTAATGGATTTATACTGAAGCTATTCTTCATTCTAAGGCTAAATTTGCTTCAAAGCTGATATTCCCCTATGTCACCTGTAAGTAACTTTCTCAGAGCTTCTCTTATGACATTCTGCTATATCATTGTTCCACAAGGTGTTTAAAAATCTGAAAGCCCATGGAGACAGATAGTTGATCACTCACATTCAAAGACTGATGGATCTCTGCTTATGGGAGGCTGAGAGCAGACAAAAAAAATCTTCCCTTTTGTCTACTTCACCAAGCTCCAATCCTAGTTTAAACTGCTATTGCACTTTTATTTTCTTCATAAAACCTTTAGTAATTTAACTTCATTCAAGTCCATTGTTCTATTTGTTCCATAATAGAAAATTACTATTTAAATATTTATTTAACTCTTCCTTTCAGAGCCTGTGCTGAGCACTTTGTATTAATTATCTACTTACTCCTGACTCCAGAAAAAAAAACTATATAAAATGGACATGAGCAATCTACTGCATACAATTTCTAAGACATTGGTTATAAGGATGCTCAGGGAACTTAGGGGAAGAATAGATGAACTAAGAGAGAACTTCAATAAAAATATAGTAAGTTTAAAAAACATAGAAACCATAAAAACACAGTAAGAGATGAAGAATACAATAACAGAAATAAAGAATACACTGGAAAAAATCAACAGCATATTAGATGAAGCAGAGGAACAAATCAATGATTTTAAAGACAAGGTAGCAGAAAACACCCATTCAAAACAGCATAAAAAATTTAAAAAAGAAGAATAGTTTAAGGGACATCTGGGACAATTTTAAACATAACAACCTTCACAGCATAGGGGCACCAGAGTGAAAAAAGAGAGAGTAAGGCATGGAGAATTATTTCAAAAAATAATAGCTGAAAACTTCCTTAACCTGGAGGAGAATATAGATATACAAGTCCAGGAAGCACAGATTATGACAAACAAGATGAACACAAAGAAGCCCACACTAAGACACATTAAAATTAAAATGGCAAAAGTATAAAACAAAGGAAGAGTCTTCCAAGCAGCAAGGGAAAAAGAGTTACCTACCAGGAAGATCCACAGGACTTCCACCTGATTTCTCAACCAGTTTTTGCAGACCAGAAGAGATTGGCATGAGATATGCAAAGTACTAAAAAGTATTGAAAAGAAAGGGCCTGCAGCCAAGACTATTCTAACCAATGAGATTATCATTTAGAATCAAAGAACACTTAAAGAGCTTCCAAGACAAAAAACAATTAAAGTAGTTCATCACCACTAAACCAGAATTACAAGAAATGTTAAATGAACTTCTTTCAAAATAATGGAAAATGAAGAGCATAAGGATAAAAAATAAAATGGCAATAACTACTTACCTATCAATAATCACTTTACATTTAAATAGCTTAAATGCTCCGATCAGAAGATACAGGATAGCTGAACAGATAACAAAATTAGACCCTTATACATGCTGTCTACAAGAAGCCAACCTCAGAGTGAAAGAAACAGAGACTGAAAGTAAAGGGATGAAAAAATTTCATGTGAATGTAAGCTTAAAAACAAAAGCTGAGGTAATAATACTTTGAATCAGAAAAAAATGGACTTTAAAACAAGGACTATAATAAGAGACAATGAAGAATATTTCATAATGATGAAAGGATGAATCCAACAAGATAATATAACTCTTATAAACACTTATGCACCAAACATAGGAGCAGTTAATATATAAAGGAAATATGGACAGACATAAATGGAGAGATTGACAGTAGTATATAGTCCTAGAAGGGAAACTTTACTATCCCATTGACATCAATGGATAAATCTTACAGACATCAAATCAACAGCCCTAAAAGACATATCAGGGTATACAGACTTAATTGATATTTTCAAGAATTTCACCCCAAAGTAGCAGAGTATACATTCTTTTCAAGTGGACATGCAACATTTTCTAGGATAAACTACAATTCAGGCACAAAACAAGCTTTAATAAATTTAAGAAAATTGAATCATATGAAGTATTGCGATGGGTAGAGAAGATGGCGACGTGGTAGGAGGGAGCACACGCCGCCTCCTGTTTCAAAAGACAGAAAAACCTAACCATACTAAAGAGGACATTGCAGCTTACATGAAAATGAGAAATCAAAAATGTAGCGGACACGGAAAGACCAGACGGTA
>CM052546.1:38274702-38305125 GCA_028533065.1 Trachops cirrhosus
GAACAAATATAGAGGACACATGGACAAAACTACGGGGCTTGGAAATGGAAGGGAGGTTGGGAGGGATGGGTGGGTGGGCTGGAATGGGAGTAAAAGATTGAAACTGTACTGAATAATCTAAAATAAAAAAAAATAAATAAAAGTTTCATGAATTCAAAAAAAAAAAAAAGAAGTATTGCCTCTAACCACAAGGGCATGAAGTTAGAAATCAATTATTAAAATAACATGCAAACACATACAGGCTAAATAACATGCTACTAAAAATAAATGGGTTAACAATGTGATCAAGAAAGAAATTGAAATATGCCTTGAGACTAATAAAAATGAAAACACAATCATCCCAAATCTATAGAACACAGTAAAAGCAGTCCCAAGAGGAAAATTCATAGCAATACAAGTTTACCTCAAGAAACAAGAAAAATCTCAAATAAGCAATCTAACTTTACATTTAAAAGAGTTACTAGAAAAAGAACAACAAGTGTTGCCCAAAGTGAGTAGAAGAAAGGAAATAATAAAGATCAGAGTGGAAATAAACAAAAGAGTCTAAATATACAAAAATTAACAAAACCAATACCTGTTTTATTGAAAATATAAACAAAATCGTTAAACCTTTAAACAAACTCATCAGAAATAAAAGAGAAATGACCCAAATAAATAAAATGAGAAATATAATAATTTACAACTGACACCAAAAAAGTAGGATTATAAGACAGTACTGTGAAATATGCCAACAAATATGCCAACATATTGGACAATCTGGAAGAAATGAATGAATTCCTAAATACATGATCTGCCAAGACTGAATTAAAAAAAAAAAACAGAAAATCTGAACACACCAATTACTACTAACAAATTAGAATCAGTAATAAAAAAAAAACCTGCCAAGGATCAAAAGTTCTGGATTCCACTTATAGGTAAGATCACATGGTATTTGTCTTTCACTGCATGGCTTGATCTCACCTATTAGTGAAACCTAATCAACAAAACAAACAAGCAAGCAAAATAGAACCAGAGACATTGAAATAGAGAACAAACTGACAGTAATCAGAGGGGAGGGGAGAGGGTGATAATGGGGGAAAGAAGGGGAAGGGTCATCAAGGAACGTGTATAAAGAACCCATGGACAAAGCCAAAGGGGGAGATGGTTGAAGGTGAATGGTAGGTGTAGGTAGGACAAGGAAAAGTAATGGGGAAAAAATGAGGACAACTATAATTGATAAACAATAAAAAAAGAAGTAAAAAACCATTAATAAATCCTATAGGGAACCAGGCATGCACTCCCACTTCAAAAAAGCTACTAAATAATTGAAAAAATGCCCACCTAAGGCACATCATTTTAATGTAAGAGTACCCAGCTTAGAAAAAAAGATGATTTTAAAAGCTTCCAGAGAGAATGAAAGGGACTACATACCAATTATTTGGAATTAAAATGACAGCAGGCTTTGACAGCAACTTTGTAAGCTACAATAATATAGAGCCATGGTTTTAAAATTCTGAGAGAAAAGTCATTTCCAAATTGAATGCTATATCTTCAGTTCCACTATCAACCAAGTGTGAGGCAACAACAAAGATATATTCAGTTATGCCAAGTCCCAGAAAAAAATGTACCTCCTGCCCACTTTTTAAAGGAAGCTTCATTGAGAGTTCTTCAAAATAAAGAAATAGCCCAGAACAAAGAAATTCCCATGGACAGAAGGAAAAGGAGTCACCAGAATGAGGGTGAAGGAAAGTGCAAAGATTTCACTTGCGCTGTTGACCTAGAGAGCAAAATAGAACTGAAAGGTGGAGGTCTCCAGGATGCATGTCTCTAAGGTGGCAGAAATAAAACTGACACCAACTACCTGAAAAATATACATATATTGGCTCCTCAAAAGCTATCATTGTTCTCATTTTATAGATGATGAAACTGAAGGTCAGAGGTGAATGAATTTGCTCAGTGTCATGCTGCATGTGTTTGAGCTGGGGCTGAAAATGAGGTCTGTGTGTCTTCAAAGCCCCCTGCCTGCTTGAGCACCTGTAAAGCAAGGTGTGCCTTTCCTGCTGCTCACCCCGCCACCAGTTCACAGTTCCTGTGACTGAAGTCTTCACATGTGTTCACAGGTTGTAAGGAGGCATCCTGCTCATTTTTTTTGAGTATCTTCTTCTCTGTTCCTCTGATGAAGAATTGCAAAAGCAGGAAATATGTGGTTGGTTGTTCAGGTCTTTCTTTCCTCTCAGGAAGCCCTTCTGCAGCAGCGCAGAGTGTTCAGCTTGAGACATCATGATTTGAGGACCAACACTTTGCTTCCCCTCTTCTTATCTGTGCAAATGCTGATTGAGCCCATCTTGCTGAACCCATTTCCTTATTTTTAAAATGATGGTTGTTATATCTATAATGGAAGTTATGGAAGCACATGTTATGTAAAGCACATAAATATGTACAGCATTTTTATGTCATCTCTCAAAGCCCTTTGAAGAGACTTGTTTTCAGAGGATGGTAGGTCACTTGTGATAATTTTGAACTCTTAGAAGAACAGGGCCCCAAGTACGTACCTGAAAAACTATGAGGTAACTTCTCAGAGGAGCCTGGGGCTCAGGCCAGGATTCCTGCTGGGTGGTGGGGAGCCAAGAAAAAAAAATCCCAGAGCTGTTTCCTCTCTGAACAATGGGAACGTGGAATGGTGTGACTGGCAATGGGCCAGGCAGCTGTTCTTCTGGTCCAAGAGGATAGCAATGGTCTCCTATTGCAAGGAGAGGGATTGAAGTTAAACCTGAATAAGTATTTCCTGAGCATAGGCACTGTGAGACTCTGGAATGTAAGGTTAAAGAAAGGAAAGCTGGAATGCTCTTCTTTGGAAATGTTGAAAGAGGAAAAAAAAATCTTGAATGTTAGGTTGCTTAAAGGTAGAAAAATGGATTAGCTCCTTTCAGACCCAGGAGTTAATATTCAGAAAAGAGATCTGTTTCTTCTCCCATCTTCCCTTGCATAATAAAAAACGTATTTTCTATGCTTCTAAGCATTGACATATGTACTATACCCTCTTAATCATCCCCACACCTCTCTTCTTCCCCACACATCTGGTCCAGCTGTCAACATTGTTTCATATGGGGGTTCACTTCTTATCCAGGGAGTTCTTCAGGAAGCATGTATTCCCAAAAGCAGAAGCCTCACACCTAAGAAAGCTTCAGAAGTCCAAATATACCATCAAAGCCAGCATGCGAGTGCTGCAGGAACCACCTTCCCAAGCTTGTTTTTAGAGTTAGTACATAACCCTGGGTTTTAATTTGCAATGACAAACTGAAGCTTCCCATCAATCAGTTATCAACCAACAAATACAAGTTTGGTTTTTTTTTAACAAGAATTCTTAAATCCCTTTCTCCACATTGTCTCACTTCTGCCAACAAAGAGTACAGTTAATTAAAAGTCATTGGGCAAAAGACGCTTTTGAAAGGTGTAACATATGTGGGCTCTGGGCCCCCAAAATCATTAACCTTTGGAACCCTAGGAGTTGCCAATACAATGGGGAAGAGTGTGAAATTTCTTTATACAATGTGGCAAGTGTGTCAAGGAAATAAGGCTCACAAAGTAACTTACAAGACTGCCTCACTTTTTCCAGCGTTTTTAACATTTTCAGTGTCTCTGAGGCACAACTGGTTCAGGCAGGTGATGATAGCAATGCATGGTGCTATAATTTACAATAAAATTTTCAGCTTCCAAGGCTTGATCTTGTTTCCCCAAGGCCAGACTCATTTAACTGTTTTAGCCCATTTGCTTGTTCCTCAAAACCAAAAACAAAGCAGGGATTCCTAACTGGCATCTACAGAGGATTCGGGAGTTTTTAAACCTATTAAAATTAGGTCCAAACCTCATGATTATATGTACTTCTCTGGAGGAGATAGTCTGAAACTTTCTTCATGTTTTCTTGGAAGTTTGTGATGGAAAAATACAGAGAGCCACTGTGTTTAAGCAAACTCTCTTCAGTCACCCCTGTGCCCCCAGAGCTTCCCTGCCACAAGGCACATGGGTCTCTTGTCGTTGATTTGCTGAGTGAAGCCCTTGCTTTGATGGCAGCATCAGAGCAGCAGTAGCAGCAGCAGCGGCAACATTGCTCATGAGGTGAGCAAGAGCACTTTTTCATCAGAGGCAGTGGATGTAGAGGTGCTCTAGGTGGTCTCCGGGTCTCCTTCAACTCCAAGTTTCTAGGACTCAGTGAATTATGAGGCAGAAATGAGAACTTCGGTTCTCACTTTATTCCTGCTGTTCTTTTAAAGAAAAGTCACTCTCATCGCCTTTCTGGCTTTCAAGGGGACTAAGTCCAACGAGTAAGAGATGTAGTGTGTTGACTATAGGTAAAGGCAGGGGGTCTCAGGACAGGGGATGTGGAAAGGGAACAGACAGATAAGGTACCCAAAGGGCAAAGCAGGTGGTCCTAGAAAGTGTGGGTGAGGCTGGTATGGCCTGATATGACAACTCTGGGCAGAAAATTCCAGTGTCTTAACTGCATTTCGAAAGAGTCTATGTAGGGGTTTTATTTATTTAATTTTTATTTTTTATTTTTTAGAACCACACTTAAAGAGTTGTAACCCTCCTCCTACCACTTCATGTCCCACATGACTTAGTTAAGGACAGATCTTTTAGAACAAAATCAGCACTAATAAAGTGTGATGTCATTACTCCATCTGCCTCTCAATTTTCCCCTCCTCCTGGACCCCTGGCTGAGCCTGGAAGGGCAGTGTGCTCAAGCAATGGCAGAATCAGTCGCAGCAGGCCAGCAAGCCCAGGCAGAGGAGATCAATACAATGTCACAATAAACCCCTGTTGCTCAGTGTAAGAAACAACAAACCTGTGGCATGAGAGACACAGAAGGTGGAGAAAGTTAATTATTAATTAACTAATTTGTTAAAAAAATGTTAATGTTCCTACCATGTACATAGCTCTGCAGCACTGCATGAACCACTGTGAGAGAATGTGTCCTTACAAGGAACTTGTGAGCCACTTAAAGAAGCCACAATAGTTTGAAAGCTCAGTGCAAAGAGACCAATTAACTGGATACAGGTAATAACTTCTGTGGGACTTTAGAGATGGGAAAGATCCCTCTATGTGAGGATTGTCCAAAAGGGCTTTACAGAGGTAATAAATGCTCAGGTGCTTTAGGAGATGCATAAGATTTAGAGAAGGTAAGTTATAGGTCAAAGTCCAGGTTGGGAGGGAAAATATAAGTATGAAAATATTAGATATTATTAATCAGTAGTTAGTTAGGATGAAGCTATGTAAAAGACCTTGAATGCCATGCAAAAGGTTTTAGATTTTATCTTGTAGGCAAAGCTTCATAAAATTTTCAGTGTTTTTCTCATTCTTTCTTCCATTCTCTTTTTATTTCTCCTTCCCTTCTGTTATTTTTATTTGTCTAAATTTCACTTTTAAATTTTATGCAATTACAATTTTGTACATTTTATTCACTGTTGAGCCGTGTAGTTTACTGGGATTACAACACCCACTACCCCACCACCCTGATTTAATAATCGTACTATTTAAAATGTGTTTTCAATGCACTTACCACTAAATTACCCAAAACTTCACTTAAGGGCTGTCTTCTCTTAGAGCTCATGTTTGAACATATCAGTACACTCTGTGTTACCTGTTTTCTTGGAGACATACTTCCAGAGCCATCTGGGTCCCTGCTTCAGTCTGGGATGGATGCTCCCTAGATTGGTTACACAGGGTCTCTCCACCATTCCCCTTAATCTTTTTGGATAGTTCCTTCACTCCTCTCCCAGGTTGGATATCCTGTCTCTTGGATCTTGCATTTTCCTTATTTCCTCATTTTTGTAGAACACACCCTCCAGTGTCTGAAGAAAGAGTGCAGAAAATACTTTTTCAAGACATTCTCTATTGAAGGAAGGTCTTATTTGGCTCTTTATTGATGATAAGTATAGAATTCTAGATTGGAAATTACTTTTCTCAAAATTGTGAAAGTATTTTTCTGATGTCTTCTAGCTTCTAGTATTACTGTGAAAAGTCCTATGCTATTCAGACCTGTCTTCCTTTGCAATTTTCTTGTTTTGCATCTTGAGAATCTTTCTTCCTGGAACTCTTCTTCTTCTTTTTTTGTCCTCACCAAAGGACTTTATTTCATTGCTTTTAGAGAGAGAGAAGAAGGGAGAGAGAGAAACATTCATGTGAGAGAAGCATCAATTGGTTGTCTCCTGGGGTTCTTACACACCTGGACCAGAGATATGCATCTGTATGGGGGACTGAACCCACAACCTAGACATGTGCCCTGATGGGGAATCCAACCACAATCCTTTGGTTATGGGAGGTGCTCCAACCAACTGAGCCACACCAGCCAGGACTGGAACTCTTCTTAATTCAAATGATAGATAGCCTCTAATCCTCTAATTATTTTTACATTTCCTATTTCCTATCTTTCTCTGTCTTTTTGTTCCACATTCTGTGATACATCCTCAGCCTTAGTTTCCAATTCATATATTAGATCTTTTATTTATACTATCTTCTTTAATTTTTCTAAGGGTCTTATTTGTAGTTTTCTTTCTCATTTTCTTCTCCTACTTTTTGTATTGCTCCTGGCATCATCTCTATTCCCTCTGAGTTTCTTTTTCCCCAAATTTGTTTTACTTTAGCCTCTGACTTTTCAGTTGGAAGTTTTCCTCAAACACATGGTGATTTTTTTACTCTCTCTTCCTATTGAGAAGATCAACATTAAAAAACTAATTGGAAGCTCTTGTTACCTAGGAGGTACTTGTCTGTTGGTAAGCTTCGCTGCAGGAAACCACAGTAGTCAGAATCTCTAGTTATTTTTTTTAAGGCTGGTAACATGTTTTTGTTTTCTATTTATTTTTTTTCAGAGAGAAATGCTTTGATTTCTTAACTGGTTTGAGGAAAGGTTACATGGGCCAAAACCAATCTGTTAGCATTCATGAGCCTAAGAGGAAAACATTCCCAGGAATCTCACTGTTTCATATGCAGAGTTTTATTTTATTCCCTCTGTTTTCAGTAACACATTCCATCATCAACTTGCCTGGTATTCCATGTCCTAAAGAGAATTAACCTAAAGTCTTGTGCCAAGATAGAGCAGAAAGAGCTACTACTTTTAAATTTTCAATCCCACCTTCTCCCTTGATTTGAGAGGCATTTGGTATTCTAATTCTCATGTCCCATGAAGTTCTTTGGAACAAAGAATTTTTATCTTTGCAAATTATCAAAGTCAGCCACCACTCTGTTGGCTTTCTATCTTCCAAATGTTTGAGGTTTTATCTTCTTTTCCAGTCTCTTAAATAGCCTTCTGTTGTTTTTGTGGAATTACAGGAGGAAGCAGAAGTAAATATAATATTTTAATCCATTGCTATGGCCCAGAACTCAGGACAATTCTATAAACAAAACAAGCTGCACATTTGAAAGACAGTAATGAATACGTGGGCCAGGGATAGTCTTCTTTTAATATGAAGGTAAGTTGAGATACATATATGGATATGGATTCTCATGTTATATTGACAGTCACACCACAGCATCACAAGCTGGGATGATACTCTCAGACTGCCACAGGAAATTAGGAGCTGCTGGAGTCTTCTGGAAATGAGAAATTTTTTGTCCCTGAAGAAAGCAGGGATTTTAAAAGATGATCATTAGAAAATGGGGTAAACAATAAATTGAATGTATGGAAGGCTGAAAAGAAAGAAGAAAGGATAGGAGCTTTTTAAATAGGTGGACATAAGATAATAAGGCCTACCTAGAAAAGTAAGTTTTATTCATTTAATAAGCCATGTATGTGTCTAGGGAGACCATTAGATACCAGGCATTTTGCCAAACCGTGCATTTATAACTGGGCGGTTGTATTTTCCAAAGATGACTGCACAGATACAGCCTATCTGCATACTCTTCTTCCAGTGTGATTTGACCCTCCTCTGTGGGTTTTAGAGAGGGGTTATATGTGTTTCCCTCCACTGAATCTGGTGTACCTGGGACTAGGGCAAAATAGGCACTCCATGATTGGCCTAAATGATAAAAGTCAAAGTGGCCTCTGCCCAGTTCACCTTGTCTTTGGAGCCCTGAGTGCTCATGTAAGACATGCAGCTTAGCTGGAGTTGCCATGAAGGAGAGACCATGAGGAGAGACATATGGATGGAGAGACACCCAAAGGACCCCAGCTGCTTGAGTTTTCATGGGTTAGGTAGCAGCCATGTGTGTGAGGAAGCCTTGGGGATGGTCCCAGCTCCAGCTGCACTACCCTGATATCTCCTCTATTTGGATGGTAGTTGTGGAGAACCCTAAAAGATAGCAATAATAATAAATGCTATTTTCAGCCAGTAAGTTTGAGGTGGCTTGTTATGCAGTCATAGAGGAGGGTAAATAAATAATTACAGTACAATGTGATAAATCTCATAGCTGTGGAAACCTAGTGGGAGAAGTTTCTGATCCTACTCACACAGTGTGGGAGAGGAGGTGGTAAGGCCAGGGAAGAGTTTGTAGGGGAGGTCAGTTATGATCTGCAACTTTCAGGATGAGTAGGTATGTGTCAGCTACATACTGGAAATGGAGACAAAAATACACATGTAGGCAGGAGAAAAGGGAAAAATTGATAGCATTTTGATACTGTCTGACTATGGGACAGGACACAAAGGAAGAGATAGGCTCTAAGTGGCTATGGGCGTTTACTCTCTTATTATTCATTAAAGATGTTCTAGTCCCAATGGTCACTGCCTATACAGCCTCTTTCTCCCCATTTAAATAATTTTACATGAATTGTATCAAAATATACAGTGTTCAGTAGTAGAGTCTTTATTGGTAGAAACAAGGCAAAATCTGGAATTTAGAACTGCAATAGTAATATTCTCAATAAGTAACACATGACCTCCTTTCTCTATACAAGATTAAAGAATTCAGTGTGGTACTGCAAAGCTCAGCGTGACTATGTCTGTGATTTAAGCCCCCAGCACCCACTTTGCATCTGCCAGGGTTCAGGCTGTGCTCCTCTCCTGCACACGCACCTGCAGACATAGAGAGGTAAAGGGGAATCACTTTCTAGTTCCTTAGCTTATTTACCTCTTGGCAACCAGCCCATTACCAACTGACATGTTGGGGGTGGAGAAGCAAAGTGGCCATAGAAGAGACTGGAGGAGAAATAAACATTTCCTGGAGGAGGACTTCTTGGTATTCACTTCTGATCAACAGTACAGAAAACAACTTAATGAAGAGACTGTGCTTAATGACAAGGAAGTAAAATGTTCCTTATTTTACTCCTCCACTAGTAAAAACTCCAGCTCACCCTAAGTGGATTGACTATGCTACAAGAACTCGCTGTCTCCAACTCTAGCATTAATTGCAGGGCAGGAGCACTTACAATGTGGGCAGAGACCATAGCCTTCCCATCTTTTTGGATGCTCCTCTACTATGAAACCATACCTACAAGCACGCACCTGAGGCGTTCCCAGAAAGAGGATGTGCTCTGCACGATTGAATATCCTTTCAGACCAATGAACCTGCCATATTTATTCCTGAAGCTCAACACGCACTTTCATGCCTTTCATACCTGCCCTATTATTTCTTTTCCCTTCTTTCCTCATCTAAAATATTTATTCTCATCCTCAGCACACTTTAATAGATCCCTGTCTAAAGGCTGTCTTTGACCATCAACAGTGAAACATAGAAACAATGAATATGAATTTTGGGGTTACACAGACAAGGATTTACATCTTGACCCTGAAGATGACTAATTCTGTGGTTTGGTGGAAGGCAGTTGCATTAGTTTCCTAGGGCTGCTGTTACATAGCGTCCCAAACTTGGATGGCTTAAAACAGCAGAAACGTATCGTCTCACTGGTCTAGAGGCTAGAAGTCCCAAATCATGGTGTTTGCAGGGCAGGTTCTCTAGGAAGGCTCTGTGGAGAGACCCTCCTTGCCTTTCCTCACTCCTGGTATTTGTCTGCCATTGCCAGCATTCTTTGGCTTGTAAATGTACCACTCCAACTCCACTCTTTGCTTCCATCCTTATATGTGTCTTATTCTTCCTGTATGTCCCTACATTGTATTTCCTCTCTGTGTGTCCATCTCTGTACTCAAACAACTCTTTCTTTTCAGAACACCAGTCATATTGGATTAGGGCCCACCCTAATGACCTCATCTAACTTTATCACAACTATAAAGACCTTATTTCCAAATAAGGTCAGATTCATAGGTACTTAAAGTCACATTCACAAGTACTGAAGGTGAAGATCTTAATATATCTTTTGAGAGACACACTTCAACCCATAACAATAATTCACCTTCCTCAGCTTTACTTTCCTTATCTGAAACTTGAAGGGTTATAATAGTATCAAAATCAGAGATATCATGTGGGAAATATCTGCAGTGTTAGATGCAATGCATCACAAATAGCTCTCAGGAAAAAAATAGTCCTTATTAAGAAAAACATCTCCATGACTCCACACCAAGAAGACTAAAAACCCAATTAAAAAATGGGCAAAGAACCTGAACAGACACTTCATCAAGGAGGACATACAGAGGGCCCAGAGACATTTGAAGGATGCTCAGCATCAGTAGCCATCAGAGGGATACAAATTAAAAACACAACAAGATTCCACTTCACACCAGCCAGAGTGACTATCATAAACAAATCAACAAACAAATGCTGGCGAGGTTGTGGAGAAAATGGAACCCTAGTGCACTGTTGGTGGGAATGCAGACTGGTGCAGCCACTGTGGAAAACAGTATGGAATTTCCTTAAAAAAACTAAAAATAGAACTGCGTTTTGACCCAGCAATTCCACTCCTGGGATTATGCCCTAAAACTCCTGAAACACGAGGGTTCTGAAGATGGTGGGGAAGTAGGTGGGATCTGAGCCCACTTGCATGTGCACCCAACTGGGACACTTAGATGATCTTTGGAAAAACAAAGTGAACAGCCAACAGAATCTTAGCTGATATGAAGTTTGGAAGGCAAAGTGTACAAAGGACGTTTCAAAATGGGCAGTGGAAAAGTTTTATAGGCTGGCAGGGAAGGTGCCTGGGCCTGGTGCCGGAAACTGTGGCTGCCACAGGGACACTGGAGGAGAGCCAGTCAGTGATAGCATCCTAGCGGCTACCTCCCCTTGCATAGAGGGAAATACTAGACCTACACCAGGAGATACCTGAATGAATAAAGTCTCTGGGGGGAAAAAAAGGACAGCAAGCGCACAATAGCCAGTGACATACCCAAGCTGGGGCTACAGTTGCTGGCCCGGACAGTGCCAGAGAATCTGGGGAACCTGGTGGCACCTAGAGTGGGGAGAAGAGGTGAGCTGTGACTGGCCATGACTCAGATAGACTCTGGACTTGCCAGAGAGTTGGAGTGTGTGAAAAGCCAGGCAGAAGCTCAGGGTAGCAGCAGCACCCAAAGAGACTTTTTTCAAAAGAAGAACTGAGGCACACCGTGCATAGACCTCGAGTGGGTGCAGTGGCCCTGCCAGCAAAGAGGGAGGAGTGTGGGTGTGATTTGCTCCCACTCAGTGCATCTCATGGATTGATCAAAGGGGTGCAAAGTGAGGTGGCTTATTGGCACCAGCCTGGCACAACTGTGCAGAGCAGAGAGTGCAGGCTGCACAGTGCTCGGAGAGTGTGGGCTGGAAACTGGGCACCTGTGATTATTGTAGCCCAAACTGAACCCCACCCTCAACCAACCACAGGAAAGGAAAAATGGAGCCTGGCCCCACTCTGCCTGCAGGAACCAGGAAGATCTGCAAACTGGCTGTGCAGGCTTGACAATCATCAGATGGCTTTTTTTCCCCCTCAAGTGTATGGCAGTAAGACCTGGAGCTGAGAGAAAACCAGAGACAGATCCAGAAAGAAGTCAGAAGGTGAACATCAAAAGCTGAGACAAATTTCACTTTGCTCTTCATCAGAACTTGTATGTTTTTTTTAAAATTTCTCTTTCTTTTTTCCATTTAGTTTTGTTTGTTTATTTTTATTGTTTTGCTTCTACATTCTCCCATATTGCATTTTATTCTTTCTTCTTTCACTTCACTCATATTCCAAGTAACTCATTACTCTTGGTCTTTTACTTTGCATTGTTTTTATTCAGATTATATATTTCTAATCGTACTATTGTTATTCCAAATACCACACAGCACACATCCTTGGTCTTAATTCAATTCACCATCTTCCTGAACTTCATTACTGTTGGTGTAAACTTTATTTTCTCTCACACCGTGCCAAGTTTCTCTCCCTCACTCTCACTATTTCTTCTCCCTCTAACCTGGCATAAGCGCTCTTCTTCCTTAAGTCAACTCACATTCTTTTTCCCCTCTTATAAGACTCATTTCTTTTCTACCTTTTATTAACAGTGGCTGATTGGGTGAAATACCACAGTCATTGCTCTACTTCTCCAAAGGAACTTCTATTTGTACACTATTTGTTTGTACTTTAAATCCCATAGAATACTCTCCTGCTGTCTTACTCCATTTCTCCTTTGCCTTGCCCCTGATTAGTTGAGTGAGGAATTTATTTTTTTGTTTCCTCTCTCTCTTTTTTATTTCCACCTCTCTCAACCTGGGCTTATTCCTTACTCTTATTAGTTTGCTTCCCTGGTTCTCTTATTTTCCATTACTGTAAACATCTCATATTCACTTTTTGCTTTGCTAAAATATTCTTATTCCCATTCCACCTTTATTAAACTTCATTCAGCTGTTGTTGCTATCGACCCTGCTGTGGTTTTTCTGCAATTTTGCTCATGTTGGTCCAGTACCTTTCAATTTCATTTCAATTGAAATTGTATTTCTTTTCAATTGAAAAGAGTCATAGTATACTCTTCCCTTTTGCTAATCCATTGTTCCTATCACCTTTTTGTGTTTTACTTATGTTTGAAATTTTGTTCCCTCCCTTTCTTTGCCTCAGTTCTTTCCATTTTATCAATTCTTCTCCCTCTTACCACTGAATAACATTTCCCCCTCTTTTAGTCATCTCACATTCCCTTTGTCATATCTTATAATATCCCCAATCTCCCAATCTCTCTTCACCTTTATTAATCCTAGTTCAATTGGGTTGAGATTGCTGATGTGGTAGGGGGGTTCTTTTTGCTGGTACAGATTTGATTGTCTGGTAATACTATTTTATTAACCAACACCTGTACAATAGCATACAAGACAAAGTGGGAGTTGTGACTACCAATAAGCCCGCTGGAGGAGAGAACCCACCAACAAAGAAGCCACCAACAAAAAAGCCCAAGTGCGACAAGAACACCCACACCAATGGAAGAAAGGGCAACCCTAGAGCATCCAGACAAGGAGGTCAAAGAGACCTTACCACTGAGTCCCACAGAACCCCTACCACAGAAGCTCACCTCATGAAGAAAGCTGGCAAAGCAGAGCATATTGAAACAAAAACAAACCGAAAGAGTTGCCTAAAATGGGGAGACAAAGAAAGAACCCACAATTGAAAGAAATGGAAGAATTGCTCCAAAAAGAGCCAAATGATGGAGGCAAGCAAACTATCTGACATAGAATTCAAAAGAAAGGTTATAAGGATGCTCAAGGAACTCAGTGATCCTAACTACAAGGAACTGAGTGGGAACTGCAACAGCATGGGAAAGGAAATAGAAACTATAAATAAGAACCAGGAATAAATTAAGAATATCTGAAATAAATACACTACAAGGAATCACAAGAAGGCTGTATGAACAGAGGACTGAATTAGTGAGCTGGAAGACAAGGTAGAAAGAAATACTCAGGTAGAGCAGCAGCATGAATAAAGACTAAAAAAAATGAGGATAGCTTAAGGGAATTTCAGGACAACATGAAATGCAATGACATTTGATTCAGAGGAATACCATAAGGAGAAGAAAAGAAGCAAGGGTAGGAACCCTGTTTGAAAAAATAATGACAGAAAACTTACCGAACCTGAAGAGGGGAAAAGCCATGCAAGTTCAGGAAGCACAGAGGGTCTCAATCAAGATGAACTCAAAGGGGCATATGCCAAAACACATCATAATTAAAATGGCAAAATCAAAAGACAAAGAGGAAATCTTAAAGGCAGCAAGGGGGAAAAAGACAGTAACAATAAGGGAACTCCAATAAGACTAGCAGCTGATTTCTCAACAGAAACACTACAAGCAAGAAGGGAATGAGGGAATGGCTAGAAATATTCCAAGTAATGAAAAGTAAAGGCCTGGAACCAAGACTCTTCTGCCCAGCAAGGCTCTCATTTAAATATCAAAGGCAACATAAGGAGTTTCCCAGAAACTAAAGAAGGCTAAAAGGATATGCCTATATCAAACAGCATTACAAGATATGCTAAAGGGACTGCTTTTAAGAAGATGAAGAAAAAGAGTGAGAGAAAAAGGTACACAGGTACAAAGGGGAAAAAGTGAACAAGTACCTGTCAATTGTAACCTTAAAAGTAAATGGATTAAATGCTCCAATAAAAAGATATGGCATACCTGAATGAATAAGAAAACCTGACCTGCACATATGCTGCCTATAAGAGACACACCTCAGAACAAAATACTTACACAGACTGAAAGTGAAGGGTAGGAAAAAATATTCCAAGCAAATGGACAAGAAAAAAAAGCCAGGATAGTAATACTCATATCAGACAAAATAGACTTCAAAACAAGGGTCATAAGAAGAGACCCAGAAGGTCACTTCATAGTACTCAAGGGGAGAATCCATCAAGAAGACATAAACATTATAAACATATATGCACCCAACATAGGAGCACCCAAATATATAAGGAACATCTTGTAGGATGTCAAGAAAGATATAGACAGCAACACAGTTATAGAAGGGGATTTTACAACCCACTGTAAACAATGGATACATCTTCCAAACAAAATATCAACAAGGATGTTGTGGCATTGAACAATGTCCTAGATCAAATGGATTTAACTGATATACATAGAACTTTCATCCCAAAGAAGTAAAATACATATTCTTTTCAAATGCACATTGAACATTTTCAAAGACAGACCACATGATAGGATTCAAAACAAACCTCAAAAAAATTCAAGAAAACTAAAATCTTATCAAGCATTTTCTTGGAACACAAGGGCTTGAAAATAGAAAGCAAGATCAAAGAAAAAAACTAGAAAACATTCAAATTCATGGAGATTGAATATCTTGTTATTAAACAGTGAATGGGTTAATAATAAGATCAAGGAAGAAATCAAAATGTTTCTAGAAACAAATGAACACACAACAGTCCAAAACCTATGGGGTACAGCTAAAGCAGCCCTGAGAGGGAAGTTCATAGCAATAGAAGCCTACCTACAAAACACAGAAACATTTCAAATAAACAACCTAATCCTACACATCCAAGAACTCAAGGAACAACAACAAAGACAGCCCAGAGCAAGTAGAAGGAAGGAAATAACCAAGATCGGAGCAGACTTAAATGACATAGAGACTAAAAAAAAATTCAAAGGATCAATAAATGCAGGAGCTGGTTGTTTGAAAAGATAAACAAAATCAACAAGTTTTTAACCAGACTTGTCAAGAAAAAAAGAGAGAGGACCCAAATAAACACAATCAGAAATGAAAGAGAGATTACAACTGATACCACAGAAATACAAAGGACTGTAAGAAATTACCATGAACAACTACATGCCAAGAAATTTGAAAACCTGGGTGAAATGAACACATTTCAGAAAAATATAATCTTTCAAAACTGAATGGAGAAGAAGCAGAAAGTCTGAACAGACCAATAACAGCTGATGAAATTGAAGCAGTAATCAAAAACTGTGGTCACACAAAAGCCCTTGACTGGACAGTTTCACAGAATAATTTTACAAAACATTTAAGGAAGAGCTAACCCCTTTCTTTCTGAAGCTACTCTAAAAAAAATAAGAAGGGGGAAGACTCCCAAATTCCTTTTATGAAGCCAGCATCATCCTAGTTCCAAAACCAGATGAAGACACAACAAAGAAAGAAAACTAACAGCCAATATCGCTGATGAACATATGTGCTAAACTCTCCAACAAAATATTGGCAAACCACATCTAGCAATACATTGAAAAGATCATATCATATATCAGGATCAAGTCGGATTCATCACAGGGATGCAAAGATCGTACAATATTTGAAAATCAATAAATGTAATACATCACATAAACAAAAAGAAAGACAAAAATCACATGATCTTATCAACAGACACGGAAAAAGCATTTGATAAGGTACAGCATCCATTTATGATAAAAACACTCAGCAAAGTGGGAATAGAGGGAGCATTCCTCAACATAATAAAGGTCATATATGAGAATCCTACAGCCAACATCATACTCAATGGGCAAAAACTAAAAGCTTTTCCAATAATATCAGGAACAAGACAGGGGTGTACACTTTCACCATTTTTCTATTCAACAAAATATTGGAAGTCCTAGCCACAGCAATCAGAAGAAAAAAAGAATAAAAGGCATCCAAATTGGAAAAGAGTAAACAAAACTGTCATTGTTTCCAGTTGACATGATAGTGTATATAGAAAACCCTGTGGACTTGACCAAAAAAAAAATACTCAACCTAATAAGTGAATTTGGCAAAATAGCAAGATACAAAATCAATATTCAGAAATCAAAGGCATTTTTGTACATCAACATTGAAATATCAGAAACAGAAATCAGAAAAAATATCCCATTTGATATAGCAAGAAGAAAAATAAAGTACTTAGGAATAAACCTAACCAAGGAGATAAAGACCCATACTCAGAAAAGTATACAACACTGAAGAAAGAAATTAAAGAAGAGACAAACACATGGAGCATATACCATATTTATGGATTGGTAGAAATAACATCATCAAAATGTCCATAGTACCCTAAGCAATTTATACATTCAACATAATCCCTATCAAAATAGCAATGACATATTTCACAGATAGAGATCAAATATTTCAAAAATTTTTATGGACCCATAAATGACCATGAATAGTCTCAGCTATCTTGAAAAAGAAGAATGAAGTAGGAGGGATCGTAATACTTGCTATCAAACTATGTTACAAGGTCACAGTAATCAAAACAGTCTGGTACTGGTATAAGAACAGACACATAGATCAATGGAACAGAATAGAGGGGCCCAGGAATAAACCCAAGTCTCTATGGTCAATGAATATTTGATAAAGTGGACAAGGGCATAAAATGGAGTAAAAATAGCCTCTTCAACAAATGACGTTGGGAGATTTGGACAGCTAAGTGCAAAAAGAAAAAGAAAAAGAAAAAGAAACTAGACCACCAACTTACACCATACCCAGAAATAGACTCAAGAAGGATAAAAGACTCAAATGTAAGTTATCATGCCATAAAAGTTTTAGAAGAGGACATAGGAAATGTTCTCTTGGATATAGGAAATGTAAAGGGAACCAACCATATGGGGAAAAATTTGTCAATGATACCTTGAACAAGGGTTTGATCTCCAGAATATATTAAAGAATTCACATGACTCCACTCCAGGAAGACAAATAATCCAATTAAAAAGTGGGCAAGGGACCGAAACAGACACTTCTCCAAGAGGACATACAGAGGTCCCAGAGACATATGAAAGGATGCTCAGCATCACTAGCCATCAGAGAGATGCAAATTAAAACTACAGTGAGATACCACTTCACACAGGTCAGAATGGCCATTGTAAACAAATCAACAAACAACAACTGCTGGAGAGGTCATGGAGAAAAGGGAACCCTAGTGCACTGTTGGTGGGAATGCAGACTAGTGCAGCCACTGTGGAAAACACTATGGAATTTCCTCAAAAAAAATAAAAATGCCTTTTATCTGACTATTCCACTGCTGCGATTATACCATAAGCATCCTGAAACACTAATTTGAAAGAACCTACGCACCCCAATGTTCATAGCAGCGCAATTTACAATCACCAATTGCTGAAAACAGTGTAAATATCCATCAGTAAATGAGTGGATCAAAAAAAACTGTGTTATATTTACACAAGGGAATACTATGCAGCAGATAGAAGTAACTCCTACCCTTCATGGTAGCCTAGATGGAGCTGGAGAGCATTATGCTAAGGGAAATAAGCCAGGTGGTAAAAGACCAATGCCATATGATCTCACTTATAAGTGGAATCTAATCAACAAAACAAACAAGTGAGCAAAATATAAAGAGACATGGAAATAAAGACCAAATGACAGTAACCAGAAGGGAGTGGTGAGGCAGATAATGTGGGGAACAAGGGGAAGTGTCAAGTCAAGGAACATGTATAAAGGATCCATGGACAAAGACATTGTGGGGGAGGATTGAAATTGGGAGGTGGAGGGTGGGTGGGGCAGGAAAGAACAATTGGAAAAAATGAACATAACTGTAATTGAACTACAATTAAAAAAAGAGAAGGAAAAACATCCTCAAGGTGAGGAACAGGTCAACTTTGTATTCTCCAAAATATACTTTCACCTTGAGATTTTTCACTGAACTCACTGCAACTGTCATATGTACAGAAATCCTTCTGAGACTTGAATGATGGGAGTGGTATTAATTAGTTAAAGATCACCAAAAGTTAAGTGACTTTCAAAGAAGAGAAGTTGAGTCATAGTCTGACCCTTCCATTCATCTCAAACTTTGATTGATCCAAATTTGATTTTATGTATAGAGTCGACAGATCTCCTTCTACTTAAAAAAATTTACATTTGAAGGAAAAGCCACTGGCTTTATTTCTTTCTTTTGTGATTTTGGAGCTTACCATGAAGCTCTTTGACTCTTGTCCTGGAGATCCCCAGCCCTGACTGGCTGCCCCAAGACTTCTCTTATGTGCCTAATACCTGGGCCCAGACTCAGTGACATTTTCCCAGTCCACAAGAAGAAGTACTGAGGGTGAAAAGCAACCAGTATCCTTATGCCTGGCCTTCCCAGCCCTAAAGAAGCATCCAGGAGTCCTGACAATTCCTTCACATCATTTCTCAAATGAAAGCCATCAGAAAAAAATTATTTCTTCATGGCAGCACTGCTGGCATGGGTTCTCCTGCTTTGCCGTGTGATTATTCCTTGTCCTTTGAAATTAATGATAGTCAAAGCAATAAAGAGTAATTTTATGCTCTAGAACTGACAGTGAAAACTTTTCAAGTGATGGTTTGTGACTGGTTGATTTAGAAAACCAGCAAACATGACAGCTGAACATAGCACAGCTCTACGAGAGTGGTGGGATGATGGTCTGTTGTGCATCCTGCAAGGGGATTGAAACACAATTCAGCAGATCAAATGTAGTTGTTATTGGCTTTTGCTCAGTTTCTTTCAGAAAGTAAATATTTCAAATTATTTCTCATACATCCCTTTAATAGGTCATTTAAAAATACTATAGTTAACTTTTGCATAGTTAAGAATATAAGCTTTTGATTATGAATACCTAAGTTCAGATGCATGCTCCACTGTTGGCTTACTCTGTGGTGTTGGGCAGGTCCCTTATTATACTAATGCTTCAGTTTCTGCCACTGTAAAATGGAGGTCAGAATAGTATCTACCTTGTACAGTTGGTGCAAAGATTAGTTAAAGGAAGATAATGTACTTAACACCTGGACCAGAATAAATGTTCATGGTTAACTCTTTTATTCCTCCCTCTCTCCTCCCTTCTTCTCCTCTCTTTCATCCTTCTCTGTACATTTATAAAATACATATAATACAGGAAATATAAATTTCTGTTCTTGAGGGTTTTAGGAAGATACAGTTGAAAGCAACAACCATACATATTGATCCTAAACCAGAAATAGGTACAACCCACTGTGGGGGGCATAAAGTAGATCTATTGTGGCAACAAAGTTAGAGGTTTTGCACAGCTTGTTTTTCTGATACAAGATATGGGACAGAGTTCCCCGTCTAGCACTTACTGACTCATGGGAATGGAGACCAGGCTAGGGCAGCAACTGATAACTCCCCCTCAAATACTACCAAGCTCCTTCCCATCTTCATAACCAGGCTTCTAGAAATGGTTTACATTCTATCTTTCCAGCACATATTTTCTCTCACTCTTAAACCTATGTTAGTCAGATTTTCATTCACATGACTCTATGAAAACTTCTCTTCTGGAGGCAAACTTCAATGTTCTTTTTTCAATTCTCTTACTCTACTATTTTTTCTTATATTTCATATATAAGTATATGTATATGTATATATGTAATTTTGTGTTTTTTAATTTTTTATTGTTCAATTAAAATTGTCCCCATTGCTCCCCCCATTGCTCTCCCCTGCCTTACCCACCCTCACCTCCCACATTCAATCCTCCCCCCACCCATTGTCTTTGTCCATTGATCCTTTATACATGTTCATTGATGACCCTTCCCTTCTTTCCCCTGTTATCTCCTCCTTCATCCCCTTTGGTAACTGTCAGTTTGTTCTTTATTTCAATGTCTCTGGTTCTATTTTGCCCGCTTGTTTATTTTGTTGATTAGGTTCCATTTATAGATCATATAGTATTTGTCTTTCACTGCCTGGCTTATTTCACTTAGCATAATGCTCTCCAGTTCTGTCCATGCGGTGCAACCACTGTGGAGGATCAGCTGTGCAGGATTTCACCTCAAGGAGCAACTTCAGCAGGGCTCTGGATCTCACTGAGTCTACCCCTTGAGTGTCACTTGTGGATCTGTTTGGGTGGTGCTTTGGTATGGTCTGAAGCTGTCCACCAGGTGCTTTGGAGGTGCCCAGGAGGTGCAGGCCAAAGTCAACTTCTGCCTATGTTTTGCCTACAGCCACCTGGCATGTACTACAAAGTGATCTGCAGATGTCTGCTTCTTGTACTAAGCTTGGAGGTGCCCGTGGGAGGCCAAGAGGAGAACCAAGGATAGCTCTTCCTAGCTCCAACTCTGGGGCACACCATGGACAGGTGATGCTTGTTTGAGAGATTTTAGAAAAGTATTAGTATGAGCCATGATAGATTGTTTGTATGGCAATACCTCTGGAGAGGGTCTAGGTGGACCTGCAAGTTGGGTGGGGTGGGGTGAGGTGTCAGGGAATCACCAGGTGAAGGCAAACAGTGTTAGCTAGGTTGTTAGTGATGCAGATATGGCTCCTGCCTGCTGGCTGTGTGGGTGAGGACTCAAAAAAGGAACACTGGCTCTAACAGCACTTCTGTCTGGAAAAAACCCTCATTCAACCCTCCAACCCTCTCCAACCTTCATCCCAATGCCAGATGATTCAGTTCCTCCCTGTATGTCCCCAGTGCCTTTCCAGCTGCTGCCCTAGCACTGGAGCTCAGAGTGAGTGAGTTTGAATGATTTCATGTGTGGGCCCTTTAAGAGGAATGCCTGTGTCTCCAGGAGTCCTCTGTCTCACTCAGCCACAATGTCCACAGAAGTTAAGGGGACTTCTCTTCCTGGCACTGGTACCCTGGGCTGGGGGGCCTGGTTCAGGGTTGAGATTGTCTGGCTCCTCAAGTGAGGCTCTTCACTGTGGAGATATCCCTCCCAATTTTTCTGCTCCACAAGTAGGTGTGGGACCAGCCCATTCCATGTCTCTGCCATTCATACCAGTCTTGATGTAGCTTCTTCTTTATATCCTTAATTGTATAACTTCTGCTTGGCTAGATTTTAGGCAGTTCTGAATTTTGTTTTTTCTTTAGTTTAGTTGTAATTTTGATGTGTCAAAATATTTTCCAAAGCTTATCCCCATCAAAACTAAGTAATTTTTCTCCCTCCATGTTTCTTTTTTTATTTTGCTCTTACTTCTAATAAAACAACTATCACATTACATTTTCATTTTTTCTTTAGAAATTTGCCAGCCCTAGAAGACAAGACCAGAGCAGCAACAGTTAAGTTACACATTATGGTTGCTTGAAGTGATGTTTTTACAGTGTTGGTAGGAATGTGTGGAAGGAGATAGAATTGATGACACTTGGTAGCATGATTAATTGTAGGAAGTCAAGGTGAAGTCCAGGTGAAAGATGAAGTCTAGATTTCTCACTTGGACAACCTGAAGGATGGTGATTACAGTAGCTGTAGATATGGAGAACTAGAAGAATAGTGGCTTTGGGAGAAAATAAATTAGTACAGTGTTGCACATGAATGTGTATGGGGATCCAGAAAGATGTGTTCTATAGACAGGTAGATGCACAAGTCTCTGGTATGGCCTTATAGTATTCATTAATTTGTTTTTTGATTAGCAATGGATGCTTGGACACAGTTTCCATCAGAAAACTAGCTTTATTTACATGTATAAAAACTTTGTCTTAGACTTTTGCTGTTCTCATAAAAACTAGTACAGTACTCTCAAATCATTGATAATTAGGTAAATGCATGTGTGTTTTTTAATAATATCTTTTGTTTTCTTTTTCTTGTAATATTGCATTAGCTCAAACTGCCAGTATTATCTTTAATAGGGGAGGTGAGAAAGGACATTATGTGTGTTTTAAAAGAAATATTAGTATATAATTATAGAAAGTGCTAGCACAATGTAATGTAATTTTCTAGTGAGGTTGCATTAACATTAGGATAATATTCTAGTAGTTGGTGTCTAATACCCATTCTCCTCTTCTTTCATTGTAATAGGATTTTAGCTGAATATATGCTCTCCTAGAAAAATCACTACTTTTATTAGCTTCCTTATATATGTGCCCAGGTGACTGGACATTGGATGTAAGCCAAAATGTGAGGCAGCTTTTAGGGATTTTTCACAGAGGTGGCTAGTCCATCCCTCTCCCTCAGTTCTTTACTGTTCTTTTCTTCCTTTCTGTCTTTTAGAGTGAGGATGTTGCAATCTTGTACTATAGTGTATGATGGAAAGGGTAAAATTATGACCTGAAAGTAGTCAGAGAGACTTGTTGGAACAGAGCCACCATATTAGTTCTGGACTGCCAGCCTGCATTGTCTTCTATATGAGACAGGAAAAAGCTACTGCATATGAGCCATTTTTTATTAACTTTATGTCAGTATAATCTTAACTGATAGAGTAAACAACAAAGTGTGTGTAGCCCACCCTTTTCACACCACTTCTCATTTTTTCTCTGTTTATATGAAATGTTTTTTCACACTCTTTCCCAGAAAGAATTCTTAAAACACTATAGAACCAGCTGATTGTCCTTGTGTTCACAGAGCCCAGTGCTATGGGAAATTTGTGTACAGAGCATTACGGGAGCTCTGAGATAAGTATATTTAAACAAAAAAGAAATTTGACAAAGGCCACTCAGGGTGATAGAAATTTCAACTAGAAATCTATAGCTTAGTTAGTAGTTGCTAGGAGTTTCACGTGGCTGGAGTATAATTTGTGTGGCTGAGGTTGAAGCTAAAGAGGTAAACAGGAGCCTGATATGAAAAGGTCTCTTGTGCTATACTTCCTGTCTCTTTCATGTTCCCTTGGAGCATTTTTTTCCAAAGAACAACAGGTGGAGACAGTCTTGTTCATCTACTTACCTCTATAAGCAAAGCAATTAAAGCAGCTTGGGGAAACTGTGGAACAAGATGAGTCTAAGGATGTAGGGCTGGAAAGGGGGATAAAAATATCAGTAAACCTTACCAATAATACAGTAACTCCAGTAAGATAGCCTTCCAAAAGCTGTCTTCTTTCCAATTATCACAGGACCTAAAAGTCTACCATAAGTGGCATATTTATTAACTTTTATTAATGATGTCTTTGAATTAATATGAGAAACAGGAGACATTGATAAGAACTAAAATCATTTACTCCAAGGTTTACTATTATTTGATGGTGGGGAATGGTCATGTGACAACAGAGTCCAATCAGAAATTGAGAAACAGAAGTGATAGAAGGTAAATGAGATCAGGGAGGAAATGACCTAATTGGAATAACAAGCTGCCTGCCAGAGCAGCAGGTGTAGGTCAGATAATGAGAAGTCAGAGGGTTATTGCTGCTGACCACCTTCCCACAACTGATTGTGCAGATAATCTGGTTGGATAGGGAGGAAACTATCCCAAAAGGCTGTAGTGGAAAGTTGACAGATTAAGGAGAGAGCAGCACACTACAGGATGAAGAGCAAATGTTGTTGGCTGCTGAATATTCCTTGCCACCACTGCTCTTACATTTATGTTCCCCAGTTTAGGCTCAGCCTCACTTGCCAAATAAGGCAGGGTGTTAGAAGATTGTTGGCCTCTTGCCCATCTGGGTACCTGCTGGGATAATTTTGCACATGCTGCTAAGTGCTCAGTGCACTCAGGGCTCCCTTTTACATTCTTAATTACCCTGAAATTCAGCCACATGGTCCTTCTGCTTGTCTGGACCAGTACTTGATGGCAGCTGGTATAGAAACCTACCAAACTCCCAGAGCCCTCAAGTTCCATCTTCAATCACTAGGGAGGATCCTCCCAAGTCATGGAGTAGAGTGTGTATTTATGTGTATTTGTGTGGACACATGTGTACAGCTGGGTTTATATATGCACCTCTATGTTCCAGACAATGATCTATATGTATATGTAGAAGAGGCGAAGCTGGAGGGACTGCAGCTCTTCTCAGAAAGATTCTCTTGACTGTTGATGTTGATTTGAGGACAGTGTTTTAAGCTTTCTCAAGACAACAGAAGTAATATAATCTCAATGTGAGGAAGCACAGAAATATTCTGGTGAATATTTACTGACTGTGTCTATTTTTCTTGATAGAGAGGAAGCAAACTTTTCAGAACATTATTTTGGATATTAGGCAGAGTGGAAGGAAGTATAATTGAGGGAAATTTTTGAGTCAGGATTATTTTGTTCTCCCAACACAAATTCTCCACATCCCCCTTTGCCTAATTTTGTTTTGAGAAGAAGGTTTTGAAATAGTATTTGGGTGATGTGTGATTTTACACACATACACTCACAGATGCCCATATATAAATGTATGCATTAACATGCTTCCTCAGTACATGCAATGTGCAGGGTGTGTTGCTAGAAATCTTGGGGCAGGTGGAGAAGTAGTTTTATACCCATCCTAAAAGATCTCAATCTCCGTTAATGAGGAAAAGTATAACAGAAAACAGTAAGTGTTAGAAGCCAAATAACTGCTAAAGTCACATAGACAGGATGTTCAGAAATGGACAGAATGTCTTCCACGGCAGCTGTCAGGAAAGACTGTTGGGAGGAGCTGGACCAAGCACCTGGCTTGGAAGTATGAAGACTGTTATTATATGAGTTTTTATATATCCAGTGTTTGAACATATTGTTGAAAACTGTCATTGAGAAAAATAATGGAAAAAAGCAAACTGATAATGATAGGTAGGGACAAGCTACAAAGTTTTCAGAAATCTCAAAATGTGCTATGACCATTGTCTTCACAGTGAAGAGTAACTCACCTGCTATTTAGTAGGTGGCCACTCTCTTTAAATCTCAGTTCTCTTCTCCAGCTCATTGGGAGGCCTCACTTTGACTTCCTAAGAAATTCTATTTCGAACTTCACAGGGAGATCTCTTTCTAACTTTTCATCTTTGCAGCACTAGGATTAAAGAGCCAGTCAGCAAGGAGAGACAGATGACGGCAGTAGTTCTGCTCATTCAAGGTGATTGATTGATTGAGTCTTCCTTCTATTAGTTTAACTCATTTAACAAAACCTGATTATCTAGAAATAGTGTAGTCTTATGCTAGGGACTTCCCTCAAAGTGCTTAGTAAAGGAGCAGTCCTAGAAAATCAGCAGTTCTCACAGCACAATAGTTGTATGTGATAGATGCCCTTGAAAATCCTGAGGGGACTTTCAAGAAAACTGGAAATTAAGGATAATTTTGTGGAGAAGGAAAAACTTTAGCTGAGTGTGTTTTTCTCTGAGTATATAAGGAATAGTAGCTGATAACTAGATGAAGGGGAACTTTGTCAAAGGTGGTATATTTATATTTATAAATATGATGCTAATGTAATAGCCATTATTGATTACAGATAGAAGTTCTGTAAGACATTACATCAGTCTTGTTTTTATTTGAATTTAATCTGGACAGGTTAATTTAATGTTTAGCTCGTGACACCAAGTAGCACTGAGGTCATAGTTATTCAAAATAATGACTTTGTAAAATATAATTGGATCCAGAATAGTTCTTTTAAATAATCTACTGCTGTTTGTGTTTAAGTCTTTAGCTGGTAGAACAAAGGGTTTAACAATATCATTACTAATAGAACTTAGTTATAAAATTGAGGGCAAATGTCAAGAATTATCTTTGAAAATATTCTTAAAAAATTTTTAAAGTTTACACAAATTAACAAATTTAGACATAATAAGTAAAGACCAAAAAGTGCTGCATTTGTGAGCAGTATATGTATGTTTAGGGGGAGATGATTCACAAATGCATATTAAATCATTCTGAGGTGAGTTTATAAGGGAAGAAATCTTCCATTCATAAAATGATGGCAATGAAAACTATTTTTAAAAACATATAGGATATAGCCAAAGTTCTAATTTGAAGTAAACCATAGCCTAAGATGATTTAGTTATGAAATATATGTAATCATTATTGTCAAGTAGCTAGAAAATTTAAATCAACCTCAGGGAAGCAGAAGAAATAAAATAGTAAAGTTAAAATGAATGAGAAAACAGAAATAATCAGTAGATAAATTTTAATTAAAAAATAAAACGTATCACATTTTTAAATATTTGAGAAAGATATAAACCTACATATTTATATATGCTATTAAAATATTTTTCATAAAACTTTTTTTATTTTAGATTATTCAGTACAGTTTCTATCCTTTATTCCCATTCCAGCCCACCCACCCACCCCTCCCATTTCCAACCCCCCTAGTTTTGTCCATGTGTCCTCTATATTTGCTCCTATAAACCCTTCTCTTCTCCCCTGAAATTCCCTCCCCTCTCCCCTCTATATGCTATTAGAATAATTTTAATGAGAATGATATGTGAAAAACTTTATTCTAGTTTGAAAAACATAATAAAATGGCAAATCTCTAGGGATTTACAAATTACCAAAACTCATTCAAATAAAAACAGACATTTTAAATAGATGAAATAATATGGCCAAAAATTTCAAAGATTTATTATGGAATTTTCTATCAGATAAAAGTCTTAGAAACAGATAATTTCACTGATAAGTTCTTTAAAACATTAAAAGCCATACAAAAATGTGAAAAATTCAAGTTCAAAGCAAAATACTGAATATATTTAATTCATTTAATAAGGTAAATCATAAACTAAATAATAACCTGATAAATTTAATAAATAAACATCTATTATCAATTAAATAAATTTAATATATATCTAATTTATTTAATATAACACTAATATGAACATATTACCTATAATGAATATAATAATACTGTGGAGCATCTCATTTATGAATGTGGATAAAAAGTCTAAATAAAACACTAATAAATAATAAATTAAATAAACTAATAAATAAACTTATATGACATGGTTGAAAAGTAACCCATTTTGGCCTAGTATATTTTATATAAAACAATACAACTTTACTAAAGAATTATCTCTCTGTCAAAATTGAAAGGCCACATGAACATGTTAATTACATAAAATTTAGTATCTAATATTGTAAAAAAATTATAGTTAATTAAAACAAACAATATTCTTTGTTAATATTAAAAGGAGTCTATATCTTAAACAAATTACAAATATCAAACTCATTATAATTGGTGGAAGGTTAGAAGGAAGATGCAAAATATGAAATAGAATAAATAAAATTATTTGAAAGAAAAGCTAAGTATGTTTAATTTTCAGAATACTTTATTTTTGATGGAAACCCTTTGCTTCTTCACACAACCAAAAGGAGGATAACAATTAATCTGAAATCAATAAACAACCAAAAGTGCCAGAAAATCAAACTGCATGGAACTCCAACAACAAAGGAATTAAAGAAAAAAATCAACCAAATAACCAGACCAGTGAGGCTACAGACTTTGCAGCCTGACTCAGAAAAACCATGGCATGCGCTGGACCTTGGCGGCAGGGCTGGCTGCAGAGCTGGACAGGCTGTGTGGGAGGGGCTGACTTAAGGGGACTCAAAGGTGGCTGTGAGGCTATGGTGGTTGCCAAAGCTCCCAGTGTTACACAAGAGTCATTGAAGAGTGTGCTAGAGACGGCAGAGCAGGCGAGCCACACTGTTCCCTCTCTGGCCCTCCCCCACAGGCAGCGCCACAGTGCAGCACAGAGGCTTGCCTTGCCTGGGTGCATACCTATGGCTCTGCTCCCCTACAACCTATCAGCTGTGCCAAGACAAAGAAATATGCCCCAAATGAAAGAACAGAGTAAAGCCTCAGAAAGGGAGCTAAGGAGGAGGATGAGCTTGCCAACCTATCTTATGGAGAATTTAAAGCCCTGGTAATCAAAACGTTCACAGATATGTTTGAGCTTGGTTGAAAAATGAAAAAACAAATGAAGTATACCCAAAGTGAAATAAAACAGAATGTTCAGGGAACCAACAGTGACAGGAAGGAAAACAGGACTCAAAGAAACAATTTGGAACAAAAGGAAGAAATAAACATCCATCAAAATGAAGAAACAAGAATTTGAAAAAGTGGAGAGAGAAGATAGTGGTGTGGTAGGAGGGAGCAGATTCCACTTCCCCCTACACACTGGAGAAAAACCTAGCTGATCTACGGAGGAACAGAGCAAACAGTCTACAGTAACACAGCATATATAAAAATAGATTAAAAATTGTAGCAGACATTGAAAAACCAGATGGCAAGGAGAGTGCTTCAGGATAATAAGGGCCCAGGGATCAGCGCCAGGACCAGCGAGGTTGCAGCCCCAGGCCCGGCACTCTGGGGTCTGCCTCAGGGCTCTTGGGAGAGAGCTGGGTCAGTTGCTCCCTCCCTGGCCAAACAAGGAGTGAGCAACACTGCGGAAGACCTGGTTGCTTGAAGGCACAGAGAGGGGAGTGAGGACTAAGAGGCAATCACACAGGGACTGTGAGCATCCACATATAGCCCTGGGAAGAGTGTTTGCCAGAGCTTATGTGACAAAGGGCAGCCTGCCTGCATGCCCACAACTCGGGGGCAGTGTGTTTTGTGGAAGACCTGGAGCTCACAGCTGTGAACCTGAGAAAGTAGCATGCACTCCACAGGATCCCCAGAGCCCATGGCCGTGAACCTGGGGAAGGCGCAAGTGCTCCACAGAATCCTGGGAGCCCCCAGATGTGAACTCAGGAGAGTGCTTAGGAGGGCTCGGATCCCACACCCAAGACCCTGTAGAGAGGCACCAGACTGGCTCTGGGGAGAGTGCACTCGAGGCTGACTGAGTGCTGAACGGGAAGGGAGAAAAGTGATACCAATCCCCCTCAGCCTGCTGAAGCCAGCAAGACCAGAAAAAGCAGTTTGGTTAGTTTGAAACCAACAAGAGGTTTTTTTGTTTCATTGTTTGATTTTGGTTTTTTTTTTAAGTAACTTTTTATTTTTAAATTCTTATTATTTTTATATCTCTCAATTCCTTATGCTTCTCTTTCTTTCTGTCTAGTATTATTCCTTTCTTTCCAATTTTATCTCTTCTTCCTACCATTTTCTGCTGTTTTCTTCATTTTCTTCTTTTTGAAACTGCAAGTTATTGCATATTTGTATTATCATTTTTCATTATCCTCACATTTTTTATTTTAATAGTATTTTGGTATTTCTCTTCTTTCTGTATAGTCTTCTTTGCTTGGCTGGTTAATTGTATCATTTGACAGGTTTCCTCTGTTATCTCATTCACAGTGTATTGCTGATGTACTGTCCTTCACTTCATTTGTGTTCCATTAGTACACTACTCAAGGTTCTATACTCCCTATTTTTGTTATCTAGATCTCATAGATTCTTTCATATGATTGTTGCTCTAATATTACCGTAAATAATAGCTATTCCATACAATTGTAAATACTACACAACACCCCTCCCAGATCTTAGCCCACTTCATGGTTTCCTGAACGCTATTAATGTAGTGGTTAACTCTATTCTCTCACACACTGCACCTATTCACTATTCTTTACTCTCACCGTGACTCAGAATCTGACCTCCCACAACCTCACTGCTTTCTAGATGCAACTCAATACCCAACAAGAGTTCTTATCTTCTTTCCTTCTTTTCTAAAAAGTGGCTAGTGGGGTGGAAGATCATGGTTAACATGATACATAGCCAAAGGATCTCCTATCTCTTCTCTACTGGCTGCTACTGTAAATACCATAGGGTACTCTCTTGCTTTTGTAAACCATTTTGCCTTACCCCTCCAACTGATCACAAAAAGGAGTACAGGGAAGCTGTGAACACAAGGATACCCAAAGGAGACTGCACCACTGAATCTCACAGGTATTCTACCACAGAAGTTCACACCATAAACCCAGGGAACTGGAACAGATCAATTTAAGAAACAGAGGCCAACAAGAAGAGTGTCAGGAACAATGAGAAGACAAAGAAACAATCCCCAAATGAAGGGAAAGGAGGAAGCCTCAGAAGGAATGCTAAATGAAATAGAGGCAACTCAACTATCAGATATTTAGTTCAAAGAAATGATTATCAGGAAGCTCAACGAGGTCATAATGAGCTACAGGAAACTACAGGGAAGCTACAATGAATTCACTGCAAACTATATCAACATGAAAAAGGAAATAGACACTATCAACAAGGGCCAAGAAGAAATG
>CM052546.1:38305225-38386569 GCA_028533065.1 Trachops cirrhosus
GGAATCCAAAGCAGGACTGATGAAGCAGAAGATTGGATCAGTGAGTTGGAGGATAAAGTAGGAAAAAAACACCCAGAAAGAGCAAGAAAAGGAAAAGAGACTCAGAAAGAATGAAGAGGGATTAAAAGAAATGCAAGACCATATGAAACCTAATAATATCCATATAATAGGGATACCAGAAGGAGAAGAAGAGGAAGGAATAGAAAACCTATTTGAAAAAGTAATGATGGAAAACTTCCCTAATTTGATGAGAGAAAATGTCACACAAATCCAGGAAACACAGAGAGTCCCAATCAAGAGGAACCCAAAGAGGCCCACTCCAAGACACATCATAATTAAAATGGCAAAATTTCAAGACAAAGAGAGAATCTTAAAGGCAACAAGGGAGAAACAGGAAGTAACATACACGGGAGCCCTTATTAGGCTAGCAGCTGACTTCTCAATGGAAACACTCCAAGCCAGAAGAAAATGGCAAGAATCATTCCAAGTAATGAGAACCAGCGGTCTGCAACCAAGGCTACTTTACCCAGCAAGGCTCTCAATCAAGATAGAGGGCCAAATAAAAAGCTTCCCAGACAAAAGAAGTCTAAAAGAATACACCTCCACTAAACCAGCTCTGCAAGAGATGCTAAAGGGACTGCTTTAAGGAAAGGAAAGAAAAGAGAGAGAGAGAGAGAGACAGAGAGAGAGAAACACAGGTATGAAAATGGCAATGAATAAGTACCTATCAATTGTAACCTTAAATGTAAACGGATTAAATGCTCCAATCAAAAGACATAGAATACCTGAATGGATAAGAAAGCATGACCCACACATATGCTGCCTACAAGAGACCCATCTCAGGATACAAGACCTACACAGGCTGAAAGTGAAGGGTTGGAAACAAATTTTCCAAGCAATTGGACAGGGAAAAAAAAGCCAGGGTAGTTATACTCATATCAGATAAAATAGACTTCCAAAAAAGGGCCATAAAGAGAGACCCAGAAGGTCATTTCATAATACTCAAGGAAAGAATCCACCAAGAAGATATAAACATTGTAAATATATATGAGCCCAACATAGGAGCATCCAAATACATAAAGAAAATCTTAGAGGACTTCAAGAAACATACTGGCAGTGACACAATTATAGTGGGGGATTTTAACACCCCACTGTCAAAAATGGACAGATCTTCCAAACAAAATATCAACAAAGATATTGTGGCATTGAACAATGCCCTAGATGAAATGGACTTAACTCATATATATAGAGCCCTCCATCCCAAAGAATCTAAATACACATTCTTTTCAAATGCACAAGGAATATTGTCAAAGATAGACCACATGATAGGACACAAAACAAGCCTCAACAAATTCAAGAAAATTGAAATAATATCAAGCATCTTCTCGGATCACAGGGACTGAAAATAGAAACCAACCCCAAGGAAAAAAAACCTAAAACACTCAAAATCATGGAGATTAAATAGCATGCTATTAAACAATGAATGGGTCAAGAATGAAATAAGGGAAGAAATCAAAAAGTTTCTGGAAACAAATGAAAATGAACTCACAACAATCCCAAACCTATGGGACACATCAAAGGTTCTCCTGAAAGGGAAGTTCATAGTGATACAGGCCTATCTAAAAAAGATAGAAACATTCAAATAATCAACCTAACTCTACGCCTACAAGAATTCGAGGAACAACAACAAAGACAGCCGAGAGTAAGTAGAAGGAAGGAAATAAGATCAGAGCAGAATTAAATGACATAGAGACTAAAAGCACAATTCTTAGGATCAATGAATCCAGGAGCTGGTTCTTTGAAAAGATAAACAAAATCGACAAGCCTTTAAGCAGGCTCATCAAGAAAAAAAGAGAGAAAACCCAAATAAATACAATCAGAAATGAAAGAGGAGAGATTGCAACTGATACCACAGAAATACAAAGAAATGTAAGAAATTAATATGAAGAACTGTATGCCAAGAAATTTGAAAACCTAGGTGAAATGGACAAATTCCTAGAAAAATGTAATCTTCCAAAACTGAATGAAGAAGAAGCAGAAAGCCTGAACAGACTAATAACAGCAAATGAAATTTAAGCAGTAATAAAAAAACTCCCAACACACAAAAGCCCTGGAACAGATGTTCCCACAGGAGAATTCTACAAAGCATTTAAGGAAGAGCTAACCCCTATCCTTCACAGACTATTCCAAAAAATCCAAAAAGATGGAAGACTCCCAAACTCTTTTTATTAGGACAGCATTATCCTAATCCAAAAACCAGATAAAGACACAACAAAGAAAGAAAAGTTCAGGCCAGTATCACTGATGAGCATAGACACTAAAATCCTCAGCACAATATTGGCAAACCGCATCCAATGATACATTAAAAAGATCATACACCATGACCAAGTGGGATTAATCCCAAAAATGCAAGAGTGGCACAATATTCACAAATCTGTAAATGTGATACATCACATAAACAAAAGCAAAGACAAAAATCTCATGATCATATCAATACATGCAGAAAAAGCATTTGATAAGGTACAGCACCCATTTATGATAAAAACACTCAGCAAAGTTGGAATAGAGGGAGCATTCCTCAACATAATAAAGGCCATTTATGAGAGACCTACAGCCAACATCATACTCAGTGGGCAAAAACTAAAATCTTTTCCACTAAGATTAGGAACAAGACAAGGCTGCACCACTTCTATTCAATATAGTATTGGAAGTTTTAGCCACAGTGATTAGACAAGAAAAGGAAATAAAAGGCATCCAAATCAGAAAGGAGGAAACAAAACTGTCACTGTTTGCAAATGACATGATAGTGTACATAGAAAATTCTATAGACTCCGCCAAAAAACTGCTTGACCTAATAAGTGAATTTGGCAAAACAGCAGGATACAAAGTCAATATCCACAAACCAAAGGCATTTTTATATACTAACAATGAAACAGCAGAAGCAAAAATCGAGAAAAAAACCCATTTGATATGGCAAAAAGAAAAATAAAATACCTAGGAATAAATCTAACCAAAGAGGTAAAAGACCTGTATTCAGAAAACTACATAACACTGAAGAAAGAAATCAGGGAAGACACAAACAAATGGAAACATATACCATGTTCATGGATTGGAAGAATTAACATCATCAAAATGTCCATACTACCCAAACCAATTAACACATTCAATGCAATACCTATTAAAGTACCAATGCATATTTCACAGACATAGAACAAACATTTCAAAAATTTATATGGACCCATAAACGACCCTGAATAGCTGCTGCAATTTTGCAAAAGAAGAGTAAAGTAGGAGGGATCACAATACCTGATACTAAATTGTATTACATGGCCACTGTAATCAAAACAGCCTGGTACTGGCATAAGAACAGGCACATGGACCAATGGAACAGAACAGAGAGCCCAGAAATAAACACAAGTCTCTATGGTCAATTAATATTTGACAAAGGGGGCAGCCACATAAAATGGAGTAAAAATAGCCTCTTCAACAAATGGTGTTGGGAGAACTGGACAACTACATGTAAAAAAAATGAAACTCGAACACCAACTTACACCATACACAAAAATAAATTCAAGGTGGATAAAAGACTTAAATATAAACTGTGACACCATTAAAGTCCTGGAGGAGAACACAGGCAGGAAAATCTCAGATATTTCATGCAGAAACATTTTTACTGACAAGCAAGGGACATAAAAGAAAGAATAAATGGGATCTCATCAAAATAAAAAGCTTCTGCATGGCTAAAGAAACCAGTATTAAAATAAAAAGAGAACCAACTTTATGGAAAAACATATTTGCCAATGATACCTCAGACAAGGGTTTAATCTCAAAAATATATAAAGAACTTACATGACTCTACTCTAAGAAGACAAGCAACCCAATTAAAAATGGGCAAAGGACTTGAACAGACACTGCTCCAAGGAAGATACACAGAGGATCCAGAGACGCATGAAAAGATGCTCAATATCGCTAGCTATTACAGAGATGCAAATTAAAACCACAATGAGATACCACTTCACACCTGTCAGAGTGGCCATCATAAACAGAGCAACAAACAACAAGTGTTGGAGAGGTTGCGGAGAAAAGGGGACCCTAGTGCACTGTTGGTGGGAATGCAGACTGGTATAACCACTATGGAAAACAGTATGGAACTTCCTCAGAAAACTAAAAATGGATCTGCCTTTTGACCCAACAATTCCACTGCTGGGATTATATCCTAAGAACCCTGAAACACCAATCCAAAAGAACCTATGCACCCCAATGTTCATAGCAGCACAATTTACAATAGCTAAGTGCTGGAAGCAACCTAGGTGCCCATCAGTAAATGGATGGATCAAAAAACTATGGTACATTTACACAATGGAATTCTATGCAGCAGAAAGAAAGAAGGAGCTTCTACCCTTTGCAACAGCATGGATGGAGCTGGGAAGCATCACGCTAAGCGAAATAAGCCAAACAGTGAAAGACAACTACTGTATGATCTCACCTTTAAGAGGAACCTAAACAACAAAACAAAGAAACAACCAAAATATAGCCAAAGACACTGAAATAGAAAACAGGCTGACAGTGACCAGAGGGGAGAGGGGAGGAAATTTAAGGGGAATTTCAGGGCAGAATGGGAAGGATTTATAGGAACAAATATAAAGGACACATGGACAAAAACTAGGGGGGCTGGAAATGGGAGGGAGGTGGGGAGGAAAGGGTGGGCGGGCTGGGATTAAAGGACAGAAAACTGTATTTGAACAACTATCAAAATAAAATAAAAAAACAGCAATGACAACAAAGGAAATAGCAAGAATATGTAAATAAATAGGAGGGGAAAAAAGAATTTGAAAAAGTGGAGAGACTTAGAAACCTTTGGGACAACCTGAAATGTTCCAATATCTGAATTATAGGGATGCCAGAAGGAGTAGAGGAAGACAAAGAAATCAAAAACTTATTTAAACAAATAATGAAGGAGAACTTCCCTAATCTGGAAAAGGAAATAGACTTTCAGGAAGTCCAGGAAGCCCAGAGAGTCCCAAAGAAGTTGGACCCAAAGACGAACACACAAAGGCACATCATCATTAAGTTACCCAGGATTAAATATAAAGAGAGAATCCTAAAAGAAGCAAGAGGAAAGGAGAGAGTTACCTACAAAGGAATTCCCATAAGACTATCAGCTGATTTCTCAAAAGAAACTTTACAGGCAAGAATGGGCTGGAGAGAAATATTCAAAGTCATGAAAGTCAAGGACCTACATCCAAGATTACCCTACCCATCAAAGCTATCATTTATAATGGAAGGGCAGATAAAGTGCTTCCCAGATAAGGTCAAATTAAAGGAGTTCATCATCACCAAGCCATTATTATATGAAATGTTAAAGGGATCTATCTAAGAAAAAGAAGATTATCAAAACTATGAACATTAGAATGAAAACAAACTCACACTTATCAACAACTGAACCTCAAAACAAAACAAAAACAAAAACAAACTAAGCAAACAAGTAGAACAAGAACAGAATCAGTGAAATAGAGATCACATGGAGGGTTATTAGTGGGGATGGGGGAAGGGGAGAATAGGGGAAAAGATACAGGGAATAAGAAGCATAAATGGTAGGCACACAATAGACAGGGGAACTTAAGAATACTATAGGAAATGGAGAAGCCAAATATCTTACATGTATGATCCATGGACATGAACTAATGCAAGGGGGATGCTGGTGGAGGGGAGATGCAGGGTGGAGGAGAATAAAGGGTAGAAAAAAATGGGAAGACTGTAGTAGCATAATCAATAAAATGTATTTTAAAAAGAACTAGAATTGCAGAAAAATAGTCCATAATAAGGAGGAGTCTGGAATAATTATTGTATGTCCATTTAAGGTAAGATTATAAAACCATTACCAATCATGTTTGCATAAAGTAGTTAATGACATGGGATAATGCTCATGATATGATCTTTCTGTGTCTCTTGCTGTCTTTCTCTAAAAAAAAAAAACCCAACTTTCCTCAACACACAGCTTCTAATTAATCCCCACTATGTAATGTATTTTACATTTAATGTTCAAAACATTCTTGGACCCACATTAATGTGTTAATCCTTTCTCTAATCAAGAGGAGTCTTCTAAAAATCAACTACCATTTATCAACCCAATAGAGCTGAGACCCAAAATTCAACAATACATTGTTTTCATGAGTGGCTCCCCTGGTTTGCATGACACCAGAAAGCAACTGTGAAATTCCAAACACCCAACTCTTTGAATTGAAATTACAATAAATCTTTGAAGATTTTTTTGTTCAGATTTCAAAGAACAGTTTTATAGTGACTCACACTTCAGAGTTAGAGTAGCATTATATCAAGTATTTAATAGAATAATTTTTCATCAACAGAAATGGGAAAATTTAATGTAGTCTTGTGAATTTCCCTTACATCTTTCATAGCTAAAGTTTATTGTTTACCTGAAATATTAAAAAGATTTTTTACAAGAATACCAAGTAAACTAAATGGAAAAATGATCTGCCTAAATCTGGCTATACCTAAAAGATTTTCAGGGTATAAGATAGGTCCTCTTATTTAGTCCATTAAACATTGAACATGGTCAAGATCCTAAGCACAGATCTAGGCATAAGAAGCAGAGAATGAAGATGCAATAGGATTTGTCCATACTCTCTCTCCTTTTCACCCAGCACTGACATATGGATGAGAAGGGCTGCAGCTCCAGGAGCTCTGAGCTTGACCAGTCACTGCCCTTGAGCATTCTCTGTTTGTATGTTTCATCAGACACGCAAAAACAAGTCCAACCTCAGAGAAGAAACCTCCAAAGCCAGATTCTGGACATGGCTGGGACTCAAACCAAAGGAGATTGAGTATGCAAATCACTTTTGGCATACAATTTAAGTTTCTTCCCATTTGCCTATTTGTTTAGTTCTTTGTTTCAATCCACAAAGTATTAAAAGAAGTCCACAAAGTATTAAAAGAAGTCTTCCCTTCCCCTGGGATGGGGAAAGGAAGACTTGTATAAAATTATACAACTATAATTTTATAATTCAAAATTATAAAATAAGAATTGAAAATAAGTGTGAAAGAAAAAGGTAATACACATTTGCTAGCCGTAACATAGCAACTGTAACAGAGATGCATGTTTGGTCTGGGCAAAAATAAAATGCAATCAGGAATACTGTTTCCTTATTCATGCTTTTTATCTGACTGAGATTCTTGAAATTTTAGAAAGTAAAAAGAGTAAAAATTATTTTTAAATAATTTGTGATCTCATCACAAAAATATTTATAACTTAATATTTTGGTGTGCTTCTTCCCAGTTTTTTCTTTATCTTTTTCTCTTGGTCGGTCTCTCTCTCTCTGTCTCTGTTTCTCTCTCTCTCCCTCTCTCTCTCTCTGACAAAGAACTTGAATCTCCAAGCACATGAAGATGCTGTCATATTTGACACTATTTTGGAAGAAAAACATCC
Organism: Trachops cirrhosus; assembly: GCA_028533065.1. Classification (NCBI taxonomy): domain Eukaryota; kingdom Metazoa; phylum Chordata; class Mammalia; order Chiroptera; family Phyllostomidae; genus Trachops; species Trachops cirrhosus. The sequence continues at coordinate 38,312,673 of CM052546.1, forward strand.
TAAAACTGTTAGAACTCTTAATATCGCCTTCCATTTATTTATGTTCAGTAGAACACATTATATTATTGCAGTTAATGCTTGCTGCTATAACAAACACAAAGTCACATAAAGGGTCAAACATGGAAGAAATTTCCTTTTCTCTCAGATAACACTGATTGATGAACAGCTTTCTTCCAAATGGTGATTCAAAGATCCAGATCTTTTCTACCCACTACTCCATCATCAACACTTGGCTTTCAAAACTGTCATCATTAATCTGTATCAAGCTAGTAGAAGAAGAAAGAACATAAATAATGGTATAAGGAAGATTTTTTTAGGACCAGGTATTGAAGTGAATCCCATTGCTTATGTTAAAATTGTACTAGCTAGAGCTCAGTCACATGGCCATGCCCAACAGAAAAGGAGAGTGAGGAGTGTAATCTACCTATGTGATAAGGAAAAATAGAATACAGGCTTAGGAAACATCTTGCCATTCTCTGTGTTCTCAGCTAAAAATTTCTACTTGCTAAGAGCACTGTAAATGACATTTTGCTTTTTGAGCAAATGCATTGGAGCACTGTAGAGAGATAAGTCTCAGCTATTTATGAAAACATGAATTAGAGCACAGCCTCTGTATAATAAATGAGTGTCTCAATAAGCAGAAATCTTTCTTCACATTCATTTCAAAAAATACATCAAGAATAAGTTCAAATGATAAATAAATGAGCATCTGGACACCCATGTCTTGGGACCAAGACTATCCAGACAAAGAAACAAGAAGACTGTAAGAACTAGGCAGACGAGCATCATTCTGTTCAGAAGCTAACAACCTGTAGGAAAAACTAGACAGTTAAAATTTTGCTTTAGTTGTTGTGCTAGCTAATATCTAGACATGTTGAAACAATTATTATTATAGTATAGTAATAACAGCATACCCAGGGCTAAAAGTTGAAAGCCTGAGCAAAGTTGTATTCATCTGCTCCAAAACCTATATTATTTCCTTCTATCATTTTTACCCAGTTAGGCAAATGGATTTATAAGTTAGTGTCTCTAAGCCTCAATTAATTTTACACCTGTATAATAAATGTTTGAATTAAGACATTTCTTTCCTTCTGAATTTGAATTGCATGTTAACTGGTTATTGGCTATTGCTGGTGGTCCACACAATTACAGATAAGGGGATTGATCTGGCAAGGAAACAAATAGGCTCTTAAAATAGGGCAGTTTGGATTGACAGGTGATGACAATTAGGTACATCCTTAATGGACACTATGTATAATCATTAGAGGTGTTAAAGAGCTGCAAATCCCTGCTCTCAGTTGCCAACTTCTACCAAGATGAGCTGCTGAAATCTGCCTTCCCCCTGCTAGTGCAAAATAACTGAACCCATTGATATGAAATAATGCCCAAAGTTATCTGGATGGTTGGGAAGTTACTTATACCTGGATCATAATTTTGAGATAGGCAGAAGTTACTAGGAGAAGGCTTCTTAGTTCAGTCTGGTATAGGGCCACTCATTATGGGCTCTGACAGAAGAAGCTAGCTAGAATGGTTCCCTGGTCATATTTGTCAAGCAGGAATATGTGGATTTTGGGTTGGGGATTGGAGGCATATTCTTAAAAAGCCAAAAGTTTTTTATGAGAAGTTTTTAATGTTACATATTCATTTGGGTGATTTGAAAACACATGAGAATCTCTGAGACTTGCTTTTAACTGAGTACTCCTGTGTGATTTTAATGTTTTAGGGAGAGTAGTACCACTTTAATTGTTTTACTCATGAGAAAAAGGCTCAGGTAGAATTCATTTGAACCCTAGTGAAGACCAGAGGACATCCAGGACACCAAAGTGTGCTGAAGAAATGGTGGTTTCTCAGAATCTTTAGAGAGAAGTACGGAAGGATAGAGCCATTGTACAACATATGGCAGCAAAAACAGACCGAGACCAAAACCAGGTACACCAGAGCACTTGGTACATTGTGAGAAACAATTAATTTTTATCAAACTGTCATATGTCCTACTATATTAATGATGAAAATACCAATAATATTTTAGTTATATTTGCATTTAATTTATAAATTAATTTTTATTGTATTGCATAAGGGCTATGTGCCTAGAGATTTTATGCCTAGTTTTATGATTACAAACATTTAGAAACATTAAAATGAAGTCAACAAGGGCTTCATGAGGATTGTTTTTCTCTAAAAAGACATCCACAAATTATTTAAGTTGAAGAAATACAGATTTATAGGATTATTTTCTGTCTTTCTTGGGGTGTCTATGCTCAATCTATTTACATCTCCAAAGGATTTTCACAGAAAGCACAATTTCTTAATTTTAGTGACTTGTGAGGCTAAAGGATTGGACTATGCTGAACCATAATTAAGGATAAGAAAACAATTTTCTTTCATTTGACTTTTCCTGCAAGATATTCTGGCCACACTGCTGGAACAACACCTCCTACGGACCTCCCTGAGCAATTGTTCACAAATATTGTGGACTGACAAAATGAGATCAGTTGCATATACCTTTCCTAGATACTGTCGGCTGTCATCTGATGAGAGGAAGGTGTGCTATAGGTGCTGAAGAACTTTTGATAATAATCTGTTTCATAGAAAGTTTTCAATAAGATGGATGAAAGAATGAACCCAGGTCAACAGGAAGCCATTAAGACATGAACTTTTTAAAAAGACATGAAATAGATATTAGTAGTTGATCAAATAATAATCCAGTAGAATGAAAGATATCCCCTAGAGCAGCTTTGGAAAATCACCTGATACACAGTCTTTTGAGTGAGGTTCTAGGGGTTGTGGGATGCCCTGTCCTGCAGAGCTCTCCTGGCTGCCGAGGATGAAAATGAGTCTCCCCAGACTTAATCTGTTGTTCCAGTGGGAAAGAGGGTGGCAATTCCCTCTAGTGGAGAATGCCTTGAGCCCTTCTCCTAAATGGCTTTTATTGGGGTCGGGATGTGCTGGGGTATACAGTATGCATGCAAAGCTCATCAACCAATGTCTAAAGACCATAGTTATAGAAAACAGATATTATCTATAGATAACATTTGAGGAAACACAGAGATCTGCCTCAGGTCAGGATCTGTTAGATATGCTGATGCCACAGTGATGTTAAGGTGTGGTTCATGAGATTAGTTCACTCTCTTAAGCTTTGAACTTTAACATCTGGTTTATATCAACAGGGCTATACAAAGCAAAGCAAGATTCAAAGGATACAATGTATTCTTCAGGCCTGATTTCCCATGGAAACCCTCCCTGTTAGTATCAGGTCATGCCTGCCACCTGCATTCTCGGCGTTCTGCTTGAGACTTGCAGGCAAGGCCTTGCTTGTGCAGGGCTACAGTCTCCAATACCACAAACGTGGTTCCCAATAGGGGGTCTGGTGAATATTAAGCTCCTTCCTTCACATTATAAAAGCAGAAAAAATGCAGCCTACTAGTCTCGAAATGCTTGATTTTTCTCTGGTAGTAATCCCCTGACATATTAGAGTAGTTGGATTTGGAGAGATTGAACCATCTGTAGATTTCGTCTAGGGACATGGAATAAAGAAATGGGAAGAAAAGTTCTTGGGGAGCTGTTGGGAAAGAATCATGGCTACAACACAGAGAGTGGAGAATGAGAAGGAAGACTGGTAGTCAAGAAGCTGTTGAAGGTTCTAAGAGAACCTGTTGTATGCTCACCCCTCACCCCTGAGCATACAACTCACCCCTGTTGTAGTCTCTCTTGCTTGAGTCTCAGTGATTACATAAAGAATCAGTTACGACTGGGATGCCAGAGACAGGCATGTTTATCTTGGTTTCTCCTAGCTATCACAGTGGCATGATGTAAAGGATGACTTCTTTTGAAGAAATTTCTTCTCTTTAACTGAACACTCAGCTCTGGGTGGGAGAGGACAGCCACCCAATGAGTGGGTGCTGGTGAGTCCTGAATAATGAGACTGCATATGAGTTGCATTTTTATCTAACATGAAACAGATGGAGTTTCATCTCCAGCTTGGAAAATATCTTTGGACAATTCATTTTCTATTTTATAAATCAATTTTATCACCTGTAAAGTAAAAGCAGTGGTACTCCTTACATTTTGAGCTATTATTGGGATATGTCTATCCTGAAATTACTTTGGGTTTTATTGAAGAAAGGAACTTATGCAGCTCTTCGCCATCTACTTTATGGACTATAAACATCTGCATTCGTTGGTTATTCCTTTCCTCATCATCTACTTTTGGAAATATTACTAAATGGGGGTTTTCATTTGATATATCTTTCATAGTCATAAATTTTCTCACTTAAAAATGGACTTGATGTTTGAGGAAGTGTGGATTTAACTTCTCTTTTTTTCCACTCACCATGAGCCCCAGAGGGGTGATTTAGTCTCATTGAGCTTCTATTTTCTCATCTGTAAATTGGTACTATTCAAATAACCTTACAGGACTCTTGAGAGTGAGAGGTGTGAATGCAGTTTGCAAATTGTAAAAGGCCACTTAAATGCCAGGCATAAAGAGCTGACAGTCGATTGAACAAAATTACTATTCGGAGCCATCAAATCACGAAGTCTGTGTTTTATAAGGGGCTTTGTGACATCGTTTATTCTGGCCCCTTGATTCTGTGCCCTATAACTTTCCCTTGACTCAGATGCAGAGTTTTTCAGGTAGGAAGCTTGAGTGTTTTGGAGATGCCCAATAATGTCAGTCTCTCCCCCTTTACAATGGAGTCACTATCTCTCAAACAGTGTCAACTTCCTGTACCTTTAGTACTAAGGCTTAAAATGGAGGCAAAAATGAGACTCCATGGGCATAGTTAACAAGTTTTCTCCTCTACCTCAATAAATCTTAAACTTGCCCCAGTTACAACGTTCATGACCCTGACTCTGTTTGTCTCTCCTATTGGACCACAAACTGTTCTAAGGGAATGTAGATTACTTATTTGTAATGCCCAGAATTTAGCATAGCGTCTGGTGCAGACTAAATGTCTAAAGCAAAATGAGGCATTTCTACTACAATTTTCTCCTTTTTGCCTACTCCTCACCCACAAGCAGCTCCCCCACACTGGCAGTTTTGGCATGTCTTATATTTTGCCTGAAATCAACCCCAGTTGCTCCCATAAATCTGATCATTCTCCAAACCTTAATTATGAATGTTACCTGGCACTGCTCAAGGCCTCACATGGAGTGCACACCCTTGACGGCGAGTTTCACTCACTTGTATGATCTGCTATTTGGGCATTTCTGAGAAAACTGGTGAAAGAGTTACATGTGTGAAAACAGGAGGGAAGGGGAAAATGGCAGAAAAGAAAAATGATAGGCACAGAGGACAGTGGGAGAGTTATAGAGGGAATGTTTTTACATTTTCTAGGTAATAACAAGGTTAAAAAATCTATGAAAACAAAAATTTTGTTGGTAAAATTTAACTCAGTTTATTCACTAGTGTTTCTCAAAATACATTTCATAGACCTAGTTCTGTTGATAGTAATAAATATAAAATTTAAAATGTGTTTTTGTTCAAATAAGCTTATGAGTGTGTTATATAAAATTAAATAGGTTTTCTTACTCTGAAACACCTAATAGCCTTTTATATAACAATGAAGTTTAGACATCATTAAGAAAGAATGATAACATTGCTTTGGGCAATTTTTGATCACTCTTCAGTGGAGAATTCCATAGAATTATGTGTTCCTCAGGACACAGTTTAGAAAATGTGGCCACAGAGACATGTGTTTGAATTTTATCAAGGTGTTTGACAATTGGTTCCATGGTAACACAGAACACAGAGTCACAGGGACCTACAACAGTGCCATTGTGTAGGCTCTTGCCTGATTAAACCACGGTCATCAAATGATTTGATTGATAGAAATCTGGCAGGCTGGACGTATGGTTTCTAGGGGCCTGCCTCCAGACTTTTCAGTCCTATTCTGGTCAAGTCTTTCATACAAACAAAGTTTTACACTTTTCTTGAAAAAACACTAAAGATAGAAGCTTATATAACAAATGTGTGTTAATAGTTTGTAATTCCCAAGGATTTTAGTTGTTCAAAGTCATTATGAGTCAACAGTACAAGATGGATACCAAACCAAAAGCTATACTGATAACTATTTGGTGTTAGCACATCAAGAAAACAGCAATCCTATTGCCTTTTGACCTATTACACACATTTTAGTAGATATATTAATAAACTAAAATGTTTCCATTAAAGAATAATTAAGATGGCGATATGTCTGGAAGCCATAAAATAGAATAAAAATCAAAGAAATAGAGAATGTTTATTCTAAAAAAAAGCTTAGTGGAAGGATATAGTGTATATTTTTAAATATTTGAAGTTTCGTGAGGAAAGGGGAGGGTTATAGGCTGAATTGTATTCTCCCCCCCAAATTTATATGTTGAAGACTTAACTCCCAGTATCTCAGAATATGACAGTATTTACAGATAGATTTTTAAGAAAGTAATTAAGTTAAAATTAGGTAATTATGATGGGCCCTACTTCAAAATGACTGGTGTCCTTATAAGAAGAGGAGATTAAGACATAGACATACAGAGAATAAACACAGGGAGAAGGTGCTGTCTACAAGTCAAGGAAAGAGTCCTGAGAAGAAACAACCCTGTTGACACCTTGATCTCAGACTTCTGGTTTCCAGAATTGTGAGAAAGTAAATTTCTTCTGTTTAAGCCTCTTAGTCTGTGTTTTTTTGTCATGGCAGCCCTGAAAAACTAATACAGGGAATATACCAAACTCACTAAATCATAGACTTTTTGAGGAAGAAGACTTGTCCTACACATCTTTGTATGTAATCTTGTAAAATAATATGGAACAAGGAACATGTTGAATAAAAAAACAGAGTTATTCTTTGGGTTAACAGAAGGAAGAACTAAGATCAACATGTGTAGTGGCTAGTGTGAAAACCATGGCTCAACTATGGAGTGGGTGGTTTCACAAGGTAGTAAGTTTCCTTGTTATTGGAAGTGTTCACACAGAGATTGACTGACTACCTGTTAGGTTTTTGCAGGAGAGATACCTAAACTGGTTAGGAGGATTCCTAGATGACCCTGAAAGTCTTTTATAAGGACCTCTGTTCTCTAGAAGAGGAAAGGAGTTTACTGAACACCTAGATGATTAACCAGGCATGATTCTCTCCCAGTAACACTCAGGGATGGCCAAAACCTAGGATGTCCATCTTTCAGATGATAAAATTCCTGGGATCATAGGGACTTCTGAACCATTTGTGCCATTTGAACCATTTATTTGTGCATGACATTTGATGCACCCTTGTGTGTAGTGTGTGAGCAAATCTAGTCTCAGCCAGTTTAGCATTTCAGAACAAAGGTTTAATAAATGGACAAGTATCTATGTAGGATAGCATGACTTTGATGTGGCAGCAGTAAAATCTATGCTAAATGAAATCTTCTAACCTGTGAACTTGTGTGTGGTTGGCCTAAAAAATCTAGATGCTCCAAGAAGGCATCCAGAAGGCATTGAGCTTGTTTTTTATCTTTACATTGAATTTATTGAGTGACAATGATTAAAAATTATACATGTTTCAGGTATATACCTCTATAACACATCATCTGTACACTGTATTGTGTTTACCATGCCATGTCAAGTCTCCATCCATCTCCATTTATTCCCTCTCTATTCTCCTCCATCTCCTGGCAATCACCATACTGTTGTCTGTGTCCATGAATATTTTCTTATTTTTCCCCACTGGGCTTTCTTTTTTAGTATTTGATTTTCAGGAGATACTATGATTCAGGGTAGAACGGCTTCCTGAGGATATTGAGCTAAGACTGATGCAAAGTTTGTTCAGTGAGACCAAAAGTACAAATGGTGTAGGCATTGCCATGCTGGTGAATTTAGATTGGTAGTCAGGGTAGATGCTGTCTTCTACATAATTAAGCCAATTAGAAATTAGACCCTGGGAACTTAAGGATGTATATGTAGGTGCAAAGATTCAGGAACAGGGAAGAGAGCAGGGACAAGGAGAGAGAAGTTGGCACCAATTATGCGCAAAGAGGATGACAGTCTGCCTAGGCTGTGTGGATGACAACCCGCCTGATGCTTGTTGTGACTTCTGTTCTAACTGCACACGTGGTGCATGCAGATGACTTTACATCTCACAGCAAAATATGCGACAGCAATGTGCTAAGTAAATGCAAATAAAAATATGCTTTCCCCACTGCAAACAAATCTCTCACACATCGTGATGATCCATAGCACGGTGAGAGCTAGGAGACAAGACCACCAGGAACTAGATTTGCTCATTGCTTAAACCACTCTCTGGAATCAACATATATGTTCTGGTAGATCAACTTCAGCTGTATTGGATTACTTGCTATTATTTGGACATAGCATGCACTTTGATTTTACTCATTTATGCATGCATGAAAGCATTATTCATCTAATTCATTCAACATATTGTGCACTGACTGTGATCCAGGCCTAACCAGGCACTAAAGAAGGCATGGCGAGGGACACAGAGATAAGCCATATGAATATCTTGTCTTTGGGAGTTCATAGTTTCTCTGCTTTCATTCATGCATGTCCCTCAGTCCAGGTCCTTCAATCTACTTTCCCCCTATGGAAATTCTTCCCATTCCTCAAGGGGCAGCTTAAAGTATTTCCTTTTCTCTTTTTCACCATTTCTTCTCAGACAAAGAATTAATCATTCTTTTTCCAGTACTCCAAGAACATGGTGCTTGTACTTTGCAGTTGCACAGGAGGTATTGAATAAAAGTGCCTGCTGCCTCTTTATCTCTCATGCTTTTATTTTCCTCACCTCCTCCCAATTTATGTAACCAGATATTTCCTACTTCTGGGAAAATCCTAACAGTAGGATGAAATATATCAGTGGCCTAAACCTCATAAAAGGGAGGCTTATAAATAAGTTTGTAATTTTTGCATTGAAAATATATTTTGGCTCAAATGTAGCTGCAGGACTCCAATGTGCTTTTCTCAAGCTCTTCACTGAACTAGAATAATAGCAAGGAACCATGTTCCATTCTCCTCCAGGATAGTATATGACATGGTGGCTAAGAGTGTAGAATTTGAAGTCTAAATTTGGGTAAGTTATTTGATATATTTGTGCCTAGTTTTCCCCATCTTTACATGAGGGTAATAGAACATATTTTTTAGAGTTGGTGTGAGGATTAAATGTGTTAATACATGCAAGTACTTGGAACACTGTATAACTCTGAATATGTATTCAAGAGGTTCTAGTTATTAGTTATTATTCTGCAAATGAAATATTTTCTACTTGGAGTTTACTGTGGTACCATATTGCACTATTGATGGTTCTTTCTAATGAGATTTATGTTCAAAATGCTTAAAGGTTCAATTTTATAAAAAGCTACTGCTGAGATTAGATACTTCAAATCCTCTTAGTATTTTTGAAGAGTAAGTCATTTGGAGTAAGATCTTGGAGCTTGACTTTCAATATTTTACCTCTATTGGGTATCTTACCTGGGAGAAAGCACTCAACCTTCCTAAACTTCTATTTCCTTAACTTAAAAAGGAAAGGTAATCATAAGCCCATCATAGGGTTGCTGCACTGATTAAATGAGTATTATGAGATTGAGTTAAATAATAACACATGGAAGTATCTAGCATCCAGTGTGACAGTCTTAATAAATGTTTGTTTCATTATTTTACTTAAACAGAAAAGGCCTTCATAGCACTGAATCTGATATACCTGGGATGAGCCCTGAACATTTTGATAGAGCTGAGACACAGTCATTTCGTGACTTTCAATGTGTCAGGTATGATCTCTCTCTCTCTCACACACACACAGACAGATAGAGGGAGGGATCTAAATGTCAAGTCATTTAATCTTCAAGTAGCCCAATGGGGTACTACTGTTATGACCCCTTTCTAAGAGGAGAAAGCAGATTAGGCCTGGGGCTGCTACTTTAGGTCTGTCTTCTGTCTTTCCACACATCTATTTGAGTATCAGTTCTGTTTTCCTTGAGGACTGAGTCTTTTCCCCAAAGTGCAGCTGGTGGCAGGCCTGTGCTATTGCCTCACTTACCACTTCTTTCTTCATTTTGAGTAGACCCTGTGTGTGATACTTTTGTGCTGAATGGTCTGATCTCACGACCCCATCCTTTGCCCTCTCGTCCTTCTGAATGCCCACTGGGCTGTAGCTCTGGTGCTAAGAATTGTTTGAACTATGCTCTGTCACTGTAATGCCTTAGCCAGTCTGCCTCTACTATCAAATTTGTCCCTGTCCTGTGTTTCCTGCCCTAAAACACATGGCTCTTTCCATATTCAGAGCCTCCTAGCCTTTGAGGCTCATGGCATGTTGCAGGTGTTATGACTTAGCAGGTGTTATGACTGACTAAGTGTCAGCATTGTGTCTTCTTGGTGCTGGGGTTCTATTTTGTGTGCCAGTGAACCAAAGTCATCTGAAGATTGTTAATTCCATGAATAAAACTATATTCATGAGATGTTAATGTGAAGATGTTAATGTGAAGGAGAGGTGCATTATATTTGGGGAACACATAACCCTGAAATAATGAGTGCAGGACATAACAAAACTTTGCATTTGGGTTCTTCAGAAGGCCTTGCAATCAGATTGCCCTGCAGATGGAAAATATGGGAGCAACATGCTGTGATGACATCCTTTGGCTAATGGATATGGATTGTCCCATGAAAGGGGGAACCCTGATCAACCAACGTCCACTCTTGGTACAGAGCATGATGGAAATCATCCAGGAGAGAAGCAGATGATAGTGTGCCCTTTGGTTAAGCTTTTTCTGTATTTAGTAGCAAAACTCTTATTGCCTTCAGACAATGAAATCCACACTTCTTTTTTAGAGTGGTGGATTTGAGTGATAATCAACTTGGGGAGATGGAGGGATTGAGAAGTGAGCAAGGGTAAGCAACCTGGACAAAACGGCAGCAGGCATAAAGTGACAAGAGGTGCTGGTCTCCAGTACTGATCTAAGCAATCTTTTGCTAGGACCCTCACCTTTGCTCTGTGTACAGTTCCTTTTACTAGGTCAGAGCCAAGAGCAGCTTCCTAACCATTCATTCCATGGTCTCTAGGCTGATGAAAAGAAACCATTAGGTCTAATTGTGATGGAAGTTGAAGGAAGGTTTGCACCATTCTGCTGACCCTTGGAGTGACTATCTGTCCTGGAGGCCACAGGGCTTGAGGGGGGTTTGCCTCATCTATCTGTAGCCAATCCTGTATGCAGTGATTGGTTCTGGTCCTTAGTCTCATAACCTTAGGTCCCTCAGGTCTAAGAGGTTGACTATGACCTCATGTCTCTCCCAAATGTAGAAAATTACTCAATTTGTCATTTTAGAAGGTGGATGTTTGGGGTGGGGAGGCAGAAAGAAAAAATGTAAATACTAGCTATTATTCAACTCTTTGTTTTGTTTTTAGAAGTAGCACTTATATTGGTAAAAGGTATCAAACATCATTCCCACTGTCTACCACCCACTTCCCATTGCCTTCCTTTTTCTCACTGTGGGATACAGTGAATTTATTCATAAGAGGCATTTCAGATAAATGCTGAAATCTAATTTATTAGGGTCCTTCCAGGACTTGCAGCTAGTTTAAAGTCTAACAAGCTTGCTAAATGTTAAGGACCCAAAAGTACCCTAAAACATATTCATTATTCCAGAGATTAAAATCAATGTAAAATAACCACAGAAAATGTCAGCTTCCTTTGCAAACAGGGCACCGGAAAGCGAATGTAATTGCATTTTTTCCCTCTATGTCCAGGAACTTTGAATGCTCCTGTGCTACATCAGGTATGTAATGAAAGACAAATGACAAGGAATCTAAACAGAAGAAGGGAGCTTGAGTAACTGTAGTTTTTATGTTAGAAGGAGTGTGAGAGAGAAAAGAAGCATTGTATCTCGGATTAACAGAACTGCAGGATTTCATTAATGACAGCCCAGCTTTTTAGCAAATGGAAGACAGGGCAGTAAAAGAGAACATGACTGGAATGTGCTCTGCTAATTGGAAATGTATATTATCTTCAGGCGATGTGTGTGTGGGGAGGGAACAGGGAGGATGAGAAGAGACACATATTGTGAGGCTGGCAGGGGAGACCTGGACCTAGGGAGCCTCAGGTTGGCTGCACAGACGGGGCAGGCAGTTACAGGGCCCTTTCTTGTAGACAGGAGCATAGTGCCCAGGGCCTTCCTCCCCCACTCACTTTTAATTCAGCGGCTATGTAGGGCTTCTTTGATGGCGGCTTTGAAGTTGGTGGCTTTGAGATTACTCTTCCTCTGTGACCTTGACCACCAGCCATGAGGTTAGTGGGGAAGGGGCGGAGAGGAGGAAGGCGCTGGAGTTGGAAAAAGAAAAGGAAGGGAGGGGAGGATAAGGGAAGGCCGCTCTAAGACATTTTTACAGCATTCCACGACTTTTCTGATCACTCTGCAAAGTTGAAATATGATTGCAGTCTTTGCACCAGGAAGGAAAGAAACCATTTAAATGAAAAATTAGCTGCCGTAGCAGGTCAAGCACATAGTTACATTAATGTCGTGTAGAACAATAAATCAACTTCGATCTTCAATTGAAAAAAATGCTAATTTAGCTCAGCGATTCACTGATTGTACTTTCCTCTGATAGAAATCTTTTCTTTTATTTAATGCAAAGCCATGATTTGACAGCCTCCTCTAATGGTGCTTGCAGACTCCCAGCATTTCAGCGGAATTCTGATCATGGTTTTAATATTCCGTGCAGCTCTGCCCCCTCTGATTTCACGCTCACACATTAACGAGAGCTGACACTGGAGATTAGACGCAGACAGCTGGAATGCCAGGTCTTTGTTGCAGCATGGACAGGAGCCAACGTCGGTCAACCACAGCCAAGAGGGACCTGGGAAAGTCTTCTTAAGAAGGAGGGGAAGGTGGGGGGGGGCAGGTTGAGGAAGGATGGGGGTGGGGGATGGGAGCAGAAAGGCAAGGTAGTTTCTGAAGAGCATAGGAAAAGAGATATTTGTAGAAAGCCATTTTGCCTCTGAAATTCACATTTGAATCAATTTTGATTCATTTAGAGGAAGTGGATCATTACAGGGAAATCCCAAATTGATTGCAGCACTTTTTGTACTCTGAAAATACAAGGGTGATGCTGAAAATAGAAAAGGCTCCCTGCTTCAGCTGCTCGCTAGTTTGTCAGAGAAACAATGGTGATTACAAGCAGGAGGAAGAGTGCTTACATAAGGAAATGTGTTCTCCCCTTTGCCTTAAAAAATCACTTAGTTCCAGGTGAATTGATGGGGAAATAAAACTAAATTTACGAGCCAGGGCTGCCTGCTCACTAGTGGTGACCTGGGTAAGAAAGGAAGTCTCATAGTCTAACTGCCCTCATCCTAATAAATTGTTTCTTGATACCAGAAATCAAGTAAAGATCCATAGTTTCACCCAAACCGCGAAGCAGTTGTGCTCAGGTAATGCTCACATTGTCAAGGAAGAGGCACAGTGCTGCTTGAAACTGGAGGAACTTTCTCAAAAAGAAAATGACAGGTGACCAAGGTCACAAAGATGGCACATTAATACTATGTCAAAAATTGTTTTTGTTCCCCGGGGAAAATAATTGAGGAGAAATAACAAATGTCCTTCTTGCTAACTCTGTTGTTAATAATAATTTTACTTTGCATTTTTATGGGATACCAGGATTCTACAACTCTATAAATATTCATAGGGGAAATCTAAAGAAGAGAGGTGACTGTACCCGTTTTTGATGTGTGGATGGAGTGACTGAAGCCCAGGGCCCAGCAGGGGCCTACTTGAAATAAAGCAGAAAGCAAATCATGAGGTTGCATGCTAGAGTTGTTATGAAGCCACAGGCTTCTGTTTGGACATTAGATGATGAGCCATCTTGTATCACTGTGACCTATTGTTCTTACTTGCCCTTTCTTCTGGTCTTGGTTAGGCCTTTGTCATTGACACAGGTTCATTCATTCACTCAACAAGGCAATGTTTTGATATAACAAGAGCCTCATATGATATATAAAATATATGTATATAGAACATATATATTATATATACACAAATATATACATATTTAGTGCATGTAACACTAAAATGTCAATAAAAATGCAGAGGTCATATCATAGTAGTTAAAAGCATAGCTTATAACATAGCATATGTCAGAGTAATTAAGAACAAGTCAAAGCTATTTGCACACGGATCTCAGTTCCTCTCTTACTGGCTTTGTGACCTTTAGCAAGACACTTACTTTTCTCTAAACCTCAATTTTATTGTCTGTGAAATGGGGATAAAATGAAACAATCTAGAGCTCAGTGTCTGACACATAGTAGGCACTCAATAAATACTAAGATGTAGTTGTTGGGAGGATTCATTGAGAATACACACATGCACACACACGCTGCTTGGTCAGAGTAAACCCAGGAAGTACCTTTATGCAGCACTGTAATTCTAAAGTGTCCTATATGCCTTCACAGTAGTCTCCTTGATAGATTTATGCTTATTTCCAAAGTAATATAAAATTGATCAAAGCAGTTTTTGAACTCTTCTTTAGAGTTATGTGTGGACACTGTCGACACTCTTTTGTAAGTATTTTCACATGTGGCACATCTTCACCCTCATAGGATGGATTTGTTGTTGGAAGCTATTACACATTGCCCTGAAGCTATGTCTGATGAATATGGTGGGCAACTGAGCTGGAGGAACATTGTTTTGGAAATAAATGAGTCTATAAAGAAATTAGATTTCTTTTGTGTGTGTATGTAGCATATAAACTGAATTTGACCAAAATTCTAAGAGGCTTGTTGAGCAAATGTAACCATTTTAGAATATGTATATACAGAGCCTTTGAAGGAGATTACTTAGATGGGATAATAGATCCTGATACATTTGTGGGAAAAAAATTAAACTCATTAGTTCACAGTCACATTTTACAATAGCCTTCCCTAAAATAGCTTTTGGCCCCATCTAGAAGACAAGAACGTGCCCACAAGTTCTTCAGATTATGCAAAAACTGACGTTCACTTCTTCTGACTTTGCCCACTTGGCTTGTGTATAACTTTAGTGCAGGGTCAGTTTCCTCGTTTTAAAAAATTGATTAAACACTTACTGGGCTTCTGATAGGTACTGAGGGTTAAAGTTTACTAATTCATGATTCCTGTACTCAAGGGCCTCATGGGAAAACAAACAAATAGTTGCTCTACATACACATAGGTGAGTGCTGTGGGAGAGGGCCAAGTCAGGTGCAGGCAGATCATGTGAATGTGTGTGAATGTTTCCTTAGAGGTGACAGGGAGCCATCGATCAATGAAGCTTGGAGGCAACATAATTTGCCTTTTTGTTTAATTTTATCTATCCCTGTGTCTGGTCTCCATATCTTAAGAACTGATCAAATCTTGTATTTCCTACCTTTTCCCTGAACGTGGCTGAAACACAATGGTCATTTTTCTTGATATCTCTGCCTTACCAGAGAGCCTTTTGTCAGAGAGGTGAGAGAGAGGGAGAGGAAGAGGGAGGGAGGAAGAAAGAGAGAGAGAGAGAGAGAGAGAGAGAGAGAAAACCACTCCTGAATCCTCCTTTCAGTATGATGTATTATAATATCAATTATAAAAATGTTTGTGCTTGGCTGATAGAGGGTTTTTTTTTTTTAACTTAAAATGTCTGAGTTTGTTCCAAGGGCTTGTAAATCATGGCAGGTTTCCAGGGGCCCCAGGTAACAACAGGTAATAAATGGCTTTGACAAAATGGGAGATCAGGTTAACTGAACAGAAAGCTTAAGTGTCTAAAGATGTAGTAGACTGCTTTTGAGGGTTAGATAGCATTGATCATATCAGTACTAATATTGCACATATTGAACATACTGGAAGGCAAGAAATCTGGGGTGGATTTATTTATTTATTTATTTATTTATTTATTTATTTATACCTCATTACTGTACCTCTGTGACATGGAAGCAATAGTACCATTTGTGCCAACACACTTTCACTGAAACAGTAAATCTGTCCATTGTGCAGAGAAAATTATCCTGACTTTCTACATCCACTAAGAGTAGAAGCACCTAGAGGCATTTAAATAAAATGTAGAGGACAGCAATAGTCTACTTGGTTCTGAATTGGCTTCAGAGCATTTTAATCATGCTGAATGGTCATAATAACAGCATTTCTCAGAAAACTGATGCTCAGCCTCAGTATTGTACTATGCATAAGTTTCATGTTTGTTACAAACATAACACTTATGACCAATTTGTTTAGTTTGAAGAAAATGTAACTGGAAAATAATTAAGGAGGTTATCCCTGTAATGTGACCCTTTCATCATCTCCTGTCCAATATGCTTTCTACAGTTAACAATAAAGAGGTGGCTACAGGGAATTAGGGAATCTCTGATTAGCCACAATTGAGTGTGCCATACATGCTAAGTTGTGTTTGTGCTACGTGTGATCCAATGGAAAAAAGGTTGAGAGCTACTATGCTGGAAAATGACAATGGTGTAAACACGACCATATCACAGATGCAATTCAAATAGAGTTTAGCTATTGTGAGACGAGAAAAGATTGAGTAGTAATGTAACTTTTCCATTACTGAGCTGCAAGGTATATTCCTTAAGATTGGTATCTGCTGTAGGATCCAAAGAATAATTGCATGTAAAATGGTCTATTTATTTGTCCCATTATTCTTTAATCTCATTACCTCCATCAGGCCTGCAGAGTTCTACCTTGCTTCAGTTTGTCTCTGAACAGTTCGTGGGATTATTAGGGACTACAGTAGAGGTCATGGAGGTCATGAGTATAGTGAGTCAAAATCTGTCGAACAGCTATTGTGTGTGTGTGTATTAATCTTCACAATAATCCTACATGGTTTTATCCCCATTTCACAAATGAGGGTTTTGAGACATAAATAAACCTAGTTGTCCCCCTAAAGTCAAACTCTACAAATAATAGAGATGTAATTTGAATTCATATCTTTCTGAATCCCTAAATCCTTGATTCTTTTCTGAATATGTGACTTTCATTGGGTTGCTGGCCATGGTAGGATGTATAAATTCTCAGTGGTTCCCCAGGATGATGTGACAGCAGGATTGGGCCCAGTCTAAAATCTGAAGTCTTGAGACCAATTTAAATAATCAGAGAAAAGTAGGGCTCATCCATGACAACAGCTCATGGAAATGCGTAAGTCAAACGATGTGAAATTGCCAATATTTGGCCATTCTTCATCAATGAAAATAGAAACTTTATATGGTTTAACTTAATAAAAGTAAGACAATCAGTGGTAAGCACAAAATATGTTTTACTCATAGGTGAGACTGAGATGAAAATCTGGCTGTGAAAATGGAAATAGTTGTATAATGAAAAAATGCAATAAAAATAAGCAATTAAAAATAAGATAAATAAAGTCTTCAATATAAAAAACAAAAATAAATGTAAACAGAGAAGGGTCATTTACTCTGGCTCCTAGAGTTGTATATTCTATGTCATGGAAATGGAGCCACCAGCTTGAGATTTGGGTCATCTTCAATACAAACCTTCCACACTGAGAAGGGGAGAGACGACTGGTAGCCCTCCAACTGCCACAACGGACTCTATATGGGGCATCGTCTCTCTGCAACTAAAGTCACTTGTCTGGCTCATCAGTCCTGTGCTCCTCTAAGCCCAATGAAGACTAGTTACGCCCCCAAAAGGTACGTTGAGGTTCTTTTTCCTAATACTTCAGAATTTGGCCTTATTTGGAAAGAAGGTTGTTGCAGATGTAAATAGTTAAGATGAGGTCATACTGGAGTAGGGTTTGCACAGAGAAAAGATGGCCAGGTGGCAACAGAAGCAGAGACTGGAGTGAGGCATTGGCAAACCAAGAAATGCCAAGAATTGCAGACAAACACCAGGAGCTAGGGGAGGCAAGAAGGGGGTCTCCCCTACAAGTTTCAGAGAGAGCACGGCCATGCTGGCACCTTGATTTTAGACTTCTGGCCTCCAGAACAATGAGACAATGTATTTCTGTTGTGTTAAGCTCCTCAGTTTGTGGTACTTTTTTATGGTAGCCCTAGGGATCTCTTACAATTTCCTTTTAGGCTCCTCATCTGTCCACTTCTCCTGCTCTGTGTCAAAACAATTAAAAATATAAAATTGTTATACAGAAAGATAAATCCTAGATTTCAGAAAACATAGCTCACTAGACTGACTCATTTTTATAGTGTTCTGAAGAACCTTTTTTCTGAACCTTAAGTTTAGAAGCCACATAGGCTGACTGATCTCTTCTTAGCAGGCTATTTTTATTCAATTTATGACAGTCAACCTACACATTAGATTTACTCTGAGCCTAAGTCATGGCCTGATGATTTTTGAAAAAATGGACTGCCTTCCCACTGAACAGCAAGGTAAACAATGTCAATGAGGTCCTCCCTGGCACCCATGATTGACCTTAACACCAACAGCAATTAATTTGAGCTATGTTAGTTGTTAGTGTTATTAGAGAACCACAATATTTTATGATATTATCATCATCAGTAACTAATCTAAGATTCATTTTCAGCTTAGTCAGTGATTAGTGGGACCCAGCCACGAAGTCAGCAAAAATAGATTCACCCAGTATTTATTATCTGCCATATATATCAGACTCTGGTTCAAAGAATTCACTGACTCTGAAGCATGATACAAACACATAGTTATCTCCATTAAAAAGTGACAAAAGTAAGACTTAGAAAGATGAGATGACATGCCAAGAGACACACCACAAGTCAGAGGGTAAAAGTCAGCTTTGGGGTCCAGTTCTTTTGACACTAAGATCAGAGATGGAGACAGTTTCCTTGAGGGGCCACACTGGGAGGGTTTGGGAAAATGAAGGATCACTGAGAGTGTTGGGGACAGGAAAGTAGTCCTAAAAAATTATTGGGCAATTATTTGGTGTACCGCAAACCTTGTTGTGGTTGTCAGAAATTGGAGTCAGAAGATCTGCTGTTCAACTCTACCATGTATTGGTGGTATGTTCATGGGTTAGAATAGGAATCTTCCTGGCCTCATTGTCCAAAATTGCAATATGGAAATAACTATACCTTCTTCCTTGAGCTGTTCTGCAGCTTGCCCAAGATGATGCATGTACAAATATGAAGCAAACACTACATAATCTGCAAAATTTAGCTTTTAGTCTCCTTTGCCAATTATATCTTGGGCTAGCCCAGAGCTAAATTCAAATCTTTTTGGGAAACCCACTATGCAGTTTTTCAAAAACAGAGATTTTGTTTCACTTTTTAAATGATAAACAATTCTCAAAGGAATTCATTAATTTAGTCATCAGATAACATTTCTGCACATACCAAGATTCCATTTATACCAAGCCTGGTCGAATCAGACAAAAATAATTAGAAGATATTGCCTGCCTTTGAGAAGCAGTTGTTAGCTCTTCATTAGAGCACTTTAAGGATTTATATATTTTCAATAGTCTTTTCTGATATATCTCTATGAATACTTAGCCATAGGAAAGGTACACTTTTGTTTCAATTTTTAAAAAAATCATTATTTTTGAACACTTTTCCTTTACCCATGTGGAGAAAATTATGTTTCAGTTTCAGGGTCTTTGCATTATCCCTTCCTTCACATATCCTCACACCTCGCTTCTAAACTGTCTTGGGTCTCTAATCAAATGTCACCTTATCAGTGACGCTTCCCTGACTATATACATAAAATAGTCCCTATCCTTCTACTACATTTTGTCTTTCTCTTCCTTCACCATGAAAACTGACTATTTCTTCTAAATTAAATTTATTGTGGTGATACTGGTTTGCAAACACATACAGGTTTCAAGTGTACAAGTCAATAAATCCATCTAAACACTGCATCGTGTGGCCATTTGCCTCAAGCTAAGTCTCTTTCTATTCCAACCCTGCCTTTGCCCACCTCCACATAGCCGCCATCCTCCTTTCCTTCTGGCCATCACCACACTTCACGTTGTCCAAAATGTCTCTTAAGCTCTCCTCATTTTTCAAAATTCTTTTTTTCCTTTTGTTGTTCTGCCTTGGTGTTTTTTTCTACCTTGTCTTCCAAAACACTGGTTTGATCCTCTGCTTCATGTAACCAACTGTTTATTCCTGCCAGTGTATTATTTATTTCAGATATTGCATTTGATATTTTTGATGGTCCTTTTTTATGGTTTCTATGTATTTTTTCATACTATTGAGTATCTTTATAATTGTTGCTCTACATTCTCTATCTGATAAATTGCTTGCCTCCATTACATCTAGTTCCTCTGGAGAATTCATTTGTTCTTTCATTTGGGATCAGTTTCTTTATCTTCCCTTTTTGGCTGTGTGGTATTTTCTACCTTATTGTTAAGCTGATCACATGTTCCAGCTCATCAACAGTTAATCTAATCAAGCTGTAATCAGCTGCCAAACTTAAGCACCACTGGCTAGAGCAGAGTAATTCTTGCTGGCAGACGTATTGCTTCTCCTCAGGCTGATACCATTCAGAGAGGAGTGTTCTGCCTGAGAGAGATGGCTCCTGCAGTATGGGGAATGACTCAGCACTGGGATTCTGGTAGCTGTTCCTTCAGTTCTCTCCCCAGAGCCACCAACCCCAGACTTTCCTCAAGCATCTCTGGTCAACTCTGCCTTCCCTCTACAGGAGCCCAGTGTAAGTAGCTACCAATGAAATTTTGTGTGCTGACCCTTCAAGAGGCTCTCTGTCATCTCAAGCAGTCTCCCCCTGGCAGACAGAATTCTGCTACTTTTCACAGCTGGGTATTATCTGGGCTCCCTTCTGGCTCTGTTGCTGTAGTCTGGGGAGCCCAGCTTGGGGTTTAGAGCCCAGATATCTCAGGGGGGAGCCCTTGGCCTCTGAAATATCTCTCCAGCAGTCAGCTACCACCCACCTGTGGGAGCCTAGCCAGCCCTCTCGTGCCTCATCCACATTCCCTACCATTCGTATTGTGGTGAAGTGGTTTCTTCTGTGCATGCCTGGTTATAAGGCTTCCATTGGTTATTCTGGATGATTTCTCTGCAATTTAGTTGTAGTTCTAGATTTGTCTTGGGAGGAGGTTAATATAGGTTCCATTTACTCTTCTGCCATCTTGGACTTGGGGATTGTTTTCTTACTTTCCTTTTCTGATAGTTCATTATTGGTGTATAAAAATGTAACTGGTATCTAATTAGGTTGTATCCTGCTACTTTACAGTATTTATTTATCAGTTCTAGTAGTTTTTGTGGATTATTTAGGGTTCTCTATGTACACTATTATATCATTTGCAAATATTAACATTTTTGCTTCTTTCTTTCCAATTTGGATGCCTTTTATTTATTCTTCTTGTCTAAATGCTATGGCTAAAAGTTCCAGTACTATAACGAATATGAGTGGTGAAAGTGGACCTCTTGGTCTTGTTTGTAATTTTAAAGAAACTGCTTTTAGTTTTTGCTTATTGAGTATCTTTTAACTCTGGGTTTGTCATATATAGCATTTATATGTTGAGTTATGTTCCCTCTCTTTTTACTTAACTGAGAATTTTTATCACAAATCATTGCTGAATATTGTTAAATATGTTTTCTGCACCTATTGATATAGCCATATAATTTTTACCTTTTATTTTTTTATGTGGTGTACCACATCAATTGATTTACAGATAATGCACCAACATTACTACTCCAGAGTGAATACCTTTCAATTGTGGTGTTTGCTCTCTTTAATGTAGTGCTGGTTTCAGATTCTAATAATTTTTTGAGGATTTTTGTATCTATGTTCATCAAGAATATTTGCCAAGAATTATATTTCTTCATAGTGTCTGTATCTGTTTTCAGAATTATGAAAATGCTGGCTTTGTAAAATAAGCTTGGGAGTCTTCCTTTCTCTTGAATTTCTTTGGTTTAGTTTGAAAAGAGGTGTTATTTCATTGTATGTTCGATAAAATTCACCTGTGATGCCATCTGGGACAGTACTTTTGTTTGTTGGAAAGTATTTTCATTACTACTTAAAAAATTTTTATTGTTGTTCAATTATAGTTGTCCCCATTACTTTCCCTCATTACTCTCCCTTGCCCTACCCACCCCCACCTCCAACCTCCCACACTCATTCTCCACCCCCACTATTGTCTTGGTCCTTGGGTCCTTTATACATGTCCCTTGACTTGACCCTTCCACTTTTTTCCCCTGTTATCCCCCCTTCCTTCTGGTTATTGTCAGTTTGTTTATTACTTCTTTGATTTCATTTTTTTCAATCAGCCCAATTCTGATTTCCCATTTCTTCATCATTCAGTTTTGGAACACTATATGTTTGTAGAAATTTATCCATTTTTTCAGATTGTCAGTTTGTTGGCAATAGTCAGTGATACTTTTATAATCCTTTGTTATTTCTCTTGTGTTGGATGTTACTTCTCATTTTTAATTTCTTATTTTATTTATTTGGGGCTTCTCTCTTTTTCTTGATGAGTCTGGTTAAAGATTTATCAATGTTGTTTATCTTTTCAAAGAGTGAGTATTTCTGTCATTGACCTTTTATATTTTTTAAGACTATATATAATTTATTTTACTCTGATCTTTAATATTTCCTTCCTTCTATCACTTTGGGCAGTTTTGTCTTTCTTTTTCTAGTTCCTTCAGGGGAAAATTTAGATTGTTTATTTGTGGTTTTTCTTGTTTCTTGAGATAGGCCCATATTGCTATGAATTTCCCTCTGAAGACTGCTTTTACTGTTTCTTATATGTTTTTCATTGTTGTTTTCCCATTTTCATTTGTCTCAATGTATGTGTTAATATTTTTCTTGATCTCATTAGTAACCCATTCTTTGTTTAGTAACATGTGATTTAGCCTTCATTTGTTGTATGTTCTTTGTTTTTTTCTGTAATTAATTTCTAATGTAATAGCATTGTAGTTAGAGAAGGTGCTTGAAGTGATTTCCACCTTCTTACACATACTAAGACTTGTTTTGTGTCCTTACATGTGTTCTATTCTAGAAAATGCTCCATGTATGCCTTAAGAGAATGTATGTTTTGTTGCTTTGTGGTAAAATGCTCTGATAGCATTAATTAAATCCATTTGGTCTAGTGAGTCATTTAAGGTCATTGTTTCCTTGTTGATTTTCTGTCTGGAATATCTATTCATTGAGATTGATAGGGTGTTAAAATACCCTATGACTGCATTACTGTCTACCTTTCCCTTTATGCCCATCACTATTTGCTTTATATATTTTATAGCTCTTATGTTGAGTGCATATA
This sequence comes from Trachops cirrhosus, assembly GCA_028533065.1. NCBI lineage: Eukaryota > Metazoa > Chordata > Mammalia > Chiroptera > Phyllostomidae > Trachops > Trachops cirrhosus. The sequence goes on from CM052546.1 coordinate 38,335,777, forward strand.
GGTTTACAAGGATTATATCCCCTTGTTGGGTTATTCCTTTATCATTATGTAGTATTCTTTTTTCCCTCTTATCATACTTTTTGTTTTAAAGTTTATTTTTTTTGTAGGTAATGCTACCTCAGCTATTTAAAACATTTCTAACTGCATGAAATATATTTTTCCATCCCTTGACTTTCAGTCTGTGTGTGTCATTTTTTCTGAGGTGAGTATCTTGTAGACAGCATATCTATGGGCCTTCTTTATCTTTTGACTGTATCATTCACTCTATTTACATTTAAGTGATTATTGATGATTATCTATTTATTACTATTTTATTCTATATAACTATATTTTTTCTTTATTCTTCTTCAAGATATCTGTTTAACAGTTCTGTAATATGGGTTTGGTGGGGATGAACCCCTTTAGCATATACTTATCTAGAAAGCTCTTTATTTATCTTTCAATTTTAAAGATACCCTGGCTGGGTAGAGTAGTCTTGGTTGTAGATCCTTTCTTTTTATCACTTTCAATATTTTATGCCAATCCCTTCTGGCCTGAAATGCTTCTCTTGAGAAATCAGCTGACAGTTACATGGGAGCTACCTTGTTGATAACTGTCATTTCCTTGCTGCTTTTAAGATTTCCTTTGTTCTTTTGCCATTTTTAATTATGATGTATCTTGGTGTGGGATTCCTTGGATGCATCTTATTTGGGACTCTGTGATTTGTGGAGTTGTCTTATTTCCTTACCATGTTAGGGAAATTTTAATTCATTATTTCTTCATCTAGGTTTTCAATCTTTTCCTTTCTGTCTCCCCTTCTGCTATTCTTGTGATGCAGATGTTATACTTCACATTGTCTCAAAGGTCACTCAAACAATCTTAATTTAATTTTTTTCTTTTTGCTACTCTGATTGTGTGTGGTTTTTGCTAACCTGTCTTTTAAACTACTGATTCTATTATCTACTTCATCTAACCTGTAGATTTCTTCTAGTGTATTCTTCATTTCAGATATTGAATTCTTCATTTCTTTCTTGTTCTTTCTTATGGTTTCTATATATTCTTTATGCTTACTAACTCTTTGTTTAATTCCTTACTGGGTTCATCCATTCTTCCTCTAAGTTCCTTGAGCACTTATGTAACCATTGTTTTGAACTCTGTATCTGGTAGATTGCTTGCCTTCATTTTATTTAGTACTTTTTCCTCGGGTTGTTCTTCTGTTCTTTCTTTTGCAGCACATTTCCTTGTCTTTATATTTTGGCTGCCTTTCTGTATTTGTCTCTGTGTATTAGGTATATCTGCTATCCCTCCCATCTTCTTATGTTGGACAGATGTGGTAGGTGTCCTATGGCACTCAGTAGTGCATATTCTCTGATCCCCTGAGCAAGATACTCCAGGAATGTTCTTCGTATATGTTATGTGAACCTTTTCACTGTAGTTGAGTCTTTCTCTTTCAATTTAATATTATATATTTTTTCTTTGAGTTTATTTTTAATTTTTCTCTCTCTATTTTTATTGTTATTCAAGTACAATTGTCTCCATTTCCCCACCACCACTCTCACTCACCCCAGCCATCCCTATGTCCCACCCTCCCTCCTATACCCCTTTGGCTATGTCCATGGGTCTCTGTACATGATCCTTGATGACCCCCACCTTTAACCCCCTTATCCCCTCACACCTCACCTCTGGTCACTGCCAGTTTGTTCTTTATTTAAGTGTCTCTGGTTATATTTTGCTTGCTTATTTGCTTTGTTAATTAGGTTCCACTTATAAATGAGATCATATGGAATTTGGCTTTCACTGCCTGACTTATTTCACTTAGCATAATGCTCTCCAGATCCAACTATACTGTTGTGAGGGGTAGGAGCTCTGTCTTTCTTTCTGCTGCATAGTATTCCATTGTGTAAATGTACCACAGTTTTTTGATCCACTCATTTACTGATGAGCACTTAGGTTGCTTCCAACACTTGGCTATTGTAAATTGTGCTGCTATGAACATTGGGGTACATAAGTTCTTTTGAATTGGTGTTTCAGGGTTCTTAGGATATAATACCAGCAGTGGAATTACTGGGTCAAAAGGCAGTTCTATTTTTAGTTTTCTGAGGGAATTCCATACTGTTTTCCACAGTGACTGCACCAGTCTGGATTCCCACCAACAGCGCATTAGGGTTCCCTTTTCTCCACAACCTCTCCAGCACTTGTTGTTTGTTGATTGTGTTATGATGGCCATTCTGACACACCATTCTGGTGTGAAGTGGTATCTCATCATGGTTTTAATTTGCATCTCTCTGATGGCTACTGATGCTGAGAATCCTTTCATATGTCTCTGGGCCCTCTGTATGTCCTCCTTGGAGAAGTGTCTGTTCAAGTCCTTTGCCCATTTCTTAATTTGGTTGTTTGTCTTCCTAGAGTGGAGTCTGGTGAGTCCATTATATATTTTGGAGTTCAAACCCTTGTCTGAGGTATCAGTGACAAATATATTTTCCCCTATTGTTGGTTCCCTATTAATTTTGCAGATTTTTCTTTAGCTATGCAGAAGCTTTGAATTTTGGTGAAGTCCCATTTCTTTATGCCCCTTGCTCTAGGGGACATATCAGTGAAAATATTGCTGCATAGAATATCTGAGATTTTCCTCCCCATGTTCTCCTCTAGGACTCTTATAGTGTCATGAGTTATATTTAAGTATTTTATCCATCTTGAGTTTATTTTTGTATATGGTGTAAGTTGGTGATCAAGTTTCATTTTTGTGCATGTAGCTGTCCAGATGTCCCAACACCATTTGTTGAAGAGACTATTTTTACTCTGTTTTATGCTTCTGCCCCCTTTGTTGAATATTAATTGACCATAGAGACTTGGGTTTATTTCTGGCCTCTCTATTTTGTTCCATTGATCCATGTGTCTGTTCTTATGCTAGTACCAGACTGTTTTGATTACTGTGGCCTTGTAATATAGTTTGATATCAGCTATTTTGATCCCCAGTACTTCGTTTTTCTTTCTCAAAATTGTTGTGACTATTCAGGGTCATTTATGATTCCTTATAATTTTTGAAATGTTCTACATCTGTGAAATACATTATTGGTGTTTTACTAGGGATTGAGTTGAATCTATAAATTGCTTTGGTTACTATGGACATTTTGATGTGGTTAATTCTTGCAATCCACGAACATGGTATATGCTTCCATTTCTTTCTTTCTTTCTTTCTTAATTTCTTTGTTCAGTGTTCTATAGTTTTATTAGTGCGTGCCTTTTACCTCCTTGATTAGGTTTTATTCTTAGGTACTTTGTTATCTTGTTGCTATATTGAATGGGATTTTTTTCCTAATTTCTGTTTGTGATATTTCATGGCTGGTGTACAAAAAATGCCTTTGATTACTGAATATTGACTGAATATTGTATCCCACCGTTTTGCCAAATTCACTTATTTGATCAATTAGTTTTTTTGGTAGAGTCTACAGGATTTTCTATGTATACTATTATGTCATCTACAAACAGTGACAGTTTTACTTCATCCTTTCCAGTGTAGATGCCTTTTATTTCTTTTTCTTGTATGATCATTGTGGCTAGGACTTCTAATACTATGTTGAATAGAAGTGGTAAAAGTAGACATCTTTGTCTTATGATCTTGTGGGAAATATTTTAGTTTTTGCCCTTTGGGTATGATGTTGGCTGTAAGTCTCTTGTATATTGCCTGTATTATGTTGAGGAAAGCTCCCTCTACTCCCACTTTGCTGAGTGTTTTTATCACAAATGGGTGCTGTACCTTATCAAATGATTTTTCCACATCTATTGATATGATCACTTTATCTTTCCTTCTGTTTATGTGGTGTATTACATTTGTTGATTTGCAAATATTGTACCATCTTGCATTCCTGAGATGAATCCCACTTGATCATGGTGCATGATCTTTTTAATGTATTGCTGGATGCATTTTGCCAATATTTTGTTGAGGGTTTTAGTGTCTATGTTCATCAGCAATATTGGCCTGAAGTTTTCTTTCTTTATTGTGTCTTTATCTGGTTTGGGGATTAGGATGATGCTGGTCTCATAAAAAGATTTTGGAATACTTCTCCTTTTTTGGATTTTTTGGAATAGTCTATGAAGGATAGGGGTTAGCTGCTACTTAAACGTTTTGTAAAATTCTCCTGTAAAACCATGTGGAACAGGGCTTTTGTGTGCTGGGAGTATTTTTGGTTACTGCTTTGATTTTGCAAGGTGTTATCAGTTTGTTAAAGATTTCTGCTTCTTTTTCATTCAATTTTGGAAGACTACATTTTCCTAGAAATTTGTCCATTTCACCTACATTTTCAAATTTCTTGGCATCTGGTTGTTTATTGTAATTTCTTACAATCCTTCGTATTCTGTGGAATCAGTGGTAATTTTACCTTTTTCAATTCTGGTTTTGTTTGCGTCCTCTTTCTTTTCTTCTTCACAAGTCTGCTTAAAGGCTTGTCAACTTTGTTTATCTTTTCAAACAACAAGCTCCTGGATTTATTGATCCTTTGAATTGTTCTTTTAGTCTCAATGTTGTTTAATTCTGCTCTGATCTTGGTTATTTCCTTCCTTGTACTTGCTCTGTGCTTTGTTTATTGTTGTTCCTCCAGTTCTTGTAGATGTAGGTTTAGGTTGTTTACTTGAAATGTTTCTATCTTTTTTAGGTAGACCTGTATCACTATGAACTTCCTTCTCAGGACTTCCTTCACTTTGTCCCATAAGTTTTAGACTGCTGTGAGTTAGTTTTCATTTGTTTCTAGATCATTTTTATTTCTTCCTTGATCTGATTCTTAACACATTCATTTTTTAATAGCATGCTATTCAATGTCCATGAATTTGAGTGTTTTTGAGTTTTTTCCTTAAGGTTGGTTTCTAGTTTCAGTCCCTTGTGGTTGGAGAAAATGCTTTGTATGATTTCAATTTTCTTCAATCTGTTGAGGTATGTTTTCTATCCAATTACATGGTCTATGTTTGAAAATGTTCCATGTGCATTTGAAAAGAATGTGTGTTTTGCTTCTCTGGGATGAAAATTTCTATATATATATATCAGTTAAGTCCATTTGATCTAGGGCATTGTTCAATACCACAATATCCTTGTTGATATTCATTTTGGAAGATCTATCCATTGTTGACAGTGAGGTGTTAAAATCCCCTACTTTATAAGTATGTTGCTGTCAATATCTTTCTTGAAATCCTCCAAGATTCTCCTTATATAATTGGGTGCTTCTATTTGGGGGGCATATATATTTATAATGTTTATGTCTTCTTGATGGATTCTTCCCTTGAGTATTATAAAGTGTTCTTCTGTGTCTCTTTTGATGGTCTTTATATTGAAGTCTATTATGTTTGATATAAGTATTGCTACCCTGGCCTTTCTTCCCTGTCCATTTGCTTGGAATATTTTTTTCCAACCCTTCACTTTCAGTCTGTGTAGGTATTTTGTTCTGTGGTGGGTCTCTTGTAGACAGCATATGTGTGGGTCATGATTTCTTATCCTTTCAGCTCTTCTATGTCTTTTGATTGGAGCATTTAATCCATTTACATTTAAGGTTTTTATTGATAGGTACCTATTCATTGACATTTTACCCCATTTGTACCTGTGTTCCTCTCTTTCACTCTTTTTTTCATCTTCTTAAAGCAGTACCTTTAGCATATCTTGCGGTGCTGGCTTAGTGAAAGTGTGTTCTTTTAGCTTTCATTTATCTGGGAAACTCCTCATTTCACCTTCCATTTTAATTGAGAGCCTTGCTGGGTAGAGTAGTTTTTGTTGCAGACCTTGTTTTTCATTGCTTGGAATATTTCTTGCCATTCCCTTCTGGCCTGTGGTGTTTCCATTGAGAACTCAGCTGCCAGCCTTATCATGGCCCCTTGTATGTTACTTCCAGTTTCTCCTTTACTGCTTTTAAGATTCTGTCTTTGTGTTTGGATTTTGCCATTTTAATTATGATGTGTTTTGGAATGGGCCTCCTTGGAATCCTCTTGATTGGGACCCTTTCTGCTTCCTGGATTTGTGTGACTTTTTCTCTTGTTAATTAGGGAAGTTTTACATCATTACTTTTTCAAACAGGTTTTCTATCCTTTGCTCCTCCTCTTCTCCTTCTGGTATCCCTATTATATACATATTATTATGCTTCATGTTGTCCTGCATTTCCCTTAACCCCTTTTCATTCTTTTTCAGTCTCTTCTCTTTTTCTTGCTTGTTCTGGGATTTTTTTTCTATCTTGTCCTCCAGTTCATTGATTCAATCCTCTGTTTCATCTAGCCTGCTTTTGATTCCTTCTCCTGTGCTCTTCAGTTTAGAAGTTGTACTCTTCATTTCCTCTGGGCTGTTGTTGATTGTTTCTATGTCCTTTTCCATGCTGGTGCAATTTGCAATAAGTTCTTTGTAGCTTTCTTGTAGTTTTTGGTAATACTCAGTGAGCTCATTGATCTTCCTTATAATCATTGTTTTGAACTCAGTATCTGATAGTTGACTTGCCTGTATTTCATTTAGCATTCTTTTTGAGGATTCCTCCTTTCCTTTAATCTGGGGGTTGTTTCTTTATCTTCCCATTATTTATGAGACTCTCCTTATTTGCTTTTGCTTCTTAAGTTGATGTGTTTTGACTTTCTGACTTTGTGGTGTGAACTTCTATGGTAGGAGACCTGTGAGACTCAGTGGTTCAGTTTCCTTGATCCCCTTAACTTGATGTTCTTGGGATGTCTGTATGCCATTTATGTTGGCTCTCTGGCTGTAATTGGGTTTGATGGTTGTTTGGCCTTCTTTGGTGGGTCCTTCCCTCTGGCTGATTGACTGAGGGTCACTCCACCCACCATATCTTGTATGCTGTTATGCAGGTGCTGCCAGAACAAAACCACAAAGCTCAGGGAAAAGACCCACATCTGCAAAATACCCCCCACCTCCACAATCCCTATATCAACAGCAGATGAACCAGTATTAACCATGGTGTAAGGAGATTAAGACTATTATAAGAAAGGAGAGAAATAAACTATAGTATAAAATCTAGTGACTTAATATGCACAAACTTGATGGACAAGAAATGAATGTTAAAAACTATGCAGGAAAGAAAATATCACTAATCATGGAGAAGGCCTCAGTGGATTGCATCTCAGTAGTCTTTAGTATTTACCTTTAGTATTTACCTGTTTTTCCTTTCTGAATCTGCCTCTTGCTGATGTCAGATGTTGACCCCATCTGACCTTAGGCAGCTGACTCTGAGACTGCCAGGTATCTACTGTCTGTGGTTGTCTCCTTCATTTGTTAATGTAGTCACTCTGCCCTCAGCAGTCAGGCTTAAGCACCATAGGGTCGGGGCACAATCACTCCTGGTGTTGGGCCTATTGTTGACCCTCAGACTGCTACTGCTTGGTGGGGAGTGGTTTGCCTGAGCAAGATGGCTGCTACTGTATGGGGGATGATTCAGCACTGGGATTGTGGCAGCTACCATCTCAGTTCTCTTCTGAAAGCCTCCATCTGCAGTCTTACCTCTAGTGTCTCTAGTCCACTCTGCCCGCCTTTGCCAGGGATCTACTATCTGTGGCTGCCTCCTTCAGTTGTCAATCTAGTTACTTTGCACTCAGCAGTCAGGCTTAAGTACCATAGAGCTGGGGCAGAGTCTTTCCTGGGGACAGGGCTGTTGTTTCCCCTTACGCTGCTGCTGCTTTTCAGAGGGGAATGGGTCTGCCTGAGCAAGATGGTTGCTGTTCAGGTGCCATGTTTGCTGGACCCCTGGGTAAGTGGCTGCAAATGAAAATGTGTGTTGGCCCTTTAAACAGCTCTTTGCATCTCCAACCATATATCTCTGGCAGAGAGCAACCCTGCCACTTTTCACCCCGGTTATTATCTTCATACATTTTGGGCTCTAGTGCTCTAGGCTGGGGATCCCAGCTTAGGATTTAGACTCCACACTTCTTTGGGGGATACAACCAGTTGCTTAATTATCCTTCTGGCACTGCTGCCTGTGGGCACCCAGCCAGCCCTCTTGAGTCTCCACCACACTCCTTACCAGTCAGTTAGTGCTAAAGATGATTCTTCTGTCTGTCCAACATTTATAAGGCTTCTCTCTTGCTATTGTTCAGCTGTTTATTCCAGGTGATTTCTCTACAATTTAGTTGTATTTCCAGATTGTTCCTGGGAGGAGGTTACTGTGGCTTCCATTTACTACTCTGCCATTTTGCCTCTTCTCTGTTGTAGTTGAGTCTTAATTGCTGTTGGCCCATTGTGTGGGGTTGACCTGTAGGCTAGCTAACTGTGAGGATCAACTGGACCACAGTGTGTGAGAAGCTGTGTGTGTGCTGACCAAATGAAGTGGAATTTACCCCAGCATGGGCTAGTGCCTGCCAAGATCTCTATTTGGATGTGCTGCTTTTAGATCTAATTGCATTGTGTTATGATATTATCTGAAGTCTGTCACTGGATATGTTAGTGCTAGGGCCTCTTGGGAAGGACTCTGGTGTAAGTCAATTTCAGACGCTGTCTGTGACTGGCCCTGGGCTACTTGTTTGGAGCTACAAAGTGATTCACAGTTTGTGATTGCCTCTGCTGGGTCTGGGTGTGCATAAAAAGATCCAAGCTTCTCACCAAGGCCATTTTCCACTAGCGCCAAGCCTGGGGGCTTGTCAGCAAAGGCCCTAATGTACCCCAACAACTAACTCTGCATGTCCCTCCTGCCAACTGCCTGTTAAACTCAGTTACTGAGAGACACTCTGACAAGTAGGAGAGTTGTATGAGGTTGTTTACCAGTGAATCACCTGGTAGGGGAAAGTGGTGTTCACCAGACTGATACAGATTTAAATTCAGTGCCAATGCTGGGTCTGAAACCACTTAACAAAATCCAAGTGTCCACCAAAGCCACTTGTCATTCATTGAGTGCCCGTTGACTTTTTGGCAAAGCAATGTCTCAGAGATTCATTATTGTGAGGCCAGAAGAATTTATGAAACCCAAACAGTTTGAGATTTAGCCATGTAAAGGGAGGGCCCTGTACTGGTCCAGCATGTGAGGGAAACATGGCCCCTGACATAGAGCCACACAACTCAGCCTTTCCTGAATTCTGCACAGACCTCCTCCAGAGCCTGACCTTGGCAGGATGGGACCAATTGGAGTTTAGAGAGTGTCTAGTGGACCTCCCACTTTGCAGGGTGGGAATGGTCAGGCTCATGGGTGAATGGGAATGGCACCTGTCCAAGAGCCACACAAATGACTTTCTGACACCTGCTTTGTCCACTTGGAACTCTATAGGACCAGCCCAGGCAGCTGACTCCTCTGCAGGGTGTGAGCTTGGCAGGGTAGGTTGACACAAGTTAAGAGGATGGGGTTATTTCATTCTCCCAGCTGATTCCCTGTGGATGGAAGAGCTCAACACAAGAAAGACAGAATCTGTGGGTGGTGTGGGAGAGGGAGTCAGCACAGGAACATAGACAGCTGTGCCCTAAGCTCTCTCTGAAACCACACAACCCAGTCTTTCCTTGCACAACCCTAGTTTTCTCTAAGTTTCCCTCCCCTGTCAAGAGCCCAGGGTGAGTAGCTGCAAACAAGATTTTTTTGTGCTGGCTTTTTAAGAGGGTTCCTGGATTTCTACCAGACTCCTGTATCTCCCTGGCAAACAGAATTTTCACTGATTTTCACAGCCAGATGATATGTGGGATTCTCTTCCAAGCTCTGGTGCTCTGGGCTAGGAAGCCGGCATGGGGTTGAGACCCCACACTTTTCAGGGAGTACCTTTGCAGCTGAGATACGATTTCAGATTCTCAGTCACCACACATTTATGCAGGACCAGCCCTTTTTGCATCTCTGTTCTTCCCATCAGTCCTGATGTGTCTTCTTTTCAATGTTTTGGTTATAAAACTTGTATTCAGCTAGTCTTCAGTTGGTTATACAGGTTGGTTATCCTATATTTTTAGTTGGAATTCCAGGTTGATCCAGGGAGGCAGTGAGTGTAACTTCTACCTACTCTGCCACCATCCTCAGATCCTACAAAGCAGTTTTTAAAGATTTGTTTCTTCTCTATCTGTGGTTATATCTTTATTCTTATTTCTTAATTTATATATTTGTATTTCAAGTAGCCAATGCTTTATCTATTTTACTTTACCTTTTAAAAGATATACTTTGTGAGTATATTTATTCACTCTACCTTTTTGTCCTTTCTTATAAATTTCTGCTTTTATCTATATTGTGCTTTCTTTTAGATTAGTTTTTTCTGATTTCTTGAGTTTTGTACTTAATTCATTTTTTTAACTATTTCTGTTTATTAATATTAAAATTATAAAATTTCCACTTAACTTTGCTTTAATTATATCACATAGAGCCTAATATTATTATTTTCTACATATGCATCAAGGCTCACCCAATTTTTTCTTTGACTCAAGGATTATTTAAAATTATTTTACTCTAGGTTTAGTTTTATTCCATTTGACTAAAAAATATTTTCTCTGATATCTTCTCTCATTACCTGAGAGAGGTATAATAAGTTTCTTTTTCTATTGATGAGTTTCTTGTAATTTCTGTAGGCTTATATTGAAGCTACATCATTTAATGCACAGAGAGTCATAAGAGTTCTTCATTGTGGACTGTAGCTTTTATTACTTTGATGTGTCCGCTTCTACTTGTTCAGAGCTTTTCAGGCAACTGTTAGTCTATGACCATTTCTTTTATCTCAGGCTTTCTTAGCTTTCTTTAGCTGTATATATTTTTGATGAGGCTTACCTACAGGCCCTGGGCAATTCTGATTCCTGAAAATGTTTAATCAAGTTTCCTGGCTCTGACAGATGTCTGCCAAGTTGCTGTGGTTCTTTTTTATAATTTTCACCTGAAGATATGTTTTATTGATTTCAATATTTTTATTGAAGAGAGAGGGAGAAAGAGACAGACAGACAGAAAGACAGACAGACATCAATGTAAGAGAGAAACACTGACTGGTTGCCTCCTGTGCATAGCCCAACCAGGGATCAAACCTGCAACCTTTTGGTGTATGGAACCATGCTCCAACCAAATGGGCCACCTGGTTAGGGTTGACCTGGTTCTTGATGTTTCAAAATCTTCAGCTCATAATAACACTATCACATATTTATTTTTTAAAGATTTTATTTATTTTACTTTTAGAGAGAGGGGAAAGGAGGGAGAGATGGAGAGAAACATCAATGTGTGTTTGCCTCTTGTGTGCCCCCTGCTGGGGACCTGGCCCGCAACCAAGGTGTGTGCCCTGACTGGGAATCGAACCCGTGACCCTTTGGTTGGCAGGCTGGTACTTAATCCACTGAGCCACACCAGCCAGGTCCCAAGTATTTATTTTTAAATAAGCATTCTGTTGAAGGTAAAAGAACTCATGGACATGGACAACAGTGTCATGATTGTGAGGAGAGGGGCTATAGGGGGGATAAATGGTAATGGAAAAATATAATTAAAAATAAATTTAAAAAATAAAATGAAAAAAAAAGAAATAAAATGGAAAAAAAACAAAGGACAGATGGGGATAGAAATGGTTTTCTGCCTTGACTGGAGCTATCAGACCTGGGAAGCAACCATTTTGAACCTCTGTATAAGACCGTAGTCAGCTGTGTGCAGGACATTGTGTTGTAATACCACAACCAGCATTTGGAAGAAGGACTATTAGGAGAATAAAGGAGGAATTGTGGTGTGATTGTCCTAGAGGGCCACAGGGAAATTGGGTGGACAACTCAATGATTTATTCTCTTTTCTTCATAAGGTGGGATGAACTAGAGACAATTCTAATGCAACAGGAACTCTGTTTTGGCATCTAAGCAAGGTGCCAAACCCACTAGGCACAAACCCACTAGCCAGAAACATAAGTTGTAACTATTCTCTGAGATCTTTAGAAACTGTCTCATAATTTTAATATTATCATATTATATTCTCCTTTTGGTTTACTTGTTTCTAATTTTCTCTTGTTCTGACATACTTTTGCCAGATTTGGAATGCCTTCTTAGATAAAATTTGATGTTGTGATAGCCATAGAGATATGCTACTCAGATCTGCCTTCAAGAGAACCACTGTGAAGAGTGCATCTGACAGATAACCTCCACTTGCTACACCTTTGGATCCTCCACTGTTTGTGCTGAGGCCACAGTCTCAACAGTGTGCTCCCAGGCAATGATAGACCATGGAATATATAGGGCTGGGCTGCTACTGCCCAGTGCAATCTCCCCTGACAAACGCCTGACCAGGGCTTTTCCTCAACCTTGCTAAGAGTTTCTGCATGCTGTGCTGCCACTTGAAGTTCTTTCTACACAACTCTCCTTTCTTCTCTTTCTTCTTTCACAGGTGTTAGAACAACATTGCAATCTGCTAACTCACGTTTCCTCGTCCCTTATCCTGCACAGGTGTTTCCTCCAATAAATGTCTTGCAGGTTTAATTGTCTTGGTGTCTGCTTTTTAGAGGGTCTACATCAGTACACTGTTCTCTGGCCCCTGCATTCAGTGCCCTTGCTTGCTTTCTCAGGCATTTGAGCCTTACCTCTCTCCAATGCACCTTGAATTGACCATCCCTGTGGCTGTTTTTGTCAGGTTGTCTTCTCCATTTCAATGCTAGGCCTTCAGAACTTCACATTGACTAGTAAGATAGTCCAAACCCAGCAGGTAAAAGAAACAAATACTGAAGGAATCAGACATAATAGAAATATTAGTACAAGCAGTGTGGAAGTGTGGATCTGCAGTCATTGGCCACTATCCTTATGGACAATTGTGTTTCAGAATACAGAATGTTTTGAACTTTAGATAGGTAATATGGTACATATAGTCAATATCATGTCATATACACCTGGGGCTTGTGGCAGCAAAAGCAGTAATATTTGTCGCAAAATGCATGAATGTTTAGATAAAGATGGATAAACAGAATTGAAAACTACTTTTTAAAAGATAAGAAAGATACAAATTATCTTCAGGTCCATTTAGGTTGGGTTTAGCAGTGAAATCCATTATCTTAATCTTTAAAATTTTTCAGAGCTTTCCACATTTGAACAGGAGGATTCTAGCCTCTTTTAATAGAACTCCCATTTGTTGAACACACACTTTGTGTCAACCATGGTCCCAAGCCTCAGTACTCTGCAGGCATTATTTTATCTACACTTCACCTCAGTGTTATGAATAGACATTTTAGCTCCATTTTATAAGTGATAAAATTGAGTCTCCATGGACTCTCAAAGGCTACACAAAGAGTAAACACCAAAGTTAAGGTCTGAGTCTCAAGGGGTCTTCCAGGACTTCAAGATAAAACTCACATGCCTATGTGTGGTGAGCATACTCATCACCGTCTTGTGGCCTTGGTTACCTCTGTAATTCCACTCTCATGGCCTTTCACCCCTGCTTCTTTAGGACACTAAGATGTTTTAGACATCAGTTTGTTCATGCTTTGAACACGGTAACACCTTGGCCTGTGCAAAGGATGAATATCAATTCACTTTCAACCATGTCTCATGCCAACTATTTTTGAAGATTTTCTCACCTTATGTCTCCTCAGTGACAATGACTACCTCCTATTTAGTGTTCCATATTTGAATATTTCTATCATCATCTAAAAGGTTTATTGAAATTTTTATCCTTCTATAAAGATTCTTGAAATTGGAAACTATGCCTTACAATTGTATTTCTGACAAAATAATTGGCATAATTAGTGCTTTATTGAATGAATGGAGAGGAATGGAGGGATGCATGGATGGATGAATAAGTGAATGAATAAATGGTTGTATAAATACATAGTGAGTGAAAACACAAGTGAAAATATACTCCTAAATGCCCTCTAGAGGAACTGGTACAGTTCTCTCAATGCCATGGTACACAGATACACACTGCAGCAATTTGCTGCTCAGAAGTCAGAAGTTTCTGCATATTACTTTCATGTGTCTTGTTTGTTTATTGGGAGGTCAGGATGAGATGCAGGTATGAAGAAATACGTGATGATTTGGGTTTTAATCACATTGATTCTGAGATGCTAAGAAAACATTCATGTGGAGATGTCAAGAAGGTAAATAAAAATATGGGACAAGTGTTCAGAAGAGAATGGTCAATGGATAAAGCCAGAAAAAATAATGAGACTGCTGAGAAAAAATCTGGTGACAGAGGAGGAGTAAGATCAGAGTCACTTGAGACACATGGGAGAAAATAAGAAAAAAATGTGTCAACAAAAGAGTAGGGGGAGCCTTGTCTTAGAAACCAGAGATGGGATACTACTCAGGAAGATGGGAATGGTTAACCCAATGCCAAAAACCAGCCGAGAGCATGAGGACATTGGATGTAAGCGATTGTAGAGAAAGTTAAGTTTCTGGTGGCAATAAATGGGTGATGAAAAAGTAAGGGAAACAAATATAGACCCCTTTTTGAAAGAAAATTGGAGAGATAGGATATTTAAATGGACCAGAAGAAAGACAAACCTGAGATAAGGAAGATTAGAGGGAGATTGAACATACAATGTTGTTGGGCATATTAATGGAGCAGAGTCCTGTAGACTGTGGAAGAGGGCCAATGACACAAACAAGAAGAAAGAGGGGATATGTTCTCTTCTTTGCAAGAGAACAAGAAGGAAAAATAGGAATAAAGACATGGAGAACCAACCACTTGTGGATGAAAAGCCCCATTATCCCTAAAATATTTTCAATGTACTAATTAATGGTAGAGTTGAGATACAGTCTTTGGAAATAGGAGGCTTCCTTGCCCAATTCTGAATTCAGGTCAATTCACATAGAAAGGAAAGAGTTACAAACCTGTTAAAATTATTGTTCAAAAATGTAAAACCAGCATTTTTGTTCATCAATTCAGATTTAAAACTTAATTTCATGGTACAATGAACTCATACACAGTTATATCTATTAAGGTCACTCACTCCCAGCTTATCAGCTTTCTTTGGGCATTGATGACTGTAAAACCCTTTAGGAGAAAATAATTGCTAGTACTCACAGTTTTAAAGTAAATAAAAAATTTTTGATGCTGAAATACCCAATAAAGTTTATCCCTCTAGTTCTTCTTCCACTGATCCATAATCTATGGTTTTAACAAAACAAACAAGAAAATTCTGCAAGATATTCTCAAAGGTTTGACCAAGGAGAGAAGAGGAAAGGAGTTTTTGATTGAGTCTTTCATTGTTTCAAGAAGAGGCATGTGTCTTGTTTGAATTACTTGTTTAGTTTCTCATTTTTAAAATATCATCTATTCCTCTTTTGCTACTGAAAATACTAAGGCCAAAATCAAATCAGCTTTTATTGTGCTTCTTATTGTAATAATTTATTAAAATTTTTGTCTTTCACACAAAGTGAATCTAGCATTTTTCTTAAAGCCAATATAGTAATTTAGTCAGTCTAGATTTAAATTGGACTGAAAATATATTCATATCCAAGGTTAAATGAACACATAAACATATACACACAATTGTATAATATTACCTTTCTCTCCCCATACGTACATATATCACATATATGAAATATATGTTTGTACATATACACATGATATATATGTGCATATATATTCACATGCATATTTTTATGTTGAAAGTCATGAAAAAACTGCCTGCTCTTCTCCTACCTTACCCAGAAACTATGTCTCCATACCAGTTGTCATATATTCAGAACTTTCAGAGACTTAAACTGAGTTAGTAACAGATCTAAAGATAGGGGATGGGGAGATAAAATTCAATCTTTGAAAGTTATAAAAGCATAATTAGTGTAGAATACTGCAGACCTACGGAACTGACTGCCTACACTGTGCAGACTGTGTTACACTCTGAATTCTGGATAAATTGCTGGTTCTCCTCTTCTTTTACTGCTTTCACTCTAGTGGGAATATACTTTTTGTTGTTTCTTTAGTGCTTCTTTTTCATTGTTTTCTTGGAGATTTTAATAGCTGTTATAATTCCTCCATTGAATGATTGCAAATTTCACTGGTTAAGCCATCTGGTCCTAGAATTGTTTTATTTTTTTCTTAAATTCATTAGGGTGATATTGGTTAATAAAATTACATAAGTTCCAAGTGTACAATTCTATCATACATCATCTATATTGTACTGTCTGTGCACAACCCAAAGTCAAGTCCTATTTCATCACCATTTATTCCTTCTTTAGCCTCTCCTAATACCCTCTCCCCCTCTCCTTCAGGTAATAAACATACTGTTGCCTATATGTAGTTGTTTTTTCCTTAATCCTTTCACTTTTTTCACCCAGCCCTAACCCCATTCATCTTTGACAGTTGCCAACCTGTTCCTCTATGAGTGTTTCTATTTTGTTAATTAGGTTCCACATATAAGTGAAATCATATGGTATTTACCTTTCTATGAATAGCTTATTTCACTTAGCATAATACTCTCCAGGTCCATCCATGCTGTTGCAAAATATAAGATTTCCTTCTTTTTATAGCTAAATAATATTCCATTGTATAAGTGTACCACAGCTTTTTAACCCATGTACCTACTGATGTGCACTTGGGCTGCTTCTAAATCTTGGCTATTATAAATAACACTGAAAAAAACATAGGAGTGCATATATTCTTTTGAATTAGTATTTTGAGTTTTTTTCAGATATATTCCCAGAAGTGGGACCACTGGGTCAAAAGGCAGTTCCATTTAAAATTTTTTTAGGTAACTCCATATTGTTTTCCACAGTAGTGGCACCAATCTGCATTCCAACCAACAGTGCATTAGGGTTCTCTTTTCTTCACATCCTTACTAATACTTGTTGTTTGTTGATTTATTGATGATAGCCATTCTGACAGGTGTAAGGTGATATCTCACTGAGGCTTTAATTTGCATGCCTCTGATATTTAGTGACATTGAGTATCTTTTCATGTGTCTATTGGCCATCTGTATGTCTTCTCCAGAGAGGTGTCAATATGAGAAATTTGCCCTTTTGTAAATTGAATTGTTTGGGGTTTTTTGGTGTTGAGTTTTATAAGTTCTTTATAAATTTTAAATATTAACCCCTTATCAGAAGTATCATGAATATGTTCTCCCATTTAATTGGTTGCCTTTTCATTTTGATGATGGTTCCCCTTGCTTTGTAAAAAGTTCTTAGTTTGATGTAGTCTCATTTGTTTTTTTTTCCTTTTTTTAATTGTCATTCAAATACAGTTGTCTACATTTCCCCCCATTCTCTCCCACCCCAGCCATCCCCACCTCCCACCCTCAATCCTACTCTCCTTTGGCTTTGTCCATGTGTCCTTAATATATGTTTTTTGACAACCCTTACTCCTTTTCCCCCCATTATCCCCTCCCATCTACCCTCTGGTTACTGTCTGTTTGTTCTTAATTTCATGTCTCTGATTATATTTTTGCTTTTATTTTTTATTTTGTTTCCTTTGCCCCAGGAGATATATTTTAAAAAATATTACAAAGGGAAATGTACAAAGATTTTATAGCTTGTATTTTATTCTAGGATATTTATGAGTCTTATGGTAAAGTTTTAAATCCATTTTGATTTTCTTCTTGTCTGTGGTGTAAGAAGGTGAATTATTCCCATTTTTGCATGTATCTGTCCAATTTTATAAACACCTTTGATTAAATACACTGTGTTTATCCCATTGTATATTCTTCCCTTGTTTGTCAAATATAAATTTGACCATGTAGGTATAGGTTTGTTTCTAGACTCTTTATTCTGTCCCATTAATCACCATGTCTATTTTTATGCCAGTACCATGTTGTTTTGACTTCTTCGGCTTTGTAATATAATTTTATATCAGGTAGAATGATTCCTTCAACTTTGACTTTTTCTCTCAAGATTGCTGTGGCTATTTGCAGTCTTTTTTGGTTCTATATACATTTTTGTCATGTTTGGTTTAGTTCTATAAAATACACCATTAGTATTTTGATTGGGATTTTGTTGAACCTATAAATGGCTTTCAGTGGTATGGACATTTTAATGACATAAATTCTTCCTATCTGTGAATATGGTATGTGCTTCCGCTTATTTGTATCATCTTCAACTTCTTTCTTCATTTTTTAATTGTTCAATTACAGTTGACCCCATTTCCCCCCATTGTTCTCCTCTGCCCTACCCACCCCTGCCTTCTACATCCAGTCCTCTGTGCACTTCCCTCCCCTTGCTGTTGTCTTTTTCCATGGGTCCTGTACACATATTCTTTGGTCTTTTACATTTCTAATTACATTTATTCCTAGGTAATTTTGATGCAATTATAAATGAGATTATTTTCTTAGTTTCCATTTCTGATAGTTCACAATTGGTTTACAAAAATGAAACTGATTTTAAAATATTTCTTTGTATCCTACTACTTTACTGAATTCATTTATAAGTTCCTTGTAGTTTTTGGTGGAATCTTTAATGTTCTCTATATATAGTATCTTGTCATCTGCAAATAACGACACTTTTACTTCTTTCTCCCTTTCCAATATGGATGCCTTTTATTTCTTCCTCTTGTTTGAATGCTGAGGCTAGAACTTCCAGAACTATGTTGAATAAAAGCAGTAAATGCCGATACCCCTGTCATTTTCCTTATCTTAAGTGAAACACTTGTAATTTTTTGCCCTTTGAGTTTGCATTTGTCATATATGGGCTTTATTATGTTGAGGTATGTTCCCTCCATTCCCACTTTGCTGAGAGTTTTTATTATAAGCAGGTGCTGAATTTTTATTAAATGCATTTTAACTGCATCTATTGATAACATCATGTGATTTTTATTTTTCACTTTGCTTATGTGGTTTGTCATGTGTTTTAATTTGTGAATATTATACCAACCTCGCATCCACAGAATAAATCCCAATTGGTCATGTTGTATGATCTTTTTAATGTATTACTGGAACCAGTTTGCTAATATTTTGTTGAGGATATTTAGCATCTATGTTCATCAGAAATATTGACCTATAATTTTATTTCATTGTAGTTTCTTTATCCATTTTTGTAATTAGGGTAATGCTGGCCTCATAAAATGAGCTTGGGAGTCTTCTCTTTAAATTTTTAGAATAGTTTGTAAAGGATACGTGTTCTTCTTTGAGTGTTTGGTAAAATTCACCTGTGAAGCCACCTATTCCAGGACTTTAGTTTTTTGGAAGTTTTTTGATTACTGCTTCAATTTCATCAGTTGTTTCAGTCTGTTCAGATGTTCTGATTCTTCCTGATTTATTTTTTGAGGATTGTATATTTCTAGGAATTTATCTATTTCATCCAGATTGTTCAATTTTATAGTTGTTTGTAATATTTTCTTACAATCCTTTGTATTTCTTTGGTGTCAGTTGTTAATTCCATTATTTCATTTATTTGAGTCATTGCTCTTCTTGATAGTATGGTCCAAGGTTTGTTAATTATTTATCTTCTCAAAGAACTGGTTCTTGGTTTCCTTGGTGTGTTGCTTTATTTTTAGACTACTTTCTTTCTGCTCTTATCTTTATTATTCCCTTTCTTATTCTCATTTTGGGCTTTGTGGGGTTTTTTTTTAGTTCTTTGAAGTGTAAAGTTAGATTGTTTATTTGAGATTTTTCTTGATTTATTTTTAGGTAGGCTTGTAATACTATGAGTATCCCTTTTAGGACTGCTTTCTCTGCATCGTACAGATTTTGGGTTGTGTTCCCATTTTTGTTTCAAATATCTCTTAATTTCTTCCTTGATCTCATTGTTAACCTATTAATTGTTTATTAGAGTGTTATTTAATCCCTCTCCCACATGTTTGTGTGTTTTCTGTTTTTCTTTAAATTTTATTTCTAGTTTCATACCATTATGGGCAGAGAAGATGCTTAATATAATTCCAAGCTTCCTAAATTTATTGAGACTTGCTTTTTGTCCTATCATGTGGTTTATCTTAGAAATTGATGTGCACTTGACAAGAATGCATATTCTGCCACTTTTGGGGTAAAGTGCTCTGAAGGAGTTAATTATACTCATCTGGTCTAGTGTGTCTTTTAAGGCCACTGTTACCTTGTTGCTTTTCTGTCCGGGAGATCTGTCCATTGATATCAATAGGGTGTTAAACTCCCCTTCTATGACTGTATTACTGTTTAATTCTTCCTTTAGGCTCACCAACATTTCCTTAATATATTTAGGTGCTCCTATGTTGAGTGTATAAGTGTTTATTAGGGTTATATTCTCTTGTTTGATGATTCCTTTATTATTATGTAGTGTTTTTTTCTCTTACTTTAGCTCTTGTTTTAAAGTTTATTTTGTCTGATATAATATTGCTACCCCAGCTTTTCATTAACTTTCATTGCATGAGATAACTTTTTCCATCTCTTTGCTTTCAGTCCGTGTTTTTTTTATTGAGGTAGGTATCTTACATTACATAAAACAAGATGTCTATCTATCTATCATCTATCTATCTATCATCATCTATCTATCATCTATGGATCTTGTTTTCTTATTCATTGAGCTACCCTAAATCTTTGAATTGGAGCATTTAAGTCATTTACATTTAAAGTGATTATTGATACATATCTTTGTATTGTGATTTTATTCTTTATTACTTTGTTCCTCTGTTTTGTTTTTTCTTTTTTTTTTTAGATTTTATTTATTTATCTTCAGAGGGGAAGGGAAGGAGAGAGGGAGAGAAATATCAATGTATGGTTGCTTCCTGTGCATTCCCTGCTGGGAACTGGCCTGCAACCCAGGCATGTGCCCTGACTGGGAATCGAACCGCGATCTCTTGTTTCACAGGCCCGCGCTTAATCCACTAAGCTACGCCAGCCAGGGCTGTTTTGTTTTTTCTTATTGTTCCTCTTAAAGAAGATCCTTTAACTTTTCTTATTATACTGTTTTGGTGGTAATATACTCCTTTAGCTGTTTGTTATTGGGAAGCTATCTACTTCTCCTTAACTTTTAAGTAATAGTCTTGCTGGGTAAAGGAGTTTGGTTGTAGGCCCTTGCTTTTCATCACTCTATTTCATGCCAATATATCTGGCCTGAAATGTTTCTGTTGAGAAATCAGCTGACAATCATATGGAATCTCCTTGTAGGTAACTAACTGTGTTTTTCTTGCTGCTTTTAAGATTCTCTTTGTCTTTAACCTTTGCCATTTTAATTATGATATGTCTTGTTGTGGGCCTCTTTGGGTTCATCATTTTTTAGACTCTCTACAATCCCTGGGTTTCTCTGTCCTTTTCCTTTACCAGGTTAGGGAAATTTTCAGTACTTATTTTTCTCAAATAAGTTCTCAATGTTTTGCTCTCTCTGTTCCCCTTCTGATACCCCTATGATTCAGATGATGTTGCATTCCCCAGTTGTCCTCAATGTCCCTTAAACTATTCTCATTTTTAAAGTTTTCTTATTTTTGTTGCTCTTATTGGATATTTTTGCTACTTTGTACTCCAGATCACTGATCCACTCCCCTGCTTGATCTAAAGCTTATTCTTTCTAGTATATTCATTTTGGTTATTGTATTTTTCATTGCTGACTGGTTTTTATTGTTTCTATGTTTTTTGCATGTTTTTGAAGTTCTCACAAAGTTTCTCTAGTATCCTTCTAAACACTTTGGACTCCATGTCTGATAAATTACTTTTCTCCATTTTATTTAGATTTTTTTTCTCTAGATATCTTCTATTTTTACATTTGGGGCAAGCTTTTTGTCTCTTATTTTTTGCTACTTCTTTGTGTTTGTTTTGTGTATTAAATATATATATTAAGGCTTCCAGTACTGGTAGGGTGGCCTTATGTAGTAGTGACCTGTGGGGCCTTGTGGTGCAGTTTTCTTGATCACCTGAAATTGTTTGGGTTACATAAGCCTTCCTGCTGTATTTGAGTCTTGATTGTTATTGGAACATTCATTTGTGGGGTCGACCCTTCTGCTAGGTACCTGTGAGGATCAACCCCACGACAGAGTATAAAGTAAAGTTGCTGATCACATGAAGCAGACTTTGCCTCAGCAGGGAGCTGCCTGATGAGAAATTTATTTGGATATGCCACTTTTAAAAAATATTTTATTTATTTATTTTTAGAGAGAGGGGAATGGAAGGGGGGTATTGATCAGCTGCCTCTTGTATATGCCCCAACTGTGGACTGAACCCATAACCCAGGCATGTGTTCTGTCAGGGGATTGAACCAGAGACCTCCCACATTGTGGGATGACACCCAACAAACTAAGCCATACCAGTCAGGGCTGGATATGCCATTTTTAAAGCTAATTGGATCCTCATCCATTGTTGAGTGAATCTGGCTAATGTGTGTGCTGTTCCTGGGGTCTACTGGGAGGGATTTTAGTGCAAACAAAGTGTCCAACACTGCCATGACTAGCCCTGGGTAACCTTTCTATTTGTTGCTCTGATTGGATATTTTTTGCTACCCTGTTGCAAAGGTAGCAGAAAATTTGGGAAAGACCAAATTGCACACCAAAGATGACTTTCCTCAGCACCAACTCCTGGGGCAAATCAGCAAAAAAACCTAAGGCATCCTGAGATCCACCTTTGCCTGCCTCCACCTATCAGCTGACTGTTAGACTCAGTCACCTGAAGAGCCTCTGGTGATAGTGGAATTGTATGAGATAGGTTCTCAGTGAGTTACCAGGTAGGGGAAAGTGTTGTTTACCACACTGATACAGGTTCAAATTTTGTGCTAGTGCTGTGTGTGAGGCAACTCAACTAAATGTTTCAGCATATACCAAGTTTAGTTTCCACCCACAAGGTGCTCACAGACCTTCGTGGTGGGGCAGGGTCTTGGGAACTCATCAGGGCAAGGGCAGCAGAGTTTATCAGGCCCAAACAGACCACAATTTGGCCATGTGAAGAGAGGGCTCTGCATCACTCAGATGTGTGAGGGGAAAGTGGCCCCTGTTTTAGATCCATACACCTCAGTTTGTCCCAGATTCTGCAGGGACTTCCTGGAGAGAATGAGTTCCACAGAGCAAGGTCCATGGGAGTCAAGAAGGTGGGGTTAGTGGTTTTTCATGAGGAATAGGCCCTGGTCAGACTTACAACAAGGATGGGGGTGTGGACCCCACTCCAGAGCCACATAACTCAGTCTGTTGCAGATTCTTCCCAGACTTCCTGAAGAAGTCTGGCAGGGTAAGGCAACAAGAAGTTTGTATAATGAGGGCTAGAAGCCCAGTTAGTGGGTGGCTGATCTTCCATGATGGCGAGGCATCAGTCAGGCTCATGCAAATATGGGGGAAATGTCCTCTGTCCCAGAGCCATTCAACTCAGTCACTGAACCCCCTGAGTTTGTCCAGTCCTCTATATCTCATCCCAGGCAGCTGACTCTGCAGTTCATGAGCTACACAAGTTGTGTAGACAGGGAATCACGAGGTGGGGCTAGTGATTCCCCCCAGGCTGATGCCGTATGGAGTAGACTGCTCCACTCAAGAAAGATGGTGTCTGTGGTGTAGGAGAGGGACTCAGCACAGGGACACTGGTGAATCTTTCTTCAGCCATCTCCCAGATCCACAGACCCCAGTCTCTTCTCACATGATTCTAGTCCACTTTATCCTTCCTCCACCAGAGCCCAAGGTGACTGGAAGCAAAAAAGGTTTTGTTTACTGGTCCTTTAAGAGGGCACCTGTGTCTCTAGCAGACTCCCATCTCTCCATTGTAGATAGTATCCCCACTGGTTTTCACAACTACATGTTATATGGGCTCTTATTCCTGACACTGGTGTACTGGGATGGGGTGCCTGGCATGGGGCTGAGACCCCAGCTCTCAGGGGGAGCTTTTGCAGCTGAGATATCCCACTGGAATCTCAGACACCTCCTGTGGAATGGGACCAGCACTTTTTAACATCTTTGCCCTTCCTGCCAGTCTTGATGTGGTTCCTTGTGTAAATCTTGGTTATAAGACATCTCTTCAGCTAGTCTTCAGTAGCTATTCAAGGATTATTGTTCTATATTTTTGTTGTAATTCTAGTTTGGTTTTGCAAAGAGGTGAGTGTAGCTTCTATCTATTTAGTCGCCATCTTGGACCTCTTGCTTTTGATATTAATTTAAATATTATTAAATTGTGATATTATTTATTATAGGTGAAACTTTGAACATAATTTCCTCAGCCCAGAACAAATATGTTTTCTCACTGCAGTAAACATACAGTAATGAGTATTAAATATCACGCATGTATTTCACTAGTTATTCCCCTCCTATTCTGGTAATGACATGGAAATAAGAACAAACAAGGCCTGTTTTTTGCCCTGAAATAGGAGAAAATCCATTGGAGGAGATTACTGTGTACATGAACAATTGCACCAGACATAGGTGTTAATGGGAGCATGTGCATGGACATTCACAGGTAATGAAGCATGTAGGTGCACAGAGATCAGAGGAGATAAACCTTTGAACAGAATCTGGAATAAGAGTAGGAAGGCACCTGGTTGACTAGCATCAAAAAGTCATCCCAGCTAGTGAGAACTGTATTTGCAAAGGGGCAGAAACAGGTCATGTTTGAGGAATTACAAGTGGTTGGGTGTTGAGAGAACATGAAATAATAAGCTAGGGTGAAGGACAAAGGGCTGTTTTGCTATGCCTAAAATGTTTAATGTTTTCCTAAATATTAAAAATGAAACATTAAAATTAATTTTCTTACCATCCAGAAATAAGGTATAAAATATTGAAGCTGACCTGGATGCAAAAAAGTAAAAATAATTAAATGTCAGTGAAAAGAGTAGGTGCCTGGGGAAATGTTGGACTTCTGAATTTTTAATTTTTTTTCTTAAAGAAATACATTCTTGCTCCTGTGGCTGTACATTGTGGTTTAATTCAGATTTCAATTTGGTAATTATAATGGAAGCACATTGGGAGGAATTTTCATCATGGCTGAGAAAGGAGTAGTTTGAACTGGGGACCTCACCATATCATGTCCCAAAAGAATCAAGATATTTTCTTCCTTTGAGGTGCAGACTATAGGGAAGGCAGCTTTCATATTTGGGAAGGAAAATATGATTTCAAGAGCTTAAAAATCAAGTAAATCTTTTAAATTATATTTTGATGAGGTAAGTGTAAATGAATGAGAAACACATGGATTCTATTTTCTGGAAGATCCACACAGATTTAAAGTTAAGAAACAAGGATTTGAGACAAAACAGGCTTTAGACTTAATCTAAACATAAATGTTTGATAAATCATTGGAATTTTCATGAATCTGCTTAGAAATTGTTATGCATTTTTCATTATGCATTCTGTGAATTTCAATCAGAACCCAGCCCTTTTATGAATACAGTGTTATTTGTGGAGAAATGGCCTAAAGAGGCTTGGGGAAACTTAGTTTATATGTTGATACATAGTGACCACAGACTGGTCAATAAATACATCAGCTCCCAAGACAAGCTTTCAGGGACCATCTCAAAAGTTCCTTTCTATCCCCTATCATGACACCAAAACATACCCATTGTACTCATCAGATTTCACTAGACTATACTGCAATAACAGGCAGTCCCCAAATCTCCGTGGCTTCCAGAAACAAAGGGTGTATTTCTCATTCTTGTCTCATTCCTATTGGCTGTGGGAGGGATGAGGTCCCCCTCAACATGCCATCTTCATTTAGGGACAGGTAGAAAAAACAGTCCCTATCTTGAGTACTCAATTCTTCAGGCATAGAGAAAAAACAATGGTAAAACCTCACAGAGGTTTTTAAAGTTTTGCCTAGATGTGGTATAGATCACTTCTACTCATGGTTCTCGGGTCAAAGCATTTCATACATCGAAGTTTGATCTCAGTGAGATAAAAAGACACTCTCTACAGTGAGTGGCATCAGGGAAGTGCTTCATAGGGAATGACAAGAGAGAGGAACAACAAAGAATCTGAATAACACAATCTACAATATCCATTATTTCATAGTGCTATTAAAACTTGAAAATGTGTCTTTGCATTCTTATTATTTGCCTCCCTCAAATTTTCAAGCTGCAAAAGAGCAAACATTATATGTTAATCACATTGTAGGTATTGGTACTTAATAGGTACTCAATACATATTTGACAGACAAGTTTCTACTTTTTCTTCTGAAAATTGGGCATGCTGATATCTGTTCTTTATAGGAATATTAAGATATCAAATGAGATAACCTTCTATCCTTATTCTCTGGGCACAAGATTACTGAAACAATTCAAGACATATAATGTGGAAGTTTCCAGCCCCATGAGGAAAAATTTGCACTCCAGAAGGTATATCCTTGTGGGTGGTTCTCAGACTTCCTTCCAGTTTCCAGCCATCTCTTCCCCACACTCCCTACAGTCTGCACCATCAGTAGTTCCCACTGTCAGCCGGGATTGGCCTGTTCCTGTATTTGCCTCCAGGTGAACTTATTCTAGGATATCTAGTTACCTAGATACAGAATGTCTCATCAAGGCTGTGGGCTTCTCCATTAACACTACAAAGGCAGTCTTTAGTGAAGTTTTTAGATTCCCCTGCACCAGATAATAATTCATCTTTGCTATTTGAAAATGCCCCTTTGAAAGACTCTTCCATGTCAGATGGATAGAAGTGGCTCTAGACCCCAGCGAGAACATTGGATCCATTGTGGGAAACTTACAAGTGTTTTAAGAAGTGTTTTCAGGAAAGAAATCCAAGAGCAACCTATAATATGTTCTCAAATTTCCCAGGGAAACAACCAATGTTTACAAATATATTGTAGATTAGCTTTGAAATCAAGGAGCTCCACAGTACAATAATCATACTACTTTTTCCATATATGGAAACTTTAAAACATTATTCATTTATGTATTATAGCTTAGTTAATTCAACACAAGTAAAATGGAAGCTGCAATGTATATGTTATACTTCTGGACACTATTATTTCAATTATATCTCTGTGTGTGTATGTGTGGGTTTGGTTCTTGCTAGATACAAATCACTCATACTTGTTTCTCTAGTTCCTAAATACAGACTCTAAAGTTTACCCTTTACTCATTAGGTTATTTGGGGGTCCTCATTGTATTTAAAACTCTTTGAGAACCTGGGAATTTACCAGTTTCAACTCACCAATTCCAGTCACTTTTCAATGATCCCCAGGGAATCTGTGTTTCGGGAGCACAGACTGTTTTTTTCTAAGAATGTCACTTAATGACCCATATTCTATCCCACATTATGGACAAAGATAGTGAAATCTATTTAGGAACTGTGGATGTGCCTAGCTTCTCCTCAAATTCTCCTTGAATTCACCAATACCCAGAACTTGGAGGAGAATGAATATTCTTAGGTCTTAACAGCAGAGGCCATGACTCTTGGCTTTCTTGCTCCTTTTTCAGCAATATCAGAGATTGGTACCCAACTGCTGCCTGCCTGGACAGATTTCACAGGAGGAGAGCTATGGTGCAAAGCACAGATAATTTTAATAAATATCTCCTCCCTCATGCTTTTCATGCTCCAGTTGGGAAGGATGCCTTTTGAAATAACTCAGTATTGACTCTCATATCCCTTAAGTGCTTATTTCTTCTAGACCCTCTTTTTAGCTCTTTCCTCCTTCTACCCATGATCTTCTTGTGGCCTTAGGATGCAATCTGCCTTTGTATTCCAATAATCCCATAAATTCAGTCCACATTTCTTTCCTATCCTCAGGCTTCTATACCAATGATGGATATCTTCATATGAATGTCCTACATTTATTTCAATAATGTATGTATAATCTCCACAATGTACAGTTTATTTTTCTCTTCATATCTGCTTCTCTTCTTGTGTGTCACTTTTTTGGGAGATTTAGTCCTACAACTTTATTTACCCTGGGATAGCTTCCTTATAGAAACTACTTTGTTTCATGGCAATTCTAACTTGCCTTGACCACCTTTTCTGCTAGAATGTAAGTTCTATGAAAGAAAGATTTTATTATTCACTTTCATGAACCTCAATAATGGAGCTTAGAAAATAATAGGCAGCACATTTTTATATAAAGTATTATCATAACTCATGGTGTAATTAAGCATGGCTGCATCAGTGTCAGCAGATGGGAGAAGTCTCAGAAGTGTCTGGACATGGGCCTAGACTATACTGTTCACTTGAGACAGCAGGGATCAAAAAAACATTCAGTCCAGCAGCCAGGACACAAATCTGCAAAGTTTGGTATCAACTGGCCTCATTTTAAGAAAAAAATAGTTATCCAGGCCCACATGCAACAACAGGAATGCATGCAGGCAAGTAGCAGGAGACAGGCAGGGCCCCTGGGAGCCATAGAAAGAGCCGATTAAAATCAAGGCCAAGGAACTGAGTTATTTCCTAAGTTGAGAGGTAAGCACACAGTTCTTGATTCAGATATCCCTAGGGAGGTTTAATCGGGACACTCTTCCTATGAGGTAGATGCCCAAAGTACTCAGATCTGAGGCCTAAGGCTTGACAATTGTGACTGAGGACCAGAATATGGAGCTAGGTCTACTTATAACCCTACTCTGCTGGTCAGGCTTAGCTTAAAACTTGAGAAGGGCCCTCACTGGTGTAGCTCAGTGTGTTGGGCATTGTCCTGAAAACCAAAAGGTCATTGGTTCAATTTCCAGTCAGGGCACCTTCCTGGGTTATGGGCCAGGTTGCAGGCCAGGTCCCTGGTTGGGGACACACAAGAGGCAACAAATTGATGTGCTGTACACCAATGTTTCTCTTTCTCTCTTTTTCCTTCCCTTCTTGTCTCTCTAAAAATAAATAAATAAAATTTTAAAAAATTGAGAAGGGACTGAGACATTGGGTATGAGTTAAGAACTCTAGCTAATAGGAAAAATGTTTGCTGAAAATTAGACAAGACTAAGAAGCTCTAAAAGTCTGGTTTGGTCCCATTTAAAATTAAAGCATTAGTTTAAACTCAGCTAAGCGTTAAAATTGATGTCCTAGAAACTGAGTGGAGGGTATATGGAAATACTGTATTATTTTTGAAACTCTTTTGTGAATTTAAAATTATTTCAGAATGTAGTATTTATTGAAAAATATTCATTAAAATAATTGATTCCCTATTTATAACTAGATTGGGTTTATAATATTGAATTAAAATTAAACATTTGGAGTCTTCTATTGAAAAGAAATCAGTAAGTATATGTTATTCTTTAGCAATATCAGATGCACCTAGGTTGACTAGGTTTGCTGCAGAAGGTAGACATTTACTCATGAAATAACTTTCATGGCCACAGAGGCTGTTCTGAGTTCCTTTCCATTAGGCATATTCTGGAAATGTGAGTGCTTCTTATTATGTTTCACAATGTGATCCTCCTACTGGGTTGGGAGATGAAAGATGGGAATGAGCTTTGGAGAGGAGGAAAGCGCCCAGGGAGAGAGGTACTAAGGTGCTGCAGTGCTGCAAAACCGAAGGCAACTCTTCCTTTGTTTTCTCTTTTACTTTCAAACTCATCAGCTCCCACCCGTCCTTAGATGACCTAGAGAGCCTTGTTTCCTGGAGTTGCCAGTTAACAAGTAAGGTTGCCAACAAAAGCCAGTTGCTCTCTTCTGATGCTGGAACTTACAACCTGTCATCTTTTGTTGTCTGCAGAACAGAAAACATGGCCAAGCTGGCAGGGAGAGTCTGTTGTATGAGTTTAGATCTCATTGGAATGATGCAATTTATTCACACATGTCAAAAATGAACAAAAAAATCCTTAGCACTGCTACCCTTTCACAGTCTCCAAGTAGTCAGAAAGAATTACAATGGGTGTGAGATGGAAGGTAATTTTTCCCTAGACCTAAACAGTATAGAGAATAGACACAATGGTCATAATGTAGGTGTATTTACTAACCTGTGTATATAACAGGTTCTTTAATCTGGCACCCTGACCTGTTGGAGAGCCAAGAAGGAGTAGGAGAACTAATTAATTGAGAATAATTCAAACAACCTGAAAGAGAGTGCAAAGGGTTCAACAAGAAAGGAAGAGCATAAAAGAGGAGACCCAGCAAAACCAAGTACTAATTAAAAATTCCTCTTAAGAATTATTTTATTAGTGCAGAAATGAATGGACAAATAATCAGTGAACTCAGCAAGAAAATCTGTTATTTCTAGCCAGGTTGGCCTGCAGTTGGAAGGGGCACTATGCTGTTACTACGAATTTCAGTGTGCATTTGTTTAGGTAGCTCCCAAGTTACTTCTTATCACCCTCCTTCTGTGGTATTACTTTTGATTAGGCAATGACCAGAATTTCAAAGCTCGTTGCTGGACTGGTAAAATCAGCTGAAGAAAG
The DNA here is from genome assembly GCA_028533065.1 of Trachops cirrhosus. Taxonomy (NCBI): domain Eukaryota; kingdom Metazoa; phylum Chordata; class Mammalia; order Chiroptera; family Phyllostomidae; genus Trachops; species Trachops cirrhosus. The sequence goes on from CM052546.1 coordinate 38,365,727, forward strand.
GTTTTGGAGACATGCCAGGGTCAAATGATATATCACCATTTAGGGCAGTTGCTGACTTGGGAGAGTGGTCTTATTTACAGAGATCAGTCATTCAATAGGCTTAGGTTTTCAAGTCTTCAAAGAGGGATATATGGCAAGAAGATTCTTTCATGAGAGGTTACAGGGTATTAGGACAGGACTGAGGCCTTGAAGAAAATAACCTCATTCCCAGAGCAAGTATGGAATAGTAGTAGTAGGAAGTGCCCACATCAAGAAGTATGACCTGGGCTTAAGTCCAAACAGTTCTGTGTGTATATCCTATGATCCTGGATAAACCTCCTGAGCCAGGTTTGTCAGATATACAAGAGAATCTGTGCTGGTTGTCTTGCAGGACTATTATGAGGATCAATTACAATGGCATATAAAAATATTTATGCAAATAAAAATTGCAATTGTAATTGTAGACCAGGTAAGTTACCTCTAACATTGACCTTCCTACTTGCCTCATCATTTGTGAGGCTAAGTGCATGTTTTATTTTTGTTACATATATGCAAATATCTTATTTAGCCCTTTTGATTTGCCTACATTGCAGATAGGCACTATTTTTGATGACTAGTTAGGCTGTTAGGATATTGTATTTACAGTGAAATCCCTATTGATATTTTTTCATTGATCTCTTTTCCCACATCCATCACAATTGCTTTAAAGTACCCACAAATTGACCAAAACTCCCTGCTCAACAATTCTCCTTACCCATAATTTATTTCTTTCAGTATCTTGAAACAATCATTGAGGGGTTATCTATATGCCTACATATCTTTCTGTGTTCATATATAAGCATATGCAGCACCTGTCTCCATGGAATACAGAACCTTTGCGAAATACTGCACAATTAATTCTCTTAACTTCACTTCAAATAAGGAACAGATATTTCTCCCATTTTATGGATGAAAAATAGAGGTTCAGTCCCTCATGGAGTAAATATTCTAACTGATTAGAACCTACTTCTCTAGAAAACCAGGCCCCTTATATCTTATACCATCATCTTGGTCTGTTATCCCCATAAGAAAAAATTAACCATGGCTCTTTTTAATCTTTATTCCCCTCTCCATGAAAAGCTGCAACCTCTGGGGTGAGAGGAATGAAAAGAGACAAGAGAAGGACCTTAGACTACAACAAGTCTGCCCAGAGTGTCTCTGCTCACACACTCCTGGGCGGTCTGTGTGACTGCTAAACAGACGCTGTGCCACACTGACTATCACTCCACTGGTTACTGTAGAAGGCATCGAGTACTTGGCTCTTCTATCATATACCTTTAAGGCACAGCATCTAAATCTTAAGGTTCTGAAGGAAGAATAGATGCCAAGAGCTCAAGGGAAGAGAAGCATGCCTGCTACCTCTTTTCAGACCAAGAGTCAGAGGTAGATGATTGGATGTCATTGTAAGAGAATTCATAAGCCTGGAGACATAATTAATAGAACTTTGGTCACCTGCTGTCAGGAGCCAACACTGGAGGTAATTAGTAAACTGGGTACCTAAGGATAATAAAGTCTAACAATGAAAAGAAGCACAAAAAGAACATTTAAAGAAACAGAATAAAATCCCAGAAAAGACCTTGTGAAGTCAGAATAGCAATCTAAAAAAAAAAAAATCAATCGACTCTTTTATGAGTGGCTGATGCAACAACTCTGACCTGGTGAAATATCACTGGACTCATGTGCCCGGGGTCAGAGGCTGACCTAACCATCTCCCAAGTCAGCATCATGGTACCATAGGATTTATCCTTAGCACTCCGCAAATAAAGAAAAGGGTAGCAATCGATATGGGACATGACGAAAGCCCAGGAGAGCCAAAAGAAGTTGGCAGGTCACAGTGGGGAGAGGCAAGAGAAACAAAAAAGCCCCAGAGATATCAGCCTCAGGTTTCTTAAACAACACAAAGGATGCTGGGTTTCAATGCACACTGCTTGGCTCTGTTCAAGGTATAAAAGGGAACAAGGTGGTCAGTGTTAAAGGCAAGAGAAAAAAATGGCTGATGACAGCTTTGGAGCTGAATTTTAAAAACACCAGTTTAAAGGTATGTGTATTGAGCTAAGCAGCTGAATGGGGGTGCTCTCCCAAAGAAGAGAATGATCAGATGTGGTATCTAGGCCCCAGGCAGCACATCAACCACTCCCATGTCTTGGAATCTCAGGAATGCCCCAAATCACCTGCTGCCCCCAACATTTCCCTTATTTGAAGATTAAGCCCTTTAGCTTATTGTTTTGATTTCCACTAACATGGAAACTGTCCTAGGAAGACATCACCTCAGTGTGAACTTCAGTACTTTTACCCAGAGCATGTTTGATACTAAAGTCACAAGGACAGATTTACATCCCATTTTTCATCTTTAACCTTTTAGAGACAGTGGCCAGTTCCCTGGTATTGCTGACCTGATCTTCATAGTAGATAATAAGAATGATGATCCCTGGAGTTCTACAAAAATAATGGCCCTGATCCCACAGGTCCCAAGCTAGTTTCACCTTGAGTGCTCTTCACCTCAGTTTCAAGCACTTTTTGCTCCTTGTGCTTTGGGTTTGCTGTGCTGGCTACCTGGTTGATTCCTAGCTTCTAACCAACCTAGGACTATATACAGACTCTTTGGAAGTCCTATTTCTAAATATCTAAGTTTTTCTTAATTTCGAGCTCCTAGGACCTCCTGGGTCTTTCCTACTCCTGCCTTGTCTTTACTTGATGTCTCTTATGTTCTTCAGTCTTGCCTTGCAGTAGCTTTTTGGGATCATGTTCATGGTCATGGTGTGAAGCTGAATACCCAAGGAAGATGGCAAGGGGCATCAGGTAAGAAGGAAATGAAAGAGAAGAGAGGTGAAACACTGAAGTGTAATCTACTCTCAACAGGAAACATACATTTAGTAGTTACCAAAAAGATCATTTTAGGATCATTTCTGAAGCATTGCACACATAGATCCTTGCTTTCTAGAATTTTGAAAAAGTCCTCCCAAATAAGAAATGTATATTCTGAGAGGAGATAGGCCATCATCCCAAGAGTTGGCTTTCTCAGTAATTGATATTCTCTACTTTAAGTGCCCCTGGGTTCTAGTCCTAGTTTTGTTATCAACAAAAGTACACTGGATTATCCAACTTAAATGTGTTTCTTGACATCTACATCAAAGAAATATATATATTTTAGGTTCAGTTACTGATAGTTGTGAGTTTGTGGTCATTTTACTGTTCATTGTTTTGATCTTCTTTTTCTTAGATAAGTCCCTTTAATATTTAATATAATAAGGACTTGGTGTTGATGAATGCCTTTAACTTAACCTTATCTGGGAAGACTTTATCTGTCCTTCCATTCTAAATGATAGCTTTGCTGGATAGAGTAATCTTGGATGTAGGTCCTTGCCTTTCATGACTTGGAATACTTCTTTCCAGCCCCTTCCTGCCTGTAAGTTTTCCTTTGAGAAATCAACTGAGAGTCTTATGGGAACTCCTTTGTAGGTAACTGTTTCCTTTTCTCTTGATGCTTTTAAGATTCTCTCCTTATCTTTAATCTTGGGTAATGCAGTTATGATGTGTCTTGGTGTGTGCTTCCTTGGCTCCAACTTCTTTGGTACTCTCTGAGATCCTAGACTTCCTGGAAGTCTATTTCATTTGCCAGATTGGGGGAGTTCTCCTTCATTATTTTTTCAAATAAATTTTAAACTTCTTGCTTGTCTTCTTCTCCTTCTGGCTCCCCTATGATTTGGATGTTGGAACATTTAAAGTTGTCCCAGAGGCTCTAAGCCTTTTCTCATTTTTTGAATTCTTATTTCTTCATTCTGTTCTGGTTGAATGTTTATTTCTTCCTTCTGTTCCAAATCATTGATTTGAGTTCTGGTTTCCCTCCCTTTACTGTTGGTGCCCTGTATATATTTTTTTTATTTCATTTTGCATAACTTTCACTCTTTCCTCTATTTTGTGACCAGACTTAACCATTTCTGTGAGCATCGTGATTACCAGTGTTTTGAACTCTGCATCTGATAGGTTGGCTCTTTGTTGCTTAGTTGTTTTTCTGAAGTTTTGATCTGTTCTTTTATTTGGGCCATATTTCTTTGTCTTAGTATACCTGTTATGTTGTAAAGGGTGGAATCTTAGGTGTTCACCAGGGAAGGGCAACCCACTTCACTGTGTTGTGGCACTGTATGTGGGGGAGGGAACAGAGAGGGAACAATGCTGCTTGCTATGCTCTTTGCGGGCTTTCAGTCATTTCCTCTTCTCACAAGCAAATTGGGTCCTTCTGCTGCTGATTCTCAGGTCAGTGGGTTTGTGTACCTTCTAGCACCCTGTGGGTCTCTCCAGTGAACTCTCCTGTGAAGCTGATAGTGTCTACGGCCACTGCAACCCCCATAGGTTTTTTGCAGCCAGAGGTTTTGAGGCTTTCTTTTCCCCTGCTGGAACCCTGGGTCATGCAGCCTGTTTTGCTCCCTAGTTGTTCCTCCTGTTTTATCGGCGTGCAAATGTGGGACCGCCTGGTCCGCCAGCCTCTGCCTTGCTCATTCCGGTCCCCCAGCCACCATCTTGCCATAACTCCTCCCTGCCCAGCTGCCCATCTCCACCCCTCCTACCAGTCTGGATGAGTGTTTCTGCCTTAACGCCTTGGTTGTCAGACTTCCATACAGTTCAATTTTCTGGCAGTTCTGTTTGTTTTTTGTTTTTAAATTTGTTATTGTCCTTCTTTTGGTTGTGCAAGGAGGTAAAATGTATCTACCTATGCCTCCTTCTTGCTTGGAAGTCTCAATGCTTTAAAGAATGCATAATTCTAATGCTACTTAAGCTGTTCCAAAGAATGACAAAAGAATAAAAACTTACAAATTAACTTATGAAGCTAAATATTCACCTCCAAAATGCTTTCAAGCAAATGTAAACCAATTTAAAAATTAAAAAATTACAAAGTAATCTTGCTCATGAATGTTGTTTAAATATTCTAAATAAAATATCTGTAAGTAGAAGCTGGAAAAAATATTGAAGTCATGCATAATAAATTATTGGATTTATTGAAGAACTATAAAATGTGTTCAATATTATAAAATTCCTTGATATATGTCATCATACCAATAAGTTGAAACAGAACAAAATATATACTCTCCTTCGTATATCATATCATATGATATATAATCATATTCATTGATCTAAAAAGGACAAAATACAACCATCAGAGCCAGACCTGTGGATGCCTTCTCCCTGCACCATGGTGGGGGGCGGTGTGCACACAGAACCAAAGTCACACTGGAGATGCAGGCAGAGGCCAGGGAGAAACCTCCTCTGTGGCCTAAAGACAGACGTTGAAGCCTAAGGGTGGAATTGGGACGCTGATAAAAACCCACCTACAAGCCCCAGGAAGTAACAGAAGCCCACAACTGCAGAAATTTGAAGCTTGTTACACACTGAGGATTTTAATAGTAGAAACAAAATCCAAACCCTATTCAATTACTAACAACACTGAAATAAAACACACTTCCATGTGTTACCAAGCTGGTAGTGGGTTGTGTGGCAAAACCTCTGAAGACAGAGTTCAGTGGGAAGGAAAATGAATCTTTTATTTAAAGTATATACAGTTTGAAATAACAGCAGGTTTCTGCCCCAAAACCTATTTCCTCTAAGACACCTAAAGAAAACCACTCTGCTACCTGCTGGCAGCTCAATTCCAGGGTGTGCCAGGCACCATCCTTTTAGGAAACGCAGGTGACATAGCTGGTTTCCAATCACCGTCTGGCTTCACACACCCCTCACAGTCTGTGCTTTCAGGCTTTTCAATTCAGCGAGCACTATCCTCCTCCTCCAGCGCGCCTTCTGAGGTCTCTGCGCCTGGCCAGGCAACATCCAGTGCACACCTCCAGTCACCAGCGCTGCCAGTGGGGGGCAGGGAGGCCTGGGGCTAGTCACCTGGCCATGTGGCTTCCAGGACAGGAACCCACAGGTTTGCTCAGCCCTATTCCGCACATTAGTGTGGAGGGTCTAAAGACCTGTCAGGGAAGGAGCAGGAGGAGTGGCACTGACAGCCCGAGCTGGGAACACGCAGGGAGTGGGCAGGCAGCTGCTGGCAGAAAGCTTCGGGTGGCTTCCCTGCACCCCCCCGCAGGTGTGGTGGGGCTTGTCACCAAGCCCCAGCGCCCTAGGTCTGTCTAGTCTAGCCAAGCCTCCTCCCCAGCACACTTACCTGCCTAGCTCCTGCTGCTCTCCAGGCAGGCGCCACAGCACGGGGAGGGGCACTGGGAACTTTCCCAGACCACTGGGCCCTCAGGAGTTCCAGCCCCAGCAGTAGGAGAGGAGGGGAGAACAAAGGGTGCCGCCTCGTCCCACGCTCTCGGCTTTCGAAGGCTGCCCCCAGAATCCCCTGTGCAGGGATGTTGCTGCGCCATCCCCTGGTTGTCAGGGCACTGCTCCTGGTCTGGGCACACCCCACCCTTCCCCCATTTCCTGGAGCAAGGGTGCCCTCAGTACACGTCAGCACATACAAATGACCAGAGACAGAGAGATGTGATAAATTCCAAACAAATGCTGTTTACCTCCATGTTTATTATTCTCCCACCCATAATGTCTGGCATTTAATTAAAAAATCTTGAGACACACAATAAGCAAGAAAAAATGACCTATTGTCAAGTGATAAATCAGTCAGTACTTATCCAAAACTTGGTTCCGATGTTGAGACTAATGACACTCACCACACACCAAGAGGGTATGTAAAGATTATCAGTGACATAATGATGCCTTGCAAGGAGAGCAGGGAGGGCTCCCAATGGATCTGCATTTGTTTAACTGAGCTGGGAAAGGAGCCAGGCTCAGTTTCTAGGGGGCGTGGCTTGGGTGGGAATTCCTATTTGCCAGCATGGTTTGAAATTCTCATCAACACGCACAAATGTGTGGCAAAAGGAGAAAAATAAATGGTGAGGCCTAATAGTTGTCAGCAAACATCAAAAATACAGTTACACTTCACTACACAATAACATTATTAAGTAATAGAATATTATTTGGAGGTAAATGATTGTACACAAAAGATATATATTGTAAAGCCTAGAACAATTTCTTTTTTTCAGTCCAGGCACTGTCGACATTTTGGGGCCAAGTAATTCTTGCTGGAAAGAGCTGCTCCATGCATTGTACACTATGTAGCTTCATCTGGACCTCTGCTCGCTAGATGCCATGAGCAAGCCTCACTGCTGTCATTAACTAGAAATGTGCTGAGACATTGCCAAATGCCTCCTAGAAGGCAAACTATGCCCCTTTTGGGAACCACTGCTCTGAAGCATTCATTATTTTTAAAAAGGTATAATTCATAAGTTAATAGTGAATATAAAAATATTCACTATTTTTATATTCATAAACTCAGTAAAAATACAGAAAGAAATAAAATGGAAGAAAAAAATGTGCAACATATAGAAATTAGTCAAGGTGTTGCATTTAAACTGCCACAGCAATGAGTAAACACCAATGTTCTAATCACTTCAATTAAGAGACAGAGGTGGTCACATAGGCTACAAATATAAAACTCAACTCTATGCTATTTAAAAGAACCTATTATAATATAAAAAGATAGGTTAAAAGTTAAAGAATGTAAAATATATATCATGCGATCACTAATTTAATTTTTAAAAGCTAGAGTGGCTATATTAACACTTGACAAAAGAAAAGGTAAACTTCAGAATAAGGGCTATTATTAGGAAAAAGCCCGATATTCTGCCCTGGCTGGTGTGGCTCCTGCCTGGGAACCAAAGGGTCGATTCCCAGCCAGGGCACATGCCTGGGTTGCAGGTCAGGTCCCCAGTAAGGGGTGCATGAGAGACAACCATACAGTGATGTTTCCCTCTCTTCCTTCCCCTTCCCTTCTCCATAAAAATCAATCAATCAATCAATAAAATCTTTAAAACAAAGACATTCATTAGGTGATAATGAAGGCCCATTTTCAAGAATATAAGAAAACTTCAAAATACATTAAACCAAAATTGACAGTACTAAAAGGAGAAATAGACAAATTCACAAACATACTTGGAAACATAAATACCCCTCTCTCAGCAAAAATAATTAGAAGAAAATCAGTAAGGAAATATAAAATATGAATAATAATACAAGCCACCTTTATGTAAGTACTACTTATAAACTAGTCTAACTGAACAGAATACTTACTCTTCTAAAGAATACATCAAATACTCACCAAATAGATCATATTTTAAAGAGCAGAAAATAATTTAAATCATATAAAGTATGTTTTGTGACCACAGTGGAACCAAACTAGAAATGAATAATAGATAGATGTGTTTAGTATTCACAAATCTTTGTAAATTAAATGTCATATGTCTAAATAAAATAAAGCAAAGACAAAATCACACTGTCACTTAAATACTTTGCCTTAAATAAAAATAATAATATATCAAAATTTGTGGAACTTAGAATTGTAGTGATTAGAGGGAAATTTATATCATAAAAGGCTTAGAAAGGTCTCAAGTCAAAAACCAAAATCCCACCATAATAATGAAAAAGAGATTAACAAATTAAATGTAAAACATACAGAGGAAAATAATAAACATAAAAGCAAAAATGAATAAAACATTAAAAAAATAACAGAGAAAACACACTGAAACCAAACAAGGCTTTTAAAAAAATGAAATTAGAAGCCTCCAGCCAGACTTTACAAGAAATAATAAAGAGCAATCATACAAATTACCTTTACTGGGGAAAAAATAGAGGCCATCACAACAAATCAATACACCTTCAAAATATTAAATAAACAGTATGAAGAACTTTATGGCAATGAATATTCTATTTATAGAAATGGATTAATTTCTTGAAATGCAAAACTGTTAAAATAAAAAAGATTAGATTATATACATATACACATTTTAATATATATTAGATTGAATATATCATATGTATTTATTATATAATATATGCATCTGATATTATATGTACATATATACAGATATAGCATGTATGTTATATATGTATAGAGTATTGTATGTGTATTAGATATACCTGCAATAGGTCTAATCTAATGTATGTAAACACAATACAGGTAAATTACAGAATACAGTCCTTCATGAATACAGATGCAAAAACCTCTACCAAAAATTTGGAAAAAATGTATCAAAAGAATAATATATTATGATTATATTGGGTTGATTCAGGGGAAGCAAGGTTGGTTCAACAATTGAAAACCAATAAAGAAAACAAAATACTACCTGACAAAGAGTATTTATGAAAAACTTTTAGCTAAAATTATCTTTAATGGTAATTCATGTAATTTTTCCAAAGTCAAGGAATGGACAAAGTTGTTTATTCTACTACTGCTATTCCATATAATACCATAGGGTCTAGTTAAAACAATATGGAAGAGAAAAAGAAGACATTCAGATAGAAAAGAAGTAAAACTGTCTATATTCTTAAATGACATTGCTATATATGTATAAAACTCTATCGAATTTACAATAGAGGCATAAGAACTAATAAATACATTTATCAATATTACAGGTATAAGATCAATGTGCAAAAATCAATTGCATTTCTACATACTAACAATGGACAATCAGAACTCGAAAGAAAAAATAGCTAGCATGCATAGAATAGGATCAAATTATGAAGTACTAAGTAATAAATCGAACTACACATGGGAAAGCCCTATAAAATAAAGACTACCAAACACAGATTAAAGAATACCCAAATAAATGAAGAGATAGCTTGTCTTTGTAGATTAGGACAATCAATATTGTTAAGAAATTAAATCTTCCCAAATTTAACTGTATATATACAAGGCAATTCTAATAAAACAGCAAGTGTTTTGTAGAATTGTCAAACTCTAATATTTGTATGATAATATAAATAATTTAGGAGAGCCACAATAACTTTGAAAAAAGCATAAGAAAAATGGAAGACTAACACTACTTGCTTTCAAGACTTAATTAAAGCTACAAGAATCAAGACAATGTGGTAATACCATAAAGATATACATAAAATAGATAAATAAAACAACAGAGTCTTGAAATGCCCAAATGTTTATGACCAATTGCTTTTTGACAAAGGTACAAAGGCAACTAAGAGGAGAAATGATAGTCTGTATAACAAATTGTTTTAAAGAATTGGATATCCTTATGCAAATAAATTAGCTCAAATGGATCACAGACCTACAATAAAAGCCTAAATTATTTTTTAAAATTTGAATTGCCTAAAACTATTAAACATCTAGAAAAAATAATTAGAACATGGGGCTAAGTAGATTTCTTACATATGACACCAAATGCATCATCCCCGCTGTAAAAATAAATAAATAATTAAAACAAAAATATGGGCCTCATCATAATTAAGTACTTCCCTTCAACAAAATTATAAAAAGGCAGAATATAGGTCACTTATTAGGAAATAATATATGAAAATCACAATTGTGATGAAGGACTTGTACCCAGAATATATAAAGAACCTGCAAAAATCAATAATAAGAGAATAATTGAGCAATAAAGAGAATAAAATATTTGAAAATACATTTTACTAAAGGATATATATATATGGCAAATAAATATATAAAAAGACATTCAACATATGATTTATTAGGTTTTAACACAAATTAAAAAATCAGAAATATTGCTACACACCTATTGGAAAACCTAAAGCAAAAAGACAACCATACAAAAGTATTAGTGAGACTATAGGAACACTGACTATTTATTATGCATTGATCGTAGCAATATAAAATGGTGCAGCTACTATTAAAAACTGGCTGGTGAGTGATAGCAACAGAAATGATGGTATAAGTATCAAAATTTTTCTCTTCCATGAAAATACAAGAAAAGTGGCAAACAAAAAAAGGTCAGACTCACCTTTTCAGAACTCTGGTAATTATCCAAAAGATTGCAGCAATGCAAGGAATATTTATTCAAAGAAAATGGCTGGATCTTGGTAAGAAGTATATTTTTTAGCATTTTAACTTACCCTAGTATCATTTTCTGTTCTTCAACTCTGTTGTAGCTTTAAAAAATAAGAGCTTGCATACCCAGTGCAGCCTGGCAGCCACTGGAAGGAGCAGAATAAAGCCAAAGCTTTTGGAAAAACACATACATCAAGAATTGTCATTATTTGACCTGGATGGTGGTTTCCTGGAAGACTTCATTTACAAGTCTTCCTGTATTTGATCTGAATAGGAGCTTGCTCAGTATGAAAAACCTTTTCCCCAGAAATCCCATTTCAAAACCAGTTACTGAAAGGTGTTTGAACTTTGTAGCTGTCTGAATTAGGGAATAATGATTTGGGTAAACAATAGATGCATCAACAGTCTTAAGAGTTGTTGGGTAAAATGTTTGTTTAAGAGGGAAGTGAAGGCTAAGGCAGAGTTGTCAATTTTATGGCTGAGTTTTGAAGGTGTTCCCCCCACCACATACATACCCATTTTTGGAAAAGACTAAAAGGTTTATTGGTTCTTGGCTGTGGTAGGCTGAATGACAGTCACATAAAATGTCCAAATCCTAACTCTGTGAGTGTAATCTCACATAGCAAAAGAGACACTGATATATTAAATTAAGGCTACTAAAATGACAAGATTATCCTGGATTACCTAGATGGGCTTTAATTTTTTAATCAAAGGTGTGCTTATAAAAGGCAAGCCAAAGGAGATTTGACAGAGAAGAAAAACAAAATGTGAATAATAGAGCAATATACTGCACTGCTGAATGTGAAATGGGGGAAAGACCCACTGACCATGGAATGCAACTCAAGAAATTGGAAGTAACTGAAACAAATTCTGCCTTTGTTCTTCTGGAAAGTGTACAACCCTACTGATGTCTTGGTTTCAGCTGAGTAAAATGATTTCAGACTTCTGACATCCAAAACTATAGCAGGATAAAGGTGTGTTGCTGTAAGCTACAAAATTTGTGGTAAATTTTTACAAAACCACCTAAAACATGCAGAATTTTAAAAAAATCTATCAGTTATTAAGTGACCACTAAGCCATCCAAGTAGAGACTTCATTGGCCACATATAAAAAATAATAGATATTTTATAAAGTTACTCAGAAAAGTCAGTAAACAAACAACTGTAAGAAGCAGAAACAGCAATATGCCCTGAAAAAAGAAGATAATCTGCTTTCCAGAATTGTCATAATCTATGGTTTAAAATGTCCGATATTCAAAAAAATTTATGAGACATAGAAAGAAACAAGTAAAAATGGCTCATACTCGGGAAAATAGCAGTCAACTGAAACCCTCAGAAAACCTAATATTGGAGTTAGCATATGTAGATTTTAAAGCAGCCATTTATAAAGTGTTCAAAGAACTAAAAGGAATCATGCCTAAAGAACTAAAGTATGAGAATTATATTTCATCAAATAGAAAATATCAGTAAAATATAGAGATTATAAAAAATAATTAAATTGATATTCTGGAGTTGAAAAATACAACAAAGTTTAAAAATTTACTAAAAACACTGAACAAAATATTTAACAAGCAGAAAAATCAGTGAACTTGAAGATAAACAATGAGAGATATCTAGTCTGAAGAAATGGGGGCAGTTTTAAAAATACAAAGAGACTTAGAGACCTCTAAGATACCATCAAGCATCACAAGGAAGAAAGAAAAACAGAATATTTGAAGGAATAATGGTAAAAATACTCAAATTTGAAGAAAACCATTGTTCTACACATTTAAAATGTTCAAAAAATCCCTAATAAGTTAAACTAAAAAAATCTACACCTAAATACATAACTATCATATTGTCAAATGTCAAAAGAGAGTGAGAGAAAGGTAATCTTGAAATCAACAAAGGACAAGTTTCTCTTGCATCAGGACAGTCTCAATAGATTAATAGCTAATTTTTCATCAGAAAACATGGCGATGAGAATACTGTGGAGTAACACATTCAAAGTGCTAAAACTAAAACTAAACTGTGAACCATAAATTTTTTATTCAGAAAAAATTTCCTCAAAAAATAATTAAAAATTAAGATATCCCTAGATAATCAAAAACAGAGAATTTGTCACTAAGACATCTGCCATACAAGAATTATTAATTAAAGTCTTTCATAATGAAAAGATGCAATACTCATCTATAATCAAAAATAAAAGAAGAGCATTTTACATAGGTAAATGTAAAAGTATAAATATATTTTTGTTTAATTATTACTCTATCTGATTATAAAAAACCTTCATAGAACAATAATTATACATCTGTATTTATAGGTACACAATATATAAATGTTTAAGTTGTGACAATAACAGCATAAACAGGTGGTGGGAATGGGGCTACATGGAAAAAAGTTTTTGTATATTGTATTAATTTGTTTGGGCTACCTTAATAGACTACCACAAATTGGGTGTTTTAAACCACAGAAATTTATTTTCACACAGTTCTCGATACTAGAATTTCAAGATCAGATGCCATTAGAATTGGTTTCTAGTACAGCCTACCTTCCTGGCTTGTAGGAAACAAGTGTCTCAGTGTATTCTCATACATCTTTCACTTTTTGTACTTGTTCCTACACATCCTACTCTAGCAGAAGAGATCCCCTAGTGTCTCCTCTGCTTCTTATAAGGACACCAGTCCTATCAGATTACAAACCCACTCTTATAACTTCATTTAACCTTAGTTGCTTCCTTAAAGTTCTTATTTCCAAATACAGTCCAATTGGGAGTTAGGGCTTCAACATATTAATTGTTGGGGATGCAATTTATTCACTTAAAACATATGATGGAATTGGAGGGCATTATGCTTAGTAAAGTAAGCCAGGTGGTGAAAGACATATACCATATGATCTCACCTATAAGCAGAACCTAATCAACAAAACAAACACACAAGCAAAATATATCTAGAGATATTGAAATAAAGAACAAACTGACAGTACCAGAGGGGATGAGGGAGGAGATAACAGGGGAAAGAAAGGGAAGGGTCATCAAGGAACATGTATAAAAGACCCATGGGCAAAGCAAAAAGGGGGTAGGACTGAGGGTGGGAAGTGTGGTGGGGGAAATGGTGGCAGAAATATGGAGACAACTGTACTTGAATAACAATAAAAAAATTTTTAAAGGAAAAGAAAAAATAAAAAAGAAAGTTGCTATAAATCTGAACTAGATTGTATAAAGATGTTAATCCCCAGGGCAACCACTAGAAGAACTCAAATATGTAGTAAAGGAAACACATGAATTTAAATGGTGCACTACAAAATTCATTTTTAACATAAAAGATGGTAGTATGTGGAATAGAGAAAGAGTAAAATTTATTAGACATATAGAAAAAAACTGCAGACATATACTGCCTTATCAGTAATTCCATTAAATGTAACTGAATTAAACTCTTTATTAAAAGACATGAATTGACAAAATAAATAATACAAAGACCACACTACATGCTATACACGGGAGACATACTTTAAACTTAGAAACACAAATGGGGGAAAATAAAAGAGTGGAAAAATATATACCACATATAAATAAGAGTAGAAAATATATACCATTCAAAAGAGAGCTTGAATGCCTATACTAATATCAGGAAAAAAAAATAGACTTCAAGACAAAACTTGTCACTAAAGACAAGGAATGCATTTTATAATGAGAAACAGACAATTCAGCAATGACAGTTGGCAACTCTAATATCACAGTTTGAATAATGAATGGAACAACTAGAAATATCAGCAAAGGAAAAGTTGACTTGAACACCATAGGCTAACTAGTTCTAAAAGATACATAGAGAACACTTTACCCAACAAAAGTTGAACGTACACTCTTCTCAAAAAAACTGAAACTTTCTTTAGGATAGCCAGATGTTGGCCATAAAAAAACTCAAAAATTTTTTTGAAAATGCTGTATAAAGTATATTCTTTGACCAAACAATAAAATAATAAAAAATAAAGAAACAAAACCAGTAAGTGAAATACATTTGGTAAATTTACACATATGTAAAATGTTAACAATATGAACCTAAATAACGGATGTGTCAAAGAAGAACTCACAAATGAAATTAGAAAATATTTTGAGATGAGTGAAAGTGAAAACACAATTATACCAAAAGCTATAGAATGCAGTGATGGCAGTTCTTAGAGGAAAGTCTGTAGTTGCAAAAATCTACACTATAAAAGGAAAGATCTCAAATCAATGATCTGATCCTCTATCTTAAAAATATAGAAAAATAAGAGCAAATTAAGTACAAAAGGAAAACACAAGAAAGAAAATAATAAAGTTAGAGCATAAATGAATAGAGAACAGAAACATAATAAACATTAATGAAAACAAAAGTAGGTTTTAGAAAGATCAAAAAAACTGATGGACTAACTAAAAAAGGGAAAAAGAGAAAGATTTAAATAACTAAAATTGTGGAAGACTTCATTACTAACCTTATAAAAATAAAAAGAATCATAAGAGAATAATATAAACAATCACATGTCAACATAGATGAAACCTAGATAACCTACATGAAATGGAAAAATTTCTACAAAGACACAAACTACCAATACTGATTTTAAGAAATTAAAAATTTGAATAAATTTAAAACAAAAAATAAATTGAATTAGTAATAAATAATTTCCCCCATTTACCCCCACAAAAAGCCAAAAAGTAGATGTCTTCCCTGATGAATTCTATGAAACATTTAAAAAAGAATTAACATCAAACATTCTTAAACTCATCAAAAAATAGAAAACGAAGCAATACTTTTTAACTAATTTTGATTACATTATTACTCTGATACCAAAAGCATAAAAAGGCATTGCAAGGACAGGCACACACATACACACACACACACCAATGTCTCATAAATATAGAGATAAAAATTCCTCAATATGTACTTGCAAATTAAATTCAGCACCCTATACAAAGTATATAATCATAGAATTTTTCCCTGTTATTCAGGTTGGTACAACCTATGAAAGTAAATCAGTATAATACAGGATATCAAGAAAATAAATAGGGGAACATATATGATAATCTCAATAGAGGCAGAAAATATATATTTTAAACATCATTTAATAATGAAAACATTAAACAACGAATAGCAGTATAAAGGAACTTCTTCAAACTGATACAAAGAGCACTAATGAAAAACATATAGCTGACATCATGCTTAATTTTGAAAAACTGAACTTTTATTTTAAGAGCAGAAATTGGGCAAGAATCTGTACTCTTGTCACTTCTATTCAATTTTTCCAAGAGGTTCTAGCCAGGGAAATTTGGAACGATAATGAAATAAGACATTCAGATTGTAAAGAAAAAGTAACCTGTGTATTTTTATTTGAAGATTGTATATAGATCTTGTATATGATCTTGTGTGTAGAAAATCCAAAGAAATCCACAAAAGATCTGTTAGACCTAATAAACAAATTCAGTAAAGTTATGGGATTCAAGATCAATTTACAAAAATTAGTTGTGTTCTGCCCTGGTCACTGGCTCAGTTGGTTGGAGCATTGTTCCAAGAGCCAAAAGATTGCTGATTTGATTCCTGGTTGGGGTACATGCCTAGGCTGCAGTTTGATACCCATTTGGGATGTGCTTTTGTGATGTAGCCAATTGCTGCTATCCCACATCGATGTTTCTCTCTCTCTCTCTCTCTCTCTCCCCCCTTCCCTCTCTCTCTTAAAAAGTGTAAATGAAAATTTGTCCTAGGCTGAGGATTTAAAAAAATATATTTTTAAAAGTTGGTTGTATTTTTATACATTTTTAGTGAATAATTTGAAACTGAAATGAAGATAATTTAATTTATAATAGTATAAAAAGCATAAAACATTTAGAAATAAATTTAACAAGAGTTCAATAATTGTACACTGAAATTTACAAAACTTTTAAAGAAATTGAAGAACACCAAAATAGATGGCAGATATCTCATCTTCATAGATTGAAATATATAATATTGTTTACATGGTTAAACTCTCTAAATGATCTTCTATCTAAAAGAAATCTCTATCAAAATTTTAAATGTCATTTTTGCATAAATTTACAAGCTGATTCTAAATTATACATAAAAATATAAGAGAATCAGAATATTCAAAATAATTTGAAAAAAATGGGAGGACACACAACTTTCTGATTGCAGAACTTAGTACATGGTTACACTAACGAAGACCTGGTGGCACTGGCATAAACCTAGGCATTTATATCAATAGAATACAAATGGGAAATAATCCAATATATTAATGCTCAATTTATTTTTGTCCTGGGTGCAAAGCAATTGAATGGTAGAAAGAATAGATTAAAAAAATTTTTATTGTTCGATTATAGTTGTCCCCATTTTTCCCCATTACTCTCCCCTGCTCTACCCACCCCCAGGTTCCACATTCAAACCTCGCCCCCCGCCATTCTCTTTATCCCTGTGTCCTATATACATGTTTATTGACTTGACCCTTCCTCTTCTTTCCCCCGTTATCCCCCTCCCCTCTCCTCTGCTCACTGTCAGTTTGTTCTTTATTTCAATGTCTCTGGTTCTATTTTGCTCTCTTTTTGTTGATTAGGTTCCACTTATAGGTGAGATCATATAGTATTTGTCTTTCACTACCTGGCTTATTTCACTTAGCATAATGCTCTCCAGTTCCATCCATGCTGTCACAAAAGGTAGGGGTTCCTTCTTTCCCTCTGCTGCATAGTATTCCATTGTGTAAATGCACCACAGTTTTTTGATCCACTCATTTTGAATGTTCACTTAGAATGTTTCCAGCACTTGGCAATTGTAAATAATGCTGCTATGAACGTTGGGGTGCACAGGTTCTTTTGAAGTTGTGTTTCAAAATTCTTAGGGTATAATCCCAGCAGTGGAATTGCTGGGTCAAAAGGCAGTTCCACTTTTAGTCTTTTGAGGAAATTCCATACAGTTTTCCACAGTGGCTGCACCAGTCTGCAATCCCACCAACAGTGTACTAAGTTTCCCTTTTCTCTATAACCTCACCAGCACTTGTTATTTGTTGATTTGTTTATGATGGCCATTCTGACTGGTGTGAAGTGGTATCTCATTTTGCTTCTAATTTGCATCTCTCTGACAGCTAGTGATGCTTCGTGCCCTTTCATGTATCTATGGGCTCTCTGTACATCCTCCTTAAAGAAGTGTCTGTTCATGTCCTTTGCCCATTTTTTAACTGGATTATGTCTTACTGGAGTGGAGTTGTGTGAGTTCTTTATATATTTTGGAGATCAAACCCTTGTTCCAGGTATCACTGGAAAATGTATTTTCCCATACAGTTCACTCCCTTTTCATTTTGCTAATGATTTCTTTAGCCATGCCGAAGCTTTTTAATTTGATGTACTCCCATTTGTTTAGTCTTTCCTTTATGTCTCTTGCTCTAGGAGACATATAGATAAAAGTATTGTTGTGTGGAATATCTGAGATTTTCCTGCCTATGTTCTCCTGTAGGACTTTTATGGTGTCATGACTTATATTTAAGTCTTTTATCCATCTTGAGTTTATTTTTGTGTATGGTATAAGTTGGTAGTCGAGTTTCTTAGTTTTGCATGTAGCTGTCCAGATCTCCCAACACCATTGTTGATCAGGCTATTTTTACTCCATTTTATTCTCCTACCATCTTTGTAGAATATTAATTGACCATAAAGACTTGGGTTTATTTCTGGGCTCTCTATTCTGTTCCATTGATCCATGTGTCTGTTCTTATGCTAATACCAGACTGTTTTGATTACAGTGACCTTGTAATACAGTTTGATATCAGGTATTGTGATTCCTCCTGCTTTGTTCTTCTTTCTTAAGATTTCTGAGGCTATTTGGCATCATTTATGGTTCCATATAAATTTTTGAAATGTTTATTCCATATCTGTGAAATATGTCATTGGTATTTTAATAAGGATTGCATTGGATCTATAAATTGCTTTGGGTAGTATGGACATTTTGATGGTGTTAATTCTTTCAATCCATGGTATATGCTTTCATTTATTTGTGTCTTCCTTAGTTTCAGAAAGGAAAAGTTTTTAAACAACTGGATATCCACTTGAAAAAGACTTAAATTGGACCCCTATATCACAGTATTTTCAAAATTAACCCAAATACACCAGGTTTACATATAGGCTTAAAACTAGAAAACAGAGGATTAAATTTTCATAACTTTGGATTAGGCAGTGGTTTATAAGATATCACCTAAAACACAAACAACCAAAGGATAATTAGATAACTTAGACTTCATAAAAATTAAAAACATTTATATATCAAATAATACTATCTATAAAGTAAAAGGACAACACAGAATAGGTAAAAGTATTTGCATACTGTGTATCTAATAAGGGTTAATATCCAGCCCATATTAAGAACACTTACAATTCAACAATGAAAAGACAAATACTCCGATTAAAAATGGGCAAAGGCTTTGATTAGATAATTCTCCAAAGAAGACAGAAAAATGGTCAGTAAACAAAAGAAAAGATGTTCATTATTATTAGTCATTAGATAAATGCAAATCAAAACCACAATGAGATACTACTTCATGCCCATCATGATGCTTATAACTTCCGAAAAGGGAAAATAATAAATTTTGGTGAGGATATAAAGAAATTGGGGGACTTCTGGCCAAGATGGAGGTGCAGGTGGACACACTGTGCTTCCTCACACAACTGAAATTAAGGACAACAAAAATTTAGAAACAAAAGAAACAACCAGAACAGATAGAAAATTGAACTGTACGGAAATCCTGACAACCATTCATCCAGACTGGTAAGAGGGGTGGAGTCGGCAGCCTGCAGAGAGGGGTTGCAGCAGGAAAAAGCAGTGGCTGGCAGACCAGGGTGCACAGGGCGCAGGCAGCAGCTAGCAGACCCCAGGCACGGGTGCAGAGAGGCAACAAGCAGACCCAGTGAGGTGTGCAGGCAGTTGACTGTCTGCAGTCACACATTCATGCTCAGATAAACCAGGTGAAAACAGGCAGCGAGACCAACCGTGCAACCCAGGGTCCCAGCATGGGAAAATAAAGCCTAAAAGCACTGATTGAAAACACTTGTGGATGTTGAGGTGCCAGGAGAGACTCCCAGCCTCACAGGAGAGTTTGTTGGAGAGACCCACAGGGTCCTAGAATGTACACAAGCCACCCACCCAGGAACCAGTACCAGAAGGGCCCAATTTGCTTGTGGCAGAGGGGACAGAAATCCAACAAAGAGGGGAGCAAGCACCAATGTTCCCTCTTGGATCCCGCCCCCACACATAGCGTCACAACTCAGCCACACCCAGTGACTGGGTAACCCCACCCTGGTGAACACCTAAGGGCTCTGCCCCTCACTACGTAACATGCACTACAAGACAAAAAAAATCGCTCAAATGGAAGAACAAATCAAAGCTTCAGGGCCAATACTTTTAAGGGACCAAGAAATAGCCAACCTATCAGATGCACAGTTCAAAGCACTGGTGATCAGGATGCTCACAGAATTGGTTGATTTTGGTCACAAATTAGATGAAAAAATGAAGGCTACAATAAGTTTAATGAATAAAAATGCACAGGGAACCAATAGTGATGGGAAAAAAACTGGGTCTCAAATCAATGGAGTGGACCAGAGGGAAGAAAGAAACATCCAACCAGAAAAGAATGAAGAAATAAGAATTCAAAAAAAAAGAAGGAGAGGCTTAGGAAACTCCAGGACATCTTTAAACATCCCAACATCCAAATTATAGGGGTATCAGAAGGAGAAGAGGAAGAGCAACAAGTGGAAAAGTTATTTGAACAAATAATAAAGGAGAACTTCCCCAATCTGGCAAAGGAAATATATTTCTAGGAAGTCCAGGAAGCTCAGAGAGTCCCAAAGAAGTTGGACCCAAGGAGGAACACACCAAGGCACATCATAATTACATTACCCAAGATTAAAATGAAGGAGAGAATTCTAGAACCAGCAAAAGATAAGGGGACAGTAATCTACAAAGGAGTTCCCATCAGACTGTCAGCTGATTTCTCAA
>CM052546.1:38386669-38441396 GCA_028533065.1 Trachops cirrhosus
CCAAGCCCTTATTTTATGAAATGTTAAAGGGATTTATCTAAGGAAAAGAAGATAAAAAATATAAACAGTAAAATGACAGCAACCACAATTATTAACAACCACACCTAAAACAAAAACAAGAAGAAACTAAGCAAACAACTAGAACAGGAACAGAATCACAGAAATGGAGATCACATGGAGGTTTAGCAACAGGGGAGTGGGAGGAGGAGAGAGGCGGGAAAGGTACAGAGAATAAGTAGCATAGATGGTAGGTGGAAAATAGACAGTGGAAGGGCAAGAATAGTATGGGAAATGTAGAAGCTAAAGAACTTTTGACACATGGACATGAACTAAAGTGGGGGAATGTGGGTGGGAGAGGGTGTTCAGGTTGGAGGGGTTTGAAGGGGGGGTAATGGGACAACTGTAATAGCATAATCAATAAAATATATTTTAAAAAAGAAAAAGTTTGGCAATGTATTATAAAGTTAAATACACACATATCATATAATTCATACTTTTAACTCCTAAATATTTATATCAAAGAAATGGAAGTACAAGTTTACATTAAGCTCTGTAGGCTGTTTATAGCAAGCTGAAATCTGGGAACATGCCAAATGTCTCTCAACTGTGAGTGGATAAACAAACTGGTATATCCATAAAATGAACTCCTTAACAACCAAAAGGAACAACTACTAATAAATACAACAATATAAATGCATTGCAAAAGCATTATGGTAAAGGCAAGAAGGAAGATACCAAAAATTAAAAAAAGCTATATTGCACAATTCCATTAATTCTGGGGGAAAAAAGCCAAGGGTAAAAAAAGTCAGATTAGCGATTGCCAGGAGAAGGGATGTTGGGGGAATTGACTATAAAGTAGCACAAGAACACTTCTTGGGGTGATAAAAATATCCTATATCTTGAATGTGTTAGCAATTAGAAATCTGCATACATTGTCAAAATCTATAAACTTTACACTTAAAAATCTGAATTTTACTGTGTGACGATTATACCTTAATAAATCAGCCTTAAAAAAATCTATCAGTGACTTTTGATTTTTTAAAACCCTATAAAATAGAGAATCCAAGATGATAGCAGAGTGAATGGTAGGTACACTCCCCTTGGCCCAGCACAAAACTGAGTTACAACTAATATCTAAAACAATCAACCTAAATAACCAACTGAAAACCAATTGAACAGAATGCTTATAACCAAGGATTTACATAAGGAGCGACATGGAGGTTGGCAGAAAAGTCAGAGAATCAAAAAGGGTTGACCCTGCTCACATGGGCAATGGCTGAGACTCTGCAGAGATATCTGAGCTGTAAAGGTTCCTGCTAAGGAGTGTGGGGTCCCAACCCCAGGACAGGTTTCCCAGCCCACAGCACCAGAGCTGGGAAGAGGCACCCGCATAATAGCTGGCTGTGAAAATTAGTGAGGATTCTGTCCAAAAGGGAGAGACTTTAGTTTGCAAGAGATACCAGTGCCCTCTTAAAGGGCCAGTGCAAAAAATGTCACTCATAGCCACTCATCTTGTCAGCAGTGGAGAGGGGACAAAGTAGACTAGAGTTGTGTGAAGAGAGACAGGGGATTGAGGCTCTGGGTAGAGAGCTGAAGGGACAGTTGCCAAGGTCCCTGTGCTGAGCCCGTCTCTCACATCACAGACAGCATCATTCTTAGGTGGAGCATTCACCTCCATGTGGCATCAGCCTGGGGGAATGCGCTAGTCCCATGCTCCAGACACCCTGTTGCTCCACTTTGTGGAACTTAAGCCCTGTGAAGAAGTCGGCTGCCTGGGTCTGAGGTATAAAAGTCCTGGCAGACTTAATGGGTGTCAGTGATTGGGTTTTTGTATCTGGGGTGGAGACCATTCCCCCCAACTTTCTGTGGGCCTGACAAGTGCCTACTTTCAGGGAAGATCCACCTCCTCCATTCTCAAACTTCTGATGGCCTAACGATCCCAACTACAGGCAGCCCCACCAAGCCTTCCTCAGCCTGGGCTCTCCAAAAAGTCTGAGAATATTGGACAGACTGACTTGTGTGCTCTGGAGCGGGGGCCATCCACTGTACCTTCCCAGAACATGACAGGCACCTCCCACTCACTGGAGATTGACAACCCCTACCTACCTAATACCCAGTCACACAGCCCTGCTGAACTCAGGATCTCTAGGAGGTCCAGGCAGAATTCTGGACAGACTGTATTTTGTGGCTCTAGGACAGTGGCAAATTTTTCTTTGCACACTTGCCAGGAATAGAGTCCTCCTTTCACATACCAAACCTTGGTCTTTTTTTTGGTCTGATGAACTCTGCTGGCTTCATTTGTAAGATTCCCTAAGACCCTACCACACCACAAAGATGTATAGGCACCTGGAGGGTATCAGCTAGCATAGGTGCACCCTGAGACTTTTGTGAGGTAGCCTCAGACCCATCAGTGTCATCTAGTTTGAACCTGTATTAATCTGGTGAACATCACTCGCCCCTACCTGGTAATTCACTGAGAATCTACCTCTTGCAACTTGTTTACTGCCAGGGTATCTTTTAGTGACTGAGCCTAACAGGAATCCAGCAGGTGGATGAAGGCAAAGAAAAATCTTGGGGTGCCTTGGGCCTGTTGCTGACTTGTCCCTGAGTTTGGTACTGGTGGAAGCCAGCCTTAGTGCACAGATTGGTCCTTCTCATGCACACCTAGGTCCCACATAAGCAGTGACACACTATGAATCACTGTAACTCCAAAAAAGTTACCCAGGACCAGTCACAGCCAGTGTCTGACATTGACTTGTACCAGAGTCGCTCCCAAGAGGTCCCAGAACCAGCATACCCAGTGGCCAGTTTCAGATAAAATCAGATAAAGACCCATGTGGCTTCACAAGCAGCAGTCAAAAAAAGAGATTTTGGCAGGTACCAGATCCTACTGAGGTGAATTACTCTTGGTGTAGTCAGTGCTCACATCTACACTGTGGTCAGGGTTGATCCTTACCTGCCTGTTAGCCAGCCTGAGGATCAACCCCATGCACAAATTGGCCAAAAGCAATAAACACTCAACTACACCTGGGGGCTAACAGAACCACAGAAAACATATTCCTGGATCACCCCGTTTAGGTGATAAAGGACACTGTACCACCAGTTTCCAAAGGACAACCACTACAGTAAGCTACTCTACCGACTCTACTTTTGTTAGAGTCAGAGACATGGCAGATCTACCTAACACAAAGAAACAAAAATAAAGGGGGAGCCAAAATGGAGAGGCAAAGAAACATGTCCCAAAATAAAGAACAAAAGAAATCTCAAAAAAAAAAGAGCTAGTTAAAATGGAGGCAAGTGATCTATCAGATATAGACTTTAAAACAATGGTTATAAGGATGCTAAGGAAGTTAGTGAGAATTTCAGCAGTATGAAAAAGATATAAAAACCATAAAAAGATCTAGTTAGAAATAAATAATACAATATCTGAAATGAAGAATATACTAGAAGGAAAAGATAGCAGTTTAGATGTAGCAGAGGACAAAATCAGTGATTTCAAAGACAAGGTAGCAGTAAACACCAAATCAGACAAGGAAAAATATAATTAAAAAATAAGAATATTTAAAGGGCTCTTTCAGACAACATGAAGTCTAACAGTATCCATATCATAGGGGTATCTGTCAGAGGGATAAAAGACAGGGCAAGAGATTGAAAACTTATTTGGAGAAATGATGACTGAAAACTTTCTTAACCTGGTAAAGAAAAAAGAAAAACAAGCCCAAGAAGCACAAAGAGTGCCAAACAAGATGAACCCAAAGAGGCTCACACCAAAACACATCAAAATTAAAACGACAAACTTAAAGACAAAAAGAGAATCTTGAAAGTAACAAGAAGAAAACAGTTACCTACAAAGAAATTTCCACAAAACTCCAGCTGATTTCTCAACAGAAACATTTCAAGCCAGAATATATAGTCACAAAATATTCAAAGTCATGAAAAGCAAGGACCTACCACTAACACCACACCGAGCAAGGCTATCATCACTACTATTTAACATGGTATTAAAGGTAGTAGCCAACACAATTGAAAGAGTGATAAAAGTTAGAGGTACAAAACTGGAAACCAAGAAGAAAACACAATCAGTATTTGAAAGTGTTTGATAGTAACCTGGAGAACCCAAGAGAATAAACTTAATTAAAATACAGACTCAAAAACAAGTTGATGGGATATACAGTTAATATAAATGAACACATTATTTTCATATATGTAAACATTAACTAGTTAGAAGATATAACAGGAGAAAAATATCCCATTTACAAAAGCAAAACAAAAAGATAAAATACATTTAAAAAGTTAACGTGATTTTTGAGGTATCTCCATATTGCTTTCCATGGTGACTGCACCAATCTGCATTCCCACCAACAGTGCTTTAGGGTTCTCCTTTCTCCACATGGTCACCAGCACTTGTTGTTTGCTGATTTATTGATGACAGCCATTCTGACAGGTGTGAGATGATATCTCTTTGTGGTTTTAATTTGCATTTCTTTGATGATTAGTGTTGTTGAGCATCTTTTCATATTTCTATTGACCATCTGTATGTCTTCTTTAAAGAAGTGTATATTCAGGTCCTTTGCCCATTTTTTAACTGGGTTGGTTTTTTTTTTTTTTTTGGTGTTGAGTTTTGTAAGTCATTTCTGCCTTTCAACCCAGCAGACCTACTTCTGGGAGTATATTTGAAGAAACTCAAAACACTAATTCAAAAGAACATAAACACCCCCATGTCCATTATAATGTTACTTACAATTGCCGAGATGTGGAAGCAGCCCAAGTGTCCACCAATAGATTAGTGGATGAACTGACTATGGGACAGTTATACAATAGAATACTACTCAGTCGTAAAAAAGAAGACAATTTTACCCTGTGCGACAGCATGGATGGACCTGGAGAACATTATACTAAGTGAAATAAGCCAGTCAGAAAAAGACAAATACCATATGATCTCACTCATATGTGGAATCCAATGAACAAACTGCACTGACAAGCAAAATAGAGACAGACTCATAGATGGAGAGCAGGATGACAGGTAAGTAGGGGAAGGTAGGGGTAGAGGGATTGAGTGAAAAGGAAAAAGGACTCATGGACATAGACAACAGTGTGGTGACTCCTGGCAGGGAGTAGGGTATAGTGGGACTAAATGGTAATGGAAAAAAATTAATGTGAGGAATCCATGACATATTATGAAAACTTAAAATTAAGTAAAGCCGGTAAAATTTAACAAATAAAAAGACATATATATTGTGAATTGGGACATACAACATTATGAGGAAGTCAATTTTATCTGACCTAATTTTAAAAATTTATGTAAATACCATAACTTAAACAGGATAAATTTTAAATGGACCAATATTTAAATATAGAACATGAAACCATAAAAAACACTCAAAGAAAACATGGAAGGATTCCATTACAGGCTTAAATAAGAAAAAGCCTATCTAAATATAAATAAATATTTAAATATTGAAAAATAATTGTTATACTTGGCTACATAAAATTAAAAGAAAATTTCAACACAAAATGTACCATTAAACAACACCCAATATAAATACTAACTGGTATTAAAATACTTGCAACAAATATCAAGAAAAGGTGTTTATCACCCATATATAGCTTCTAAATTTTAATAAAATTAAATGAGAATGAGCAAAGTATATATAAGAAAATATAAATTATTTTTAATATATGAAACTACTCATAAGTGAAGTGAAATATAAAAGCTACATTGAGATACTGTTTTTCCTATCAGATTGTCAAAAATCCAAAATTGTGACACAGTATATTTGTGAGGCTGTAGGAAAAGAGTCAGTTTCATACATTGCTGATGGGGATGTAAATTGTTATAACCCTTAGAGAAGGAAATTTGGTAATATCTATTAAAGTTACAAATGCATACACCCTTTGACCCAGCCATTGGACTTCTGGAAAAGTCTCCTAGAGTTATTTTAGGATACCTGAAAAAATTATATACATAAATATATATGGTAACATTGTTAGTAAAAAATTGGTAGGAACCCAAATCTTCCCTCAAAAGGAGACTAGTTTTTTCATTTAGTGCTTTTATATCTTCAAAGTGGAAAAAAAATAGCTCCTGTTCCTAAACCTACAGCAGAGCTGGCTTAGATGTAGGAGATGCTTATATTTTTAACCGTTTATCTTTTCTTTAGGGCAAGATCACCAATATTGCTTAAGATTTATATGTGGCTACTTTAGTAAAGTTGAACATTTTTAAAAGGTAATTATATAACTAGGAGGAAATGCATCGTGGTATATTTTTGCTTGGATACTGGTGTTTATGGATACTTCATGAAACCATAATCAGGGCAAAAATACTTCCCACTGACAGCTTTCTAACCTTAGACAAAATATGCAGATGATATAAATAGTGTCTTGAGTTAGGTAGGCTGTGTAAGTTGAGACTATAAAATGATGGAAAATGCTCAAGTTAGATGTATTCTGCATGACTGCATTTACCTCCATTTCTTTTTAAGAACCCCATGATTTTGGTGAAATTTGTTTGATGCTGGTTTTATTTTGTCTTTTGGTAAATATAGACTCTTCAAAAGCAATTCAGAGAAAAGAAGTGGAGTCTCACTGGGTTGTAGTCAGCATAAATTCTGCCAGGCGGTCCTAGTTTAAGTACAAATCACTTTGTATTAAAAGGCTCATTTTAAGTGGGTCAGTCTGTATTAGTTGCACCACCTGAAATACTGAAGGCACACTTTTGTGCATTTAGTGTTTGGGGACTTTTTGGGAACACACTATATTTATATTCTATTAAACTAGGTCAGCTCCTTTGTTGGGACAATCCCAGAGGGAGCTATACATTTCACATAAAGGTAGCAAGAAGTGTTCTAGTGTTTTACTGGTTTTGTATCACAACTCATTCTGTTGAAGTCCAATTGAGTAGCATTCTATGTTCCAGTGAGTAAACAGTGATTCACTCATTTAAAAATATTTCCTTAGTGTCTAGTGTGCTAAACTTCATTGTACTAGGTGTTATAGGAAATATGAATTCCAGCTGTCAAGGAGACTGCTCTTTGAAAGGGTAGTAAGGTACACAAGTGCATAATTACAAAAAGGGCAGAAAGATGAGTTAGACAAAGCTGTTAAGTTTGAGGTGCAGATAAGTTACTCAAGAGAAGGTGTCAATGGTACCTAGAAATGAAGATGTACTGGATGATGCTCTGAAAGGGAGAAGAATGGTCCTGCTATACACATACCATTTTCTAATTAAAACAAGTAAATACATGAGATGAGATTTCTGATATTTTCAACACACCTTAATGTGAAAATGATTTTTATAATATTCATATAAGTAAAAACATGTGTTAATCAGAAAAAGCATTAAAACTACAATGATTAAGTGAAATTTTCATGTAGTGAGTTGCAGATTTCCAGGATTACAATCCACTCTTTCTTGTGGCATCTAGTTTCACACATTCAGGGAGTAATATTGAATTGTGGTTTAGTATTTTAATTAGGGCACTAACAACTTAGCATGTGTTAAAAGCAGATAAAATGTCTAAAAATCAGGTTATGGGAAGAATGCCAATTCAAATGAGTTGTTTACCTTTGAAAAAAGAAAGTTTAGAACCCATGATAGCTGCCATTAAACAATCAATATTATTTATTGTTATTTTAAAGAGCAGAAATAAGAAAGTCATAATGAAAGTTCCAAGGATGCAATTTTCAGCTTATGATGTGAAATAATTGGCCAACAATTTTATCTGTCCAAAAACAGGCCAAGGTATTTTGCTATTTGCAAGTAACCTAAGCAGCAGTGGGATGGCATTTGATCAGTTGCTTAGATGAAATGCTTCTTAAAGTTGAAGGTTCATTCGAACCACCTGCAGTCTTGAAAATGCTTTTGGTCACTAAATAAATTTCTTCCATATTTATAAGTCTATTATTTTATCACTTATGTTAGTCCCAATGCAGGTATTTGCTAAATACCATGGAGTAAAATGAAAGTCAGGGTCCCTAAGGTAATATAGTATTCCAGAAATAAGACAATTCATAGCACGTTCAGTGTGCATTAACTTGATCACCAGAAATGTTTCTAGTAGAAGTGTTGTAGAAACAGGCTTAGGGGCAGGCTGAGTTTTCATTGTAAATATCAAGTTAAGAACTTTCTGCATCCTGGGGATAATGGTATATCACTTTAGATTCTTATTCACCTGTAATATACTCTCAGAATAGTGGGTTGAGCCTACATATGTCTATTTTTTTATGTAAATAAAAAGTTACAGAATTAGACATTCCAGGGTTGGTATGACACCTCCATGAAGTAATCAGAGACTTAGTCTCCTTCCATGCTTCTTTTTACCTTCTTCAAAGTTCATTTCCATCCACAAAATAATCTTAAGATTTAATACAGCTGCTGGATATCCAACAATATCTTCATATTTCAGCATTGGAAAGGAAGATAAAGGTATTTCTCCCTTGGAAGCAAACATCTCAGAAGACTCATACAACTGCTGCTTATATCTCCCTGGGCAGAGCTTGGCCATATGATTGAACATTACTAAAAAGTAAGCTGGGGAAGATGGATTTCTGAGCTAAGCACATTGTCTAGGGTTTTGTTTCTAAGATATAATAAATGGATTAATGGACAATGGGAGTCATCTAGCAGTCTGTACCACTACTGGTGGGTCAATTACTAGCTTTGAATTGAAAGGGGGCACCTGCAAAAGACTCTCTTTGAAAGATAAGTAGAAAATAATAAAGAACAAAATGTTGATATTGTCTGTAATCAAGATAACTAGTCTTTAGACGTAAAGGAATCCTGGGGTTGTTGCGCTAGACTAGAGTAGTGACAGATGAAGTGGAAAGACAAGGCATTATAAGATGGGCATTACAAAGATCTGAACAGCAGAACTCAGTGAAGAGAGCTGGGTAGAGAGAGGGAGAAATCTAGACTTCCATTGAGGTTTAGACCCAAAAAGCCTTGGGAAAATGGTGAAATCCACAGCAGAGACAGGAATGGTGAAATGTTGAAAAAAAGATAAGTTTTGTTTCAGATATACTGGGTTTTCTGTCATGATGGAACATTCAAGGGGTGATGTGGAAATTTCTAAATCATGGTTAAAACTGTAGGATTATAGCTCAGAAGATAATCAAGTGTTGAAGGGTATTTCATATACTCTGCACTTCTACTTGGAAGTCTATTACTCATCTCACACTTTATTTGCTCAAAACAAAATTATCAACCATCTTCACTTTACTTTATATGTTAAAGGCACAGAGAATGCTGGCCTGTTTTAATATTATGCTCAACAAAATACCAATGCAGAGCCAAATATGCTAAAATGACTATGCTAAAACTGAGGTAGGATAAAACTCAAAAAACCAAATATAAATTATTTGCTATTTTCTACTCTTTGAGAATAGTTCCCTCTCTGAATTTTGAATTATTTTCTATAATTTAGTCTTTGGATGCCTTCAGATTTAATTAAGTTTTCTGTTTAAAAGAATGATAACCCATAAAAGCAAAGTGTCCCAATTTAGCCATCTTGCACAGCACTCTCCTACTAGGAAACTCAATTTTCAAAATTCCAATTCTATACCCATCTATTAATTGAAATGTAGACAAAGTTTCCTGTCTTTTCTCTTGTTAAGAAACTGATTTTCTCTTCCTATTATATTCCTATTGCTAGTAGTCAAGTGTTTTACGATATTAACCCATCTGAACCTGCCTTCAAGTGGTTAATAAAAGATCCTAGAACACAGCCTTGCTCTTAACCTGAGGTGCATTTTCTTTAATTGGATTGGATTTTCCCTTTCCTTCTTTTGTTTCTCTAACACCAACCAGAGAAAGAAACCAACTGAGTTCCTGGGATATATTAATTACAACATGTTTCTGCTGACCATGATTTGGTTTTCCATTATGGTCATGTCACCTTTCAATCATCTTATAACACAAAATATCTCATGGAGTAACTCTTTTGTAGTTTCTTATTTGCATTAACCAAGGAGAGGACAACTTACACCATGTGGGTGGGGAAACTCCTATGATGTCAAGTCATGAGGCAGACTCTTCCATTTCCACATTTGTAAAACTGCCAGGAGTGTGGGACAACCCACAGACACCTGGGTAACGATAGACACATTGCTTAGGTGAGCTGTGGCCTTCTTGGGAGAGATTGAAATTTGTTATCAAACAAGAAAGCTGGGAATGTTTTGAAAAATCTAAAAACACAAGAGAGAGAACTTCCAATCAAGATGGTGGTTATGTAAACACAGCTCACCTTCTCTCACAACCACAGAAAAAATTACAACTGAACTACAAAGCAACTATCACCCAGAATCATCAGGAAATCGAGCTGTATGGAAGTCTGACACTAAAGCATTGAAGATGTCACACTCTTTCAGATGGGTAGGTTGGGAAAAGATGTGGAGATGTGGAACGGGCAGTCTCATGCTCACATGTGGTGGATAAAAGTTGGGAGAGATATCTCACAAATGAGGAATCTCAGTCCCACAACAGACCATACAGCTCAGAGTTCCAATGCCAGGAAAATAAATCCCCATAACTTCTGGCTGTGAAAACCTGTGAAAGTTGAGACGTGGAAGAAACTTCAGGTTTCTCTGGTGTCTCCTCTTAAAAGGTCCCCAACAGAATTAGGACTTACACAGACTCACCTCCTCTGGGCTCCAGCACCAGGGCAGCAGTTGGAAGGGGACCAGTGGCATATGGGGAGAAACTGAAGTGTCCAGCATCAGGTTGAGTGTCTAAAGACAGATTCCTCCTGGACAAAACTCCAGAGGTCAGGCAGTGGCCATTGTCCCTTTTTCTGAGTCCTTCCTCATACAGAGCCACAGAGAAGTTACACCATATCAGAGACTCTAACAACCTGGTTCACAGGGGTTGCCCTTCCCAGGTGATTACCTAAGGCTCTGCCCCATCTAAGTTATAGGTGCATTTTCTACATTAGGCCACACTACTTACACAGGGAGTCAAAGCAGCTCTACCGAATACATAGAACAAACACAGGGAGGCTGCCAAAATGAAGCGACAAAGAGATATGTCCCAAATGAAAGAACAAAACAAACTCCAGAAAAAGAGCAAAACAAAATGGAGATAAGCAATCTATCAGGTGCAGAGTTCAAAACACTGGATGCTCAAGGAACTCATTAGGTACTTCAACAACATAAAAAATACTGGCAGAAATGAAGGTTACACTAAGTATAATAAAGAAAAATTTACAGGAAATCAATAGTGGAGTGGATGAAGCTGAGAATCAAATTGATGATTTGGAACACAAGAAAGAAAAAAAATCAATCAGAACAGCAAGAAGAAAAAAGAATCCAAAAAAAAAATGAGGATACTAAGGAACCTCTGGGACAACTTCAACTATACCAACATATTAATCATAGGGGTGCCAGAAGGAGAACAGAAAGAGGAAGAAATTGAAAGCTTAAAGAAAATTACCCTAATTTGGTGAAGACAATAGATATACAAGTCCAAGAAACACAGAGAAGTCTTAAACAAGACTCTTCATCCACAGAGAGGACCACAGCAAGACACATCATAATTAAAATGCCAAAGGTTAAAGATAAAGAATCTTAAAAGCAGCAAGAGAAAAGCAGAGTATTACCTACAAAGGAGTTCCCATAAGACTGTCAGATGATTTCTCAAAAGAAACTTTGCAGGCTAGAAGGGACTGTCAAGAAGTATTCAGAGTGATGAAAAGCAAGGACCTACAACCTACATTACTCTAAAAGCTGTCATTTAGAATGGAAGGGCAGATAAAGTGCTTACATGACAAGGTTCATCATCACCAAGGCCTTATTATATGAAATGTTAAAGGGACTTATTTCAGAAAAAGAAGATCAAAACTATGAACATTAAAATGGCAACAAATTCACAACTATCAAAATTTGAATCTAAAAAGCAAACTAAGCAAACAACTAGAAGAGAGACAGAGTCATACATATGGAGATCATTTGGATGGTTACCAGTCTGGAGGGGGAAGGAGGAGAATAGGGGAAAAGGTCCAGGGACATACACATTGGTAGGTACAGAATAGGCAGGGGTATGTTAAGGACAGTATAGGAAATGGAGTAGCCAAAGAACTTTTATTTGTGACCCATGGACATGAACTAATGGGGGATTGCAAGAGGGAATAGGGAGTACTGGGTGGAGGGGGGCAAAGGGTGAAACTGGGACAACTGTAATAGCATAATCAATAAAATATATTTTAAAAATAAAGATACAAGAGAACTCTCTTATTAATAGCATCATACTGGTGCACAGAATTTGTAGTTAATAGTGTGCTCTCACATGACACTCCTCACTGTCTTTTAAGATGGGCATGATGAGTGCTATATTCACTTTAGAGATGAGAACAGGATACTAAGAGAGCACAGTGACTTGTTCAAGGCCATGCAGCTAATATTGTCATGGACTGAGAAAAGTCTTACTTTCTTTTCACTGTTTTCATTTCTGTCTAGTGAAAGCAGATGGTACAGTGGAAACTGTTTTATGCTGATGTTGTTAAATGCATTGGATCCACAACATTGAATTGCATATATGAATTTATTCTATTCTTTTCTCCTACCCATACAAAAAGTATTCCCTCCTTTCCCCCAAATGTCTTCATTGTATTCTAAGACTTTATCAAACTACTTTCCACTCCCCAGGTGAACAATGCCGTTTATATATGGCTACAACTCCTTCCTCCCCATCCCCATCTCATCTACCAGTTTTGAAGCCTATTGTGTTTCTTTTCATGTGTAATAAAATGTGTTGCTCATTTCTCATAACCCAATGTTTAATCATGTATTTATATTAAAAATATAGTGAATCTAAAGAGCTAACACAGGGTCTAGGACATTGTGCATAGTCAATAAAAGCTATTATAGTGATGATGAGGATACAAAGGAGGATGAGGATGATATCTTTCCTATTATTTTCTTAACTAAAACATAAAAGATATTTTATTTGTATATAGCACAATATATACACATGGTAAGGCATCATTAGATATTTTAATTTAGTTAATAGGTTATCCATACAGGTGTTATAAAGATAGTAACAGAGACAAAATTTATATTTGCTTACAATGGTAAGTGGAGAGGTGAATATAAATAATTGTAGCAATGATCATTTTAAAGTAATGTAGCTGAATTACAAAGATATGGTATTTATGAGTTTGGTATGACCTTAGGGAGCATCTAGTCCAATTGTTCTAAAAGCATGGGCTCTCTATCAGCAGCAGTGCCTGGGAACTTGTTAGAAATGCAAATTTGCAGTCCCACTGAAGATTCTCTGAGACAGAAATTCTGGGGTTGGGGCCAGAAATCTGTGGTTTTCCCAGCCTTTCAGGTAATGCTGATGCACAATAAAGTTTGAGGACAACTGATCAAATCTGATCATCTAATGTGACAGATGAAAGAATAAGGTGCAGAGAGGTTTTAATGAGTAGGTCAAGGTCACAGAGTTAGTTAATGGCAAAAGAGACACTAGAATTGTAATCTTATAACTACTTAACCTTAATATTTCTCTCCATTGCTTTTTATACTTTTATTTTTAATTATTTTTAATACTCATCTGAAGAATGTTTATTGATGGGTGAGTGACAGAAAGTGAAAGACAGAGACATTGATGTGAAGGAGGCACATTGATCTGTAGTGTCCCATATGCCCATGACTGGGGATCAAACCTGCAAACTAGATATATGCCATGACTGGGAATCAAACCCACCAACTTTTGGTGTATGGGATGACAATCCAACCAACTGAGCAACTCGTCCAGGGCTTATTCTTCTTTTAATGTTCTTCTTTACCCAATTTATAGTGAAAGAATTCTGTCATAATTTTTGCAGCAGGTAGCAGTACTTGCTAGAGTATCAGAAAGCTTTAGCACCAGAGAAACAGAATATATTTTGGGCTTACTCTCTGTATAGCTATCTGTGGAAGCCTTCAAGAGAAAACCTGCTGTGACTGGAACCATCAGTCACAACCTCAAGTTGCAGTGCCTTTTGGATCTGTCTCGTTGTTAAAGCCAAAAACATGTGCTGATGACTAAAAAAAAAAACATGGGTAGTAGAGCCTGGCCATTTATTCCAAGAGTGAGATTTCTCTACTGCCAATCTTTCCTTTGCAGCTCCTTTTATGGTGGCTGAGCCCCTTGGAGCTGCTTGGCAGTCTAAGGCTGGCTCTTCCTTTCCCTGTCCTTTTACAGGTATCAGACCTCCACTATAGTCCAAAGGTGTTTGTACCTATGTCTACCCCCTCTTCCTTTTTGTTTTCCTTAAATTTCTTCCACTTCTAACTCTTCTTCGCATCTGGTTCCATGATGACCTGAGCTGACACATTATTCCCTGTAAGCCTCAGTTTTCAGAGTATAGAGTAAGGTCATAAGAGCCCATTCCTAACCAGAATTGGGAAATGATAAATGGTTTATAGTAAAACCAACTTATCTTACCATTAGTATTTTACTGTTAGTAAGATTATCAACATCTCAAGGTTATCATGCTTAAGTGAAGACATTAACATAAATGTCTGTGGCAGAAACATCTGTTGCTATGGAATATATAGGTGATCACTCATGTTTTCAGACCAAGTGGAACAACATGACAAATTCTGGCCAACATGCTATAAGCAGAGGTGATGTATTTTCCATTCAGGCCCAAACACAAGAGAATAAATGTCTTTTAAGGTGGGAACAGCAAACTCAAAGGAAAGTATTAAGATGATTGAGTTTTCATCTGCTTGTGATCTCTAATTCACAATGAATAAGTCATGAAACAAAACATTAATAATCTAAAAAAATGTGTTAAGCACTGAGATTTTGGGATTAATTTCTCACTATAGCTTAAACTATTCTATTTTGACTAAAACAATATGTAGTTTTTTAATATAACATCATGAAGGACTTCATCTGTCTGCTTCTCCATTCTCACCCAGGGAAGTGGCAGGACCTCAGCTGTGCTCTGGTAGGCTCAGCACAGCATGCAAGAGACCTAGGGGCCATGATAGTGGATGAGTAGAGTTGGCATTTCCATATTGGGGCTTGGGCTGCCTCTCCTCCAGGACCCTCCTTTTCAGACTGTGCATGGCACTATGGATGATCCAGAATAGTTCTCTTGGTGTGGAGATCAAGGAGATCACACTACTGTATCCCACAAGACACCTACTACATAATGCCATACCAGGAAGACTGGGATTCATAACAGACCTATCTAATACATACAAACAAATACAAAGAAACAGACAAAATGAAGAAACAGGCCCCAAATGAAAGAAATGAAGAATCTCCAGAAAAAGAGCTAAATAAAATGGAGGAAAGCAAACTATCATACATAGAGTTCTAAGTAATGTTATAATGATGCTCAAGGAACTTAGTGAGAACGACAACAGCATGAAAAAGAACATAGAAACCATGAGAAATAATCTGTTGAAACTAAAGAATACCATATCTGAAATCAAGAATATACTGAAGGAATAAAATGTGGGTTAGATGAAGCAGGGGATCAAATCAGTGATTTGGAAGATGAGGTACAAAAAGACATCCAATCAGAGCACGAGAAAGAGAGAGAGAGAGAAAGAGAGAGAGAGAGAGGGAGGGAGGGAGAGAGAAAGTTAGTCTAGGAAACTTTGGGACAACATACAGTGTAACAACATCTACATCCCAAGGGTACCAGAAGGAGAAAAGAGACAGCAAGGGTTCAAGAATAATTTGAATAAATAATGACTGAAAACTTTCCTAACCTGTTAAAGGAAAAAAGCACCAAGTCCAGGAAGCAGAGATGCCCCAAACAACTTATACCATACACAAGAATAAATTCAAAATGGATAAAATACTTACAAGCAAAGAGGTCCACACCAGGACATATCATAATTAAAATGACAAAGGTTAAAGACAAAGAGAAAATTGTAAAAGCAGCAAGAGAAAATCAGATAAATACCTACAAGGGAGCTCCAATGATCCTGTCAGCTGATTTCTTAATAGAAATATTTCATGCTAGAAGTGATTGGAATGAAATTAATATTCAAACTGATGAAAAGCCAAGACCTGCAACCAAGGCTACTTTACCCAGCAAGGCTATCATTTATAGTGGAAGGAGAAATAAAGAGCTTCCCAGACAAGAAAAAGCTAAATGAATTTGTTACCACCAAACCAGTATTACAGAAATGTTAAAAGACCTACTATAAGTAGCCCTACCCTTCACAATAGCATGGAGAGATCTGGAGGGCATTATGCTAAGTGAAACAAGCCAGGAAGTGAAAGAAAAATACCATATGATATCATTTATAAGTGGAACCTAATCAACAGAACAAACAAGCAAGCAAAATATAACCAGAGACATTGAAATAAAGAACGACTGATGTAACCAGAGGGGAGGGGAAAAGATAGTGGGGAAAAATAGGAGAAGGTTTGTCGAGGATCATATATGAAGGACATATGAACAAAGCCAAAGGGGGTAGGATTGAGGGTGGGAGGTGGGGATGGGTGGGACGGGAGGACTGGTGGAGGGGAAATGGAGACAACAGTACTTGAACAACAATAAAAAAAAGTACCAGAAGAAGAAAAATTAAAAAGTAACAAAGTTGAAAGAATAAAATGGCAATAAATACATACCCATCAAGAATCACTTTAAATATAAAGGGCTTAAACACTCCAATCAAGATACAAAACATAGCCAGATGGATAAGAGAGCAAGATCTGTATATATGTTGCCTATAAGAGACACCTTGAAATGAAAGAAACACACAGACTAAAAGTAAAGGAATGGAAAAAGTTATTTCATGCAAATGGAAATGAAAAAAAAAGTGGGATAGCAACATATATATCTAACAAAACAGACTTTTAAAAAAGGCTACATAGTAAGAGACAAAAGACACTACATAATGATTAAAGGAGCAACCCAAGAGGATATAACTCTGGTAAATATTTATGCACCCAACATAAGAGCACCTAAATATGTAAAACAAATCATGATACACATAGGAACAGATTGACAGCAATACAGTCATAGTAGGGGATTTTAACACCGTATTAAGATAAATGGAGAGGTCTTGCAGACAGAAAATCAACAAGGAAACGGTGACCTTAAATGAAACACCAGACCAGATGGTTTTGATTGATATCTTTAGAGGATTTCACCCCAAAGTAGCAGAATATGTATTCTTTTCAAGTGAACAGGATTACTATCTATTATAGACTACATTAGGACAAAAAGAGTCTCAATAAGCTTAAGAAGATTGAAATCATGTCAAGAATTCTCTCTGACCATAATGGTATGAAACTAGAGATCAACAACAGGAAAAAAATGAAAAAATACTGAAAGTCAAGGAGTCAAAATAACATGTTGTTCAACAGTGAATGGGTTAACAGGGAGATTAAGAAAGAAAGAAAAAGTTATATTGAAAAAATGAAAATAGAACAAAATAACCCCAAATCTAAAGCAGTCCTAAGAAAAAATTCATAGCATTACAAACCTGTCTCAGGAAACAAGAAAAAAAAATAAACAATCTAACTTTACACTTAGAGAAACTGGAAAAAAAAGCTAATGTGAGTAGAATGAAGAAAATAAGAAAGCTCAAATCTTGAAATTTAAAAAAAAATAGAGTTTAAAAACAATACAGAAGATCTGTGAAATCAAGAGCTGGTTCTTTGAAAAATATTGATAAATCTTTCCACAAACTCATCAAGAAAAAAGCAAGAAGATCCAAATAAATACAGTCAGAAAAAAAAAGAGAGAGAGAGAAGGACCATCTGACACCAAAGAAATAAAATGTATTGTAAAAATATATTACAAACAACTATATGCCAATAAATTGCACATTCTGGAAGAAATGGGTCAATTTGTAGAAACATAGAAACTTCCAAAACTGAATCAAGAAGAATCAGAAAATCTTAACAGACAGATTACAACTAGTGAAATTGAAGCAGTAATCAAAAAGCATAATAAATAAATGTCCTCAATACAGATGGTTTTAGAGTTGAATTTTATGAAACATTGAAAGAAAAACTAACACCTATTCTTTTTAAACTATTCCAAAATATTCAAGAAGAAAAAATTTCCAAGCCCATTTTATGAGGACAGCATTATCGTAATTTCAAAACCAGATAAAGACACTACAAAAATAAAATAAAATAATTGGTCAACAACCATGATGAAAATAGATATTAAAATCCTCAACAAAATATTAGCAAACAGGATTCAACAATACATTTAAAAGACTACACATAATGATCAAATGGGATTGATTCTGGGAATGCAAAGTTGGTATAATATCCCAAAATCAATTTACATGATACACTACAGAAACAAAATGAAAGATAAAAAACACATGATCATGTCAATAGATGAAGAAAAAGCATTTGACAAAATTCAGCACCCATGTCTGATTAAAAGCTCTCAGTAAAGTGGTAATAAAGGGAACATGCTTCAACAAGATAAAGGCCATATATGGCAAACTCAGAGTCAACATCATACTCAATAGGCAAAAACTAAAAGCATTTCTTTTAAGATCAGGGACAAGACAGTGTTGCCTCTTTTCATGACTCTTATTCAACAGTGTACCGAAGTCCTAGCCACAGCAATCAGATAAGAAGAAATAAAAGGCATCCAAATTGGAAAGGAGGAAGTAAAACTCTAATTATTTGCAGATGACATTATGTTGTATGTAA
This sequence comes from Trachops cirrhosus, assembly GCA_028533065.1. Classification (NCBI taxonomy): domain Eukaryota; kingdom Metazoa; phylum Chordata; class Mammalia; order Chiroptera; family Phyllostomidae; genus Trachops; species Trachops cirrhosus. The sequence goes on from CM052546.1 coordinate 38,405,307, forward strand.
AAACCCATAAAGACTCCAACAAAATGCTAACAGATCTAATAAACAAATTCTTCACAGTAGCAGGATACAAAATTAATATTTATAAATTGATCATGTTTCTTTATACTAATGATGAAGTATCAGAAAGAAAAACTAAGAAAACAATTGCATTTACTATTACAAAAAAATAATAAGGTACCTAGGAAGAAATATAACCAAAGAGGTTAAAAAAAAAAACCCTGTACTTGGAAAATTATGCAATACTAAAGAAAAATTTAGGAAGATACAATTAAGTGGAAGCATATACCATGTTCATGGATTGGAAGAATTAACATCATTGTAATGTCCATACTACCAAGAGCAATCTGTAGATTCAATGCAAGTCCTATTAAAACACACATGGCATATTTTACAGATCTAGAAAAAATATTACAAAAATTTATATGGAACATAAAAAGACCCTGAATAGCTTCAGCAATCTTGAAAAAGAAAACAAAGTTGAGGGGTCACAATATCTGACATCAAACTATACTGTAAAGTCACTGTAATCAAAACAGTCTAGTACTGGCATAAGAACAAGAATATAGATAACTGGAGCAGAACAGAGAACCCAGGAATAAATCCATGCTTTTATGATCTATTAATATTTGACAAAGGAGGCAAAAGCATACAATGGAGTAAAGACAGTCTCTTCAATAAATGGTGTTTGGAAAATTAAACAGATAAGTGCAAAAAATGAAGACCTCCAACTTACACCATACACAAGAATAAACTCAAAATGGATAAAATACTTAAATGCAAGTCATGAAACCATTAAAATCCTAGAAGAAAACATAGACAGTAAAATATTAGACATCTCTTGTAGCAACATTTTTGCTGATATGTTCCCTAGGGCAAGAGAAATAAAGGAAAAAATAAACAAATGGGACCACATCAAACTAAAATCCTTCTGCACAACAGAAGTAACCATCTACAAAAATAAAAAGGGAACTAACTGTATGGGAGAACATATTTGCCAATGACACATCTGTCAAGGCGTTTATTTCCAAAATATATAAAAAACTTATACATCTCAACACCAAAAAAGCACTAATTCAATTGAAAATGAGCAAAAGACCTGAATAGATACTTCTCTAAGAGGACATACAGATAGCCAAAAGACATATGAAAAAAGGCTCATCACCAATCACGAGAGATGCAAATTAAAAACAAAAAAGTATCACCTCATACCTGCCAGAATGGCTATCATCAATAAATCAACAAACAACAAGTGCTAACAAGGATGTGAAGAAAAGGGAACCCTAGTGCACTATTGGTGAGAATGCAGACTGGTGCAATCACTGTGCAAAACAGTATAAAGTTTCCTCAAAAATATAAAAGTGGATCTGCCTTTTGTCCCAGTGATTACATTTCTGGTAATATAGTCTAAGAATCCTGTGTTCATAGCAGCGCTATTTACAATAGCTGAGATTTGGAAACAGTCCAAGTACCCATTTAGACAATGGAATACTATGCAGCCATAAAAAAGAAACATTACCTTTTGTGACAGCATGGATGGACCTGGAGATTATTATGCTAAGTGAAATAAACCAGAGAAAGACAAAAACCATATGGTTTCACTTAGATTGTAATCTAATGAACAAGATAAACTGACAAACAAAATAGAAACAAAGGCGTGGACATATGGAACAGACTGACAGCTGTCAGAGGGGAAGGAGGAGGACTAGATGACAGAAGGTGAAGAGCTCAACTGAAGAACATAGGTGCATGACCCATAGACACAGACAACAGTGTGGTGAAGGCCAGAGGGAAGGGTAGATGCAGGGGATGGGTGGAGGCCAGGCAATGGGGGAGAAAATGGGGTAGTAGTGTCACCAATAAAAATTAAGAAAAAAATACAGCACCATAAAAATATTAAACAATTTAATTTTAACCACCCACTTTCTAGCATTATTTTAATTATACTTGAGAGAGGATTGCATTATTACAGAGTAAGAATGAAAATTATAATTTAAGGTCAAAGGAAAACAAGACTAGATTTAGAAAAAGATATTAAATTTAAGATAAGAAAAATCAGTCATTTTGTGGGGGCATCTTATTTGAAAATTATTAATTGAAAAAAATCCTAGCATTACTTTTAAAAAATCTAGAGTCTGTATAAATTAGATATAGCCATAGTCTTTCTGAGCTTTATAATCTAATTACATAGTAGAAGGAACTTTGCCCCTCGTTAATTTACTAGAGTAAAATAGTCAGTATTATTAAAATAAGGAATTTTAATTATGTTTTCATTTTTTATAATTCACTCAACTTTGAATGGGCCACTTCTAAAGTGTGCTAATTTCTGTCTAACTCGACTTGTATACACTGGTGGCAGCTCAGTTGAAGCTATAAAAAGTACCAGCTGGTTTTGGCCTTTTCGATAGTTGGTTTGTTGTTTAGTTGGAAATTCCACTCTTTTTTGTTCTTAGAACACAACCAACCTGCAGGAGGGACTTGCAATGGCCAGTCAGTCCGAACAGGCAATAATGGAAAGGTCAAAACAGGAGAAGGGCCAGATTTCATGGCCTAGATAGCATTTGAAGTGTCACCTCTTCATTGCCGTCAGATAAATGGCAAGGAACAGACTGGTCCACACTGCCTCTCCAGGGATAAGATTTCAATCAGAAATACATTGAAGGGAGCCAACATCTTATATTTGGAAGCAGAGAAGTGAATTTTTCTATGCTTGTTTGAAGACAGGATCAAAACTTGTAAAACTTGGAGCTTCACAGTGGCATAACCTAGAAAAGCAGTTTATAACTACCCTTGGGCCCTCATAACTTAACAATGGAAAAGGTAATACTACAATAAATTACTCACTTTGTGATTTGCCATAATATAAGAAATAAACAACACTTACCCTTATGGCAAAAGTGGAGAAAGAGTGAGTTCAAGGGCTCACAGCAGACTTCACTAAATCAATATCTAACTAAAACAGAGAGGTACAAACAACGTTTACACAGTGAAATGGCTGTAGAATGGGGTCATTGTCAATCCACTCTTTTTTAAGTAATAAATCTGCTCAGTTTTTTTTCTTTTGAAAGCAGATCCATTAAAATGTGTAGCATCTTGTATGCGTACAGATTCCACATTCATAAAACAGTAATAACAATCCAAATTTAGAGGATTGTTATCATTCAATGAGGTCATTTTGGCACATTGCAGGCCCTGAGCAAATGTTCCTATTTGCCAACCTGCTTCATGTGGTGTCTATACAAAGTGCATCAAATATATTTTGCAGCGACATAAATCTTGTCATTATGAGCCTAAGTCTCCCATGTTTTGGTGGTTGTGCAAATAGCAGTAAGTCGGATTTCACCAAAGGTTTTTGTTTTGTTTTGTTTTGTTTTTCATGGTTAGTGTCAAGTAGTGGCTTGGTTTTCACCTCTGGCTTACATCGCAACTCTTGAAGGAAGATTCTCTGCCTTCAGCAAAGCAGTCTATGAGTTTGTCACTCTTCCATGGCTAAAAACATAATGTTCTCTTTACAGAGAATGCTTAAGAAAGGAAATTTGCCATCATCTCATGTCCAAAATATCCCCCTAACATGGAATTTACAGGACTATTAAGCTAAGAGAAAGCTAGGATCATGTCTCCCCTGGGGTATTGGATACTGCCCCTGATGCCCTACTTTAAAAGCATCACAAGTGTAGAAGTTTTAGGTTTAACAGGCCTAAAGTGATTACATAATAAAAGCTTGAACAGCTGTATCTATGAATAATACTTAAAAGTATTTTGGTACAAAAGTTACTCTGATGAGAGCACATTTTTTTTGGACTGGAAATGACCAATTTTGGACTAAAGTGAATGGAATTTTTTTCCCCTCTGGAAACACAATGTAGATAGAACTGAGTGGCATCTAAGGGAGAGAGAGAGACACCAAAATAGGGAAGTACTCAGGGGGAACAAGCCATTGCCAGAATTCAAAGTAATTGGTAGCAAACACTTCTCAGTGCACATTAGACATTTCTATACAACTACTATTAAGTCTTGTTATTTTATGTAAATGTTCAGCAGTTGCATCACATAGACTGAAAGGGGTTATTTTTGCATATTTTTATGAGCATTGACAGGTATATCCAATGCAAATCACCTAGGGCAAAAACAATGCCATGTGAGAAATCTGAATAATGGTGGCTCCAACAGATGGATTTTACCTTCCCAGAATCTCTATCACTTTCCAAAAATAATAGCCTTTAATATGAACAATAGGTAATTTCTTAATCGAGTTCAAGTGTAAGTAAAAGTAGTTTTAAAGAACTTTACTACATTAATTGATTTGTTATATACAATGTAGGCAAAAATATTATTTACTATGTGATAGAGTTTCTTTCAAGACATACATATCCTCTAGTTTCTGTTTCTAATGTGACCACCCAAATGCCACTAAAGACCCTCTGAAACCATCATGGAATTTGCTAGGCAATTCTACAAACTTGCCACAGCATTCCAATGCTTTTGCATCAATATTTAGCAGGAGGATGGATTTGAAATTCATATCAGAATATCCGTTGTTTATTTAACAGATATTTACTGAGTAGTGTCTAGGTGCCAGACATTGAGCTTGATATTGGTCATACTGCTTTATGACATCTAAAAATGTTCATTATTAAACTTAGAGAAAATTGTATGAGGTTGTATTCTACAGTATGAAATAGTAAATTCCATTTGTCCTCTCTCTTTTTTATTTATTTCATATTTTTACTTTTCTAAAGCTGTATTTAAAATTTTTTAATGCTAGAGATAGCTATATATTCATAATCATTCCTGTCCCCATGCTGAGACCGAAGTAGGGAACTCCCTCAGTAACAATAGCTCTTCCACACTGTGCTGAACATGTTCAAATACACAGTGAGTTACCAACCAGATGATAAGAAAATCCAAAACCATATTCTATGATGCCTGGTAAACATTTAAACATTTAAAGGGTTGTGGTCTAGAAGAAAGATTGAGATATATTCTAAATGATGCCAAAAACTAAATCTAGAGTAAGAGCTGAAAACTATATTGAAATATATCTGCTACTATAAGACCCATGTAATAGCAATAGCAAAGATAGAATTGGTTACTTAAAGGCAATGAGTTTAAGAATAGAGTAGGAATTCGGAAAAAAAATGGTATAGGACAATTTCAAACATCAGGTTGAGGCCAGGGTTATAAATCCATTCCAGTTATGACAGGCAATAATTCCAAGGAAATAAAATGACGCTTAGGGATAACACATATAACAAGTTCATCTGAGTCACAGGAGATAAAAAATTATAAAGTTTAAAGAAGATTCATAGAGTTATAGACAGGTTTCCTGATAGAGAAGGTCAATGTCACACAAAGAGGACTGATGTCCCTTGTGCATTGGAATTGAGTAGCTGGGCTCTGACACTGTGTAGGAGCAACTGGATGCTGAGAAAGAGACATAGAGTGGTCCAAATAGTATAAAATCTCAACACATTAATATTTCTGTTAATTTAACCCAGAATGTTATGGTATATGTGTCATTAGGAATGACAAAAATTATTACTAAACATGAGATTAGACTCTTCTTGAAATATCAATAGAAGCATAATAATTCCCTTCTAAAATAGATGACACTGATGCTACATAATCAACACACTAAAGGGAATAGCATACAGAATTATAGGTTAGATTATTATTTCTATATTGATTTTTCCCTTAGGAGTTTTTCATTAGCTGTTAAGTCTATTACTTTTACTCAATCCTGAGTACAATATCAAATTTCTCTTTGCTTTTTTTTTTTTTTTTTTGAGGAGGTGGGGGACTATGGAGTGACTATGTCTGGCTTTCCTTTTTACTTATTGTTACTACCAGGTATAAATTGATTAGCCAAATAAATGGGTAAATGAGCTGTAAATAATGCCCAGTGTTGGGGAGAAGGTGCTTCTTCTGTCTCATATTTACAGTGTTGCTCAGGGCTACCTTTCTTTTCACCTTTGTAAGTGCAGTGTGAGTTCCGTGTTCCAGGATTCACAAACACCTTAAGAAGTTACATATAGTAGGAGGATATTTTATTATCCTCATTATTCCCATCCTGTAATGATTCAAGCAACATCAAGAACTCATTATAATGCTGTCCTTAAGGTAAGGCCGATATCAAGCAAAGTGATAAATTCCTTACTTTTGAGTTCTTAAGTACATTTGGGTAGATGTAGAGAAGAAAAAAAAAATCTTGAAAGCCACACCTTTTATACAGGAACTAAGTATTTTAAATACAAAAAGAATATTTGATTTGACTTCTTTGGCTTTAAATGTGGAAGAGCTAAGGCAGTGAAATAAGAACAGATGGGTCATGTAAGTGGAGAAATGGAAACTGTAAGAAAGAATCAAAAGGAAATACTAGAAATTAAAAACACTGTAAGAGAAATGAAGAATACCTTTCTGTGCTCATCAGAAGGCCACAGAAAGAAACAGTAATCTTGGTGATATATCAATACTTCAAATTTCAGAAACTAAAGTGTAAAGAGAAAAAGAAATGAAAAAGGTAGAAAGACTATCCCAGAATCATGGGATGATTACAAAAGGTGAAACATAAATTTAGTGAGGATAATGGGTAAAAAAGAAAGGAAAAGAAGAAATAACTTTTCAAAATTAATAAAACACACCAAAATCATATTTAGGAAGTTCAGAGAACACCAACTATGAAAAATATTTTAAAAATCTTCATCTTGGCATATCATACTCAAATTGCAAAAAATCAAAGACAGAGAAACTCTTGCAAGATGCCAGAGGGAGAAGACACTTCACTTAGTGAGGACTAAAGATTTCAAAAAAATTATATCAGACTTCTCTTCAAAAGCCATGAAAGCAAGAAAGTGTAATGAAAATATTTAAAGTGTTAAAAGACACAAACAAACAAACAAACTAGAATTCTTTATCCAGTGAAGTTATTCTTCAAAAGTAAAGGAGAAATAAAGACTTTCTAAGACAAAAAAAATGAGAGAATTTATTGCCAGTAGATCTGTCTTGTAAGATGTTAAAAGTTCTTCAGAGAAGGAAAATGATGGAGTCAGAAACTTAACCACATAAAGAAGTACATTAGAGAAAGAATAAATGAAGGTAAAATAAAATCCTCCATTTTTCTTATTCTTGATTGATTCAACAGAAGCAGGTTTGTTCAAGGTAACATTAGTGACAATGTGTTCAGAAGTTATAGTTTAGGGATAAGTGGTACAAATGACAGTAATGCTATAAGAAATGGGGAGGAAGAAGTGGGAATACTCTATTATCAGGTATATGCACTACCAATCAAGGGGTAGAGTATTATTTTAAAGTGAACTTGAATTGTTTATAAGTGCATGTTGCAAACACGAGGGTTACCACTAAAAACAAAGAAATGAAAACACATAGTACATACACACTCCATAAGCTAGAGTGTAAGAAAGACTGTGTAATGATACTACAACTCATCAAATTAGAATGGAGTTTGGTCAAAGAAGAAGAAAGAATGGATTAATAGGGGTGTTCTTCAGTTCCTGAGAAGTGGCCCATGTCCCACTGTGGTTGGAGATAACAGGGGCAGTAGAACTCCTCAGAGAAATACCAGACAAGCTGAGAGGATTCCAAAATGGAACCCATCATTTTCTAGTTTGCTCTATGAAGCCTGGAATACTGCAATCCTCTTAGAGAAATTCAAGGTCCTATGTGGCATTTGAGTAAAGGAGTAGCAGCTGCTGCAGGGAATCAACAGGTAGATTTCAAGGCAACATTGTGTTCCTCACACCAAAGGTGCTGGGTGTTCAGACCTTCCCAAGAGGAGCTTCGCAATTGGGGTGAGGAGGTCACTAATGCATGGAATTTTTAACTGGAAGACATCAAGAGACTGTGATCATAAGCTGTAAGTTCGGCTAATGGCTTCTGCTAAACTTTAGTTTCTGTTTCTTCCCAAATCCAGTATAAGGTCTTGCTCCACTTAGTGATCTCCATCTGTGTTTCCTTTCAGCTTTTAATAGCCTAACCTTCCTCCCAATTACCAAGACTAACTGAGAGTTGAGAGGCTCTTGTTAGTATGGCTTATTTCTGAGTAGAGATTCAGAGAGTTCACAGGCCGCCTGGTCCATGGATCGGCTGTGTCAGCTCAGTGCACTCCTGGCCTGACCTGGTGAGGCTGGACACAAGACCTCTGGGCTGAGCATGTTTCTGTCTGGGGAGGTCCCCCTGGTGCACAGCAGCTTCCCTGAGAACAGGTTGTTGTCATGACCCACAAAATAGTTGATTCTGACTTGTTTGATAATAGATATCAAACAAAAACTATTCTGTAATCAATCTTTGTTAAGATGAAATTATAGGTATAAAAATAACATAGTTAAGTGTCAGAAGTTATAGTGGTAGTACTTTTCATTAACCTTTTTATGTTCTTTAGACAAATCATACATATATCAGTAGTAACAATAATGGGAGCTAACAATTGCAAATGCCTACTATGTGCCTGAATTTTATTAGTTGCTTTATACAAAATTATTAATTTTATCCCCACAACCTGTGAGGTGGATATTGATATTTCATCCAGTAATGAGGAAATTGGGAGTCTAAGAAGCTTAGTAATTCAAACACATAATTTTTCACCTTATAGGACATTTGCAAATAATTTTTTATTGATTGAGTAAAGATAAAAGGATAATTTAGAGACAAAAGAAAGAAACAAAATAAGGGAAAAATCTATCAGAAGTTTATTCTAGATATAGTGCTTTTATACAAATAATTAAACTTTGATTATTTTGCAAAAACAAGGAATACTAAGAAGCTTTAAATTAAACTTAGACATCCATGATGTGTCATTCTTATAATACTGGTCTGTAAGAGTTCATTGGGAAACAGAAAAGTTAGACTTTTGCTTGTTTTTGCAATTTATTTGCTGCAGAAACTTGACCTAAGTCCCACGGTGTTTCTGATTTTATGGTCACTACCACCAATGAATCCTCATCAAGTGCTTTTACGAATATGGAATACCTGTACTAGATAGAAATGGACATGATATTTTGGATTAGCAAGTCTGAGTGCTTAGTCTGAAGACCAGAGAATAAGCATTATGCATATTAGGTGCAAAAGTGATAAATGGTCCTGGTGAGTCACCAGCCAACTCACTGATTAACATAATGAATGCATAAGTACAATGCATGGCTTGCTGTATTGGAAATCTTTGGTAAATACATATGAGACAGAACTAGTTCCCCTCCTCCTGATTTGGTCCATTGGTAAAGTCACAAGAATCGTAAGTAGGATTCATCTTGCCTTCCAGCTCCTATCAGTTGTTAGAAGCCTGGGGTCCTGTGTGGAGAGACTGGTGATTTTATCCAGGTCATGCAGGAAAGAAGGCTGTGAGGTAGGAAAGAAGGCTGTGAGGTAACAAGGATGTAGGAGAGAAAGGGCATGGTTTGTGTGAAGAAGAAACTTTCAAGCTCCAAGATCGCTTTTTAGTAATACAGAACTGGGTTGGAAGTCTTGCTTTGTCACTTAACCAAGTAACCTAGGATATACTGAGTCTCAGCCTCTTTATATATATAACAAAGTATCTAATACCTACATTTTGTGCTATTTTAAGTGTGTCATTACATGAAGCACCTAGCACAACATCTGGCAAGTAGTAGTTGGACAATATATATTAAATTCCTTGACTGAAAATACAATTTCTTTAATAGATGACATGGTAGACAGGAGGTTCTCAGTATAGCATTCGTTGTAAATGAGATCCAGAATTCATGTATCTCTTAGGGCTCTGGACTACTTTTACCCCTGAAGACCTCTCTCAGTATGAATTTTTGCCATTTTGTTTGCAACTATGCAACCTTAGATTTATGTATTTATCATCTTCTTCTGCTTCTCCTTTGCACAATTTTTCTCTGATTTTTGGATTTGTTATATCAATGAATGTCACTAATGTTTGTGGCTGGACTCAGCACACAAAATCTGGGACTCAAGGAAGCCTCCCAAGGCTAATATTTTAATAAAAGAAATCTAAGTATAAATTATGAAGAAAAGATTGTCACAGAGTTGTCTTACTAGAGATTTGTTCTGTTCTCTGGAGAACCTGTATCCAGTCCCCTTGCAGTTGAGTCAGCCACAAGCTCCCAAATCATCATGAAAATTGCAAGCACCTATTCTGAAGGCCCTCAAATACCCATTTTCTAGTTTAGATCTATTGTATAATTGAATAACTGGAGAGAGCCAACTGCTTATTTTCTTTTCCTTTATATCTGTGTTCTCCTGGACCTTCTTGCCTCTCAGTGCCCTTTACCTGATGCCTTCCAGACCAAGTTTGCAAAGGACTTTTCTGGCTGAGGCAACCTAGGAAGCACTCAGCCATCAGCTCACAGTTACAGTCTGAGGGGAAGAGAAGCCTGCAACTCAAATGCTAGGCTCCCACTCTGTCAACCTCCTCACCAACTTTTCAGCTAGATAATAACCATGATTAATATAAGAACAAAATGACTTTAAATCTTCCTTCTTTCCCCCATGCCTCCCTCCCTCTCTTTCTCTCCTTTCTTCTCCCAGTGTGGAATGCGTCCTGTTTCTCTAATAATCTCAATGTGTTCATCTGTCAAACGGAAAGCTGTCCCACTGTCTTCAGTGCAGAGCACTTCAATCACAGCAGCTGTGCGAGCAGACTGAGAGCCAAGCTCCTCATTTGTTTTGGCTAACGCTGAAGAATCAGTTTAGGCATCCCCTAGAACAAAATGGTGCATGGGAACAGAGCCAAGCTATGGAAGAAAAGCAGCAAAGTTGCAACAGATTATTTGTCTGATAAAACAGAAGGAGAAAGTATGAAAACCTGGATCCTTTTGAATCCAGCCTCCTTAACATATTCTCTATTTGCAACACAGAAAACTTACTCTATTATCATTCAACAGGTGCTAGGAACTGTAGCTTTTTCGAATATTAATCAGTGTAGCCTTGGCAACAAAAACTTAGGAAGTAATAAGGGGATTTCCAGATTTCTTAGACTACTTCTATTGGGTACTCAGCAGAGATTCAAGATATATATAGTTTGTGCTTGCTAACAGGAGCCATAATGTGGAAAATACCATCACCATCTGTGTTGTCAAAGCACACTGTGCATACCTGTACCTCAGGTATGTATTATATTGATAGAAGATGATGTTTACTTTGTGTCTCTTACCTAGGATGTAAGCTCTCTAAGATAAGTTTATCTTTCCCTTAATTCTCATTTTCAGAACTAGCACATAGTAGCCACTCAATAAATATGGGTTGAATTGTTTAGTTGTTGAACTAAATTGCATAAATGCGTAACATGTTCATATTTCAATTTCATTGAGAAGGTTTGAGTAAGTATGGTCACGTCTGGAAATTTACAAGCTCGGTTCATCTTAAAAGACCCATCTATAATTCCACTTTCATCCATTTGATAAAAAAGACCAAAACTACATGAATATAAACTAATTGGGTCATTAAGCCAATCCCAATTTGTGGCTATGTACACCCAGATAGCTGAGAAAAAAAGTAGAACTTGGAAACATATGACTTTACTTTTTTTTTTCTGATTTATCAGAAAATGGCTAACACTGACCTTTTCATTTTGATATTATAGATTTAATTAGAGAACAAATAATGAAGCCAAACTCCAATCAGAGCAAAATGAAATTAAATAAAAATCTTAATACACTAAATGCCTCAACAACTTTGAAGATGTATCTCAAGATTGGACAACTTTTATATGATTGTTCTCATACTGGTCAGCCTGTCTGGACAGGCTTGTGTCCTGGGAAATATCTAAATTAGGTACTTCTCTAGGACAACATAAACCAGCACTGAGCACTGGCAGACTGCTGATGTTGTAGTGATCTGTTGCCTGAATTTCCAAGTCTTACATTAAAGCACCACGGTGGAGGGCATGAATGGATCATCCCTGAAAGCTGGAGTATACTCAGTACCTACTGAAACACTGGCTGGAAAATGTAGGGGCAAAGAATTCTTAGCTACAAATCAGTAGTTAGATCTACTTTGCATGGCTCTCTACCCAAATCAGTGTCTGCTGGGATAAAGACACTGAAGGAGTAGCCTTCTCCATAGTCAAAGTTAAGAGGATTGCTGTCCTTGTGCTGCTGCAGGAGACAGCCAGCTCTGTTGACTCCCTCCACAGAGGCAGAGATGATCCAATCAACTTCGCCTGCCTCAAGTGTCCTGTGTGTGTGTTTCCATGTGCTCCATGCCCCTTCCACATTATTTCAACAGTAAATAGTTTATTTTGTTTGACTCATTGTTTTCTATACACAAATTTATCTGATAACATTTGGTTTAGATTATTAAACTTATCAAAATATTAAAGTAGAGTTGTTTAGCTCTGTGATGTTAGTTTGATCAAAACAATTTTTGTTTCCTGTTGCTTTTTTAAAAAAAGTAATACTGTGTATCTAGCTGTAAATGAAAATAGTTAAATATCCAGGTAATTTAACTTCATCTTATCAAATAGTATATTTGGGAACATCACATATTTGGGAATAAAATAAATCTTTGTTATGTCCTGATAGACAGTTGATGTTGTGTACTTATAGCCTATGTAAAGTAACATTTAAAAAATTAACATTATTGAAACATAAATAGAACAATGATGTGATTCTTCAGTATAAATGTGATATTTATGTCAAATAAGCATGGGATTTAAATAAAGTAATTTAATTCCCAAAAACCCATTGCACTTAGCAGAAAACTCTGCATAATGCACACAGCCCTCTTGTAACACTAACCCATAAGCCAAACTCTTTGAATTACTACTGAACATTTCAATCTGATCCAACCAAACATATTATATATGTGTCTATACGTATGTATGTTAAAGAACTGGAGCCTCCTAGGCAGAAGGTCTTAAACAACATAGCAAATGTCAACTTTGCACCCAGAAATGGTGGGAACCCTAAATCAGAGTATTATATACTTAAACTAATTTGTTCCAGTTAGATACACTCAAGTATCAAATGCTTATTCAAAGAAATACCATATATGTCTTTTCTATGGATGACTGTCCCTATTTATTTGCCCTTTTCTAAATATGACCTAGTATCCCAAATAATTTACTTAAGACTGAAGCTTAGCTATCTATGGTGTGGAGAGAAGATTGGGAAGAACTTGATACAGTTCCTTCAGGAATTAATTTTAAACTCCTGAAAGTGCATTTAAAGTGGCTTACAAATGGGTAAGAATTCTTTTTTTGTTTTAAAATAATTTTTAATATTAAATGTTAACAATTAACTATTCTTCTATATCCTTTTATTTGCTTACACATCAAAAAACTTTTTTTGTATGCTTTTTTTAATTGTTCAAGTAAAATTGTCTCCATTTTCTTCCCACTACTCTCCCCTGTTCCACCCATCCCTGCCTCCCACCCTCCATCCTATCCCCTTTGGCTTTGTTCTTGTGTCCTTCATATATATTCCTTGATGATCTTTTCCCTACTCTCTCCCATTTTCCTTTTTTCCCCTCTCCTCTGGTTACTGTCAGTTTGTTCTTTCTTTCAATGTCTCTGGTTATATTTTGCATGCTTGTTTGTTTTGTTGATTAGGTCCCACTTATAGGCGAGATCCTATGGTATTTGTCTTTCACTGCCTGGCTTATTTCACTTAGCATAATGCTCTTCAGATCCATCCATGCTGTCATGAAGGGTAGGAGCTCCTTCTTCAGAAATTGAACCCATTTTTGTACACCAACGATGAAATATCAAAAACAGAAATCACAGAAAAAATCCCATTTGCTATAGCAACAAAAAAAATAAAGTACCTAGGAATAAACCTAACCAAGGAGGTAAAAGACCTGTACTCAGAAAACTACACAATACTGAAGAAAGAAATTAAGGAAGACACAAATAAATGAAAGCATATACCGTGTTCATGGATTGGAAGAATTAACATCATCAAAATGTCCATACTACCCAAAGCAATTTATAGATTCAAGAATTCTTGTCTGACATTTGACATTGGAAACCTGTGATGGGAAACTGTTTGAACTCCAAAACTGCAACTCAAGAGTATTAACACTTGGTGACACTTCTTAACCACCAAGCAAGAGGTGTATGCAAATTTGGTTCTTCAGTTGTTGGCCACTTGGAATAAAGTTCAAGATGTTGTAAAATATCTATTAGCTTTAAATACCATGTTAATAGTACAGTCTTGCTAAGTAGACCATACAGAGCCCTGCAACAGTATCCACCTGCAAAAACATTGTGATGACTATTGGCCCTTCTCTTGATGTGGGGCTTCCCTTACTCTTTAAGTGTTATCTACTAGAATTACTACTGGTTTCATTACCAGAAACTTTGGTTGAGATGTGACTTCACCTATAATCCAGTATGAGGCAAAGACCTTGAAGCTGTCAACAACACCAGAGCTTCCTGTATTAAGGTAGTGGTTGTCAAATAGTTCTGTCTTTGGACACCTTTACACTTTCAAAGTTATTGATAGCCTCAAAGAATTTTTGTTTATGTGGATTTTATCTATTGATATTTACTATATTGGAAATTAAAACTAAGCATTAAAAATTATTTAATCATTAAAACATAATAGCAATATACCTATCATAAGCAAATATAAAATCACATTTTTAGGAAAAATAACCATATTTTGCAAAAAAAATAGAGACATTATTTTATATTTTTTTCAAATTTCTTCTTCATTTCATAGAAGACAGGCAGAGTCTTCAATGTACATCTGCATTCAATCTGCAGTAATGCCACACTTCATGTTGCCTCTGGTAAACTCTACTATACATTCAAGAGAGTAGGAGTGAAAAGGCACACAGAATTTTAATATTACTATGAAAATAGTTTTGATCTTGTGGGCTGCCTGATGTCTGGGTATCTCCAAAACACAGTTTGCAAAGTACTGTCATTAGAAGTAAAATGGAGGATAACAATAATAACAACTACAACTAATATTACTTAAATCTTTACTCTATGCTTTTCCCTATTCTAAGTGTTTTTCACATGCTATCTCATTTAATCCTTGTAGCAACTCCATGAGGTAGGTATTATATAACCTTGTCTTTATTTTCCAGATGAGAAAATGGAGGCAGTAAGAGGCTAAGTGACATTTCCATGGTCATATAGCTCATACATGGTGGGGCCAAGATAGGAACTCAGGTGAAGTACTATCTATTATCAGATCACAAAGAATAATTAATGGTGGTTGTAGTATATTTAGAATATATGAAACATTGGCTATGTAAAATGCTGTGTGCCATACATTACTTATTTTTGCCCTTGCTATTACTAAGTATAGATTGATAATATACTTAGTATTATTATCATCATTGTTTTACAGATAAGGAGACTGAGTCCTGACCGAGGTCATATTTAGATTTGGTACATGAGAAAATTACATAAGTTCTCTAACAATAAAGTTTTACTACTACAATAATTAAACAGGAAATTATACTAAGGTTAGGTGAGGTGGTCTGATGTTTTCTTTAAGTGGCATCATAGCAGAATAAGGTATAGTTATTTTTGCAGAAGTAAATTTTCCAAAGTAGTTTATTTTTACTGCTTTGTGAGCCCAAATCTTTAAAGAATAGCTATACTGATGGAAGGGATCATGATAAACATCATCTCTAATTCTGTGCCTTCCTTTTCGTGATGCAATGAAGGCTATTGAAGTAGGTAGTACTCTATTTCTGTATTAAATAATCCAAGTGTTCAGAGGTCCAACATTGCAGGAGCATAGGATGAAACTAAGCTCTGTCCCTCCCATGAACAAACTCAAATATACACATTCATAGACAACAATTACCCCTGTGAGGCAACTGAAGGCTGAATGAATTGCTTCCAAACAACGAACAAGAGAAAGGGACCAACAGAAAGTTTAGGAAACTGCAGAAGCCCTCTGAAAGCTGCTGGAATTCTTCAGAGTACAGGGGCTAATGTGTTTCATTGTTAACATCCTCCTCCACTTTCATAGGGTGAGCTAAAGCTCTATTTGGGTGCTTTTGCCTACCTGCAAGATTAGCATTGTGGTGTCCCAGCTGCATTGTCTGGGGCCTCCCAAAGGAGCAACCCTGAATGACAGGGCATCACCACATGCAAAAGGCTGCCCTGCCAAGGGTGGTTTTAGCCCAGCAAGCCAGTGCTCCAGGCACCATAAGCACCTGGCTGGCTCCAGCCAGCTTCCCAAAACTACCCCTCTATAAAGCCCATGTAGAAGTGGCTTATCCACAGGACCACATTCTCCACAACGGATGAGATATAGAATGGATAAAGAAGGCTGGGGAGCTGTGGGAACTCTCTGAGGTCAAAGAGGCCAGTGAGCACCATCTTTTATGTTCCTGTCCACTGCATAGGGTGAGCAGGGGCTCTACACAAG
This sequence comes from Trachops cirrhosus, assembly GCA_028533065.1. NCBI lineage: Eukaryota > Metazoa > Chordata > Mammalia > Chiroptera > Phyllostomidae > Trachops > Trachops cirrhosus. The sequence goes on from CM052546.1 coordinate 38,421,641, forward strand.
TGCTCTGGTCTAACTGCAAGGCTGCTGCAGCATGTTCCCAGACATGTTGCCAGAGCACTTCCACAAAGAGTTAGAAAGTATAATAAAGAACCAAGCAGACCTGTATAACACAATAATTAAAATTTTAAAAAAATTTGAGAAACAATCAACAGCAGATTAGCCAACACAGATCAGTGTCCTAGAAGACAGACTATTGAAAACGAGTCAATTAGAACAGCATAAAGAGGAAAAGACGTTTAATGAGGCTAGTTAAGGGACCTCTAGGATAACATAAAGTGCTGATAAAAACATATTATAGAGATTCCAGAAGAAAAAAAGAGAGAGAGAAAGAGAAACTTTATTTAAAGATATAGTAGCTAAAATTTTTCCTAACTTGGAAAAGGTAAAATGTACCTGTATGCAGGAAGCTCAAATAGTTCCAAACAAGAAAAACCCAAAGAGAAATGCACCAAGATGTACTGAATTAAAATGGCAAAAGTTAAAGGTAAAGACAGTATTGAAGAAAATAAGTAAAACATACAAAGAAAACCCCATAAGGCTATCAGCAGATGTCTCAGAACAACTATATGACCCAAAAAGGAGAGGCAAAACACCTTCAAAATGCTAAAAGAAAGGAATCTACAACCTAGAATAAACTATTCGGCAAGGTTTTCATTCAAAATTAAAAGACAGATAAAAACTTTCCTGGACAATCAAAAACTAAGGAAGTTCACCACCATTAAATGAGCTTTACAAAAATTGTTAAAAATTCTTTTTTAATCAGAAAAGAAAGGTCATAACTAAAAATAAGGAAATAAAATAAAAGGGAAAAGCTTCTGAGAGTTAAAGACAAATATTTGATTAATCAGACATTTAAAAAGCTACTATGAAGGTCTAAAGAAAATTATCAAGCTCATCTCAAACTACAATAAGCAGATGAAAGATACATAACACAAAAAAATCTAAAACATGGTGTAAATAACATAAAACATGGAAGGAAAAATTAAAAATGTATTCCTTATAAAATATATTTGAACTTAAATGTTTATCAGTTTAGGATAGACTGCTATAGGTATAGAATAACATATATAAACCTTGTAATAGCAGCAAATGAACAACCTACAAAAGATATACAAAGAACAAAGAGAAAATAACCCAAACAAAATGCTAACAGAAAACAGCAAATTACGAGGGAAGAGATCAAGAGCAATGAAAGAGAGAACTATAAAAAAAATAAAAAAAACAATTGGCACCATGGCAATAAATACATATGTATCAATAACTGCTTTAAATGTAAATGGCTAAATGCTCCAATAAAAAGGCATAGGTTGCAGAATAGATTAGAAAATATGACTCATCTACTTACTGCTTGCAAGAGACAATTTAAACTGAAAGACAAACACAGACTGAAATTGAAGAGATGGGAAAAGATATTCCACATAAAAAAATTAAAAGAAAGCTGGGATAGCAATACTCATATCAGACAAAATAGACTTAAAAACAAAAACAAAAAAAGAGAAAAATGACATTACATAATTATAAAGGGGTAAATCCAATAACAGTATAAAATAACTATAAATATCTACATCCTCTTCCGGCCAAGATGGAAACGTAGGTAGACACACTGTGCCTCCTTGCACAACCAAATTAATGACAACAAAAATTTAGAAGCAAAAAAAACGAGAACTGACAGAAAATTGAACTGTATGGAAATCCGACAACCAAGGAGTTAGACACCTTCTTCCAGCCCAGTAGGAGGGGCGGAGTTGGGCAGCTGGGTGGAGTCGGGCACCTGGCAGAGAGGGGTCCCAGCAAAAAGAAAAGAAAAGAAAAGAAAAGAAAAGAAAAGAAAAGAAAAGAAAAGAAAAGAAAAAGAAAGAAAGCAGTGGCTGATGGACCCGGGCACCCAGGCAGCAGCTGGCAGACCCAGTGAGGCACACAGAGCAGCTGGCTGATGGAGCAGCCCCACATTCGTGCACAGACAAACCAGGTGAAGGTGCGGAGCGAGACAGACTATGCAGCCCAGGGTCCCAGCATGGGGAAATAAGGCTTCAAAACACTGATTGAAAACACCTGTGGGGTTGAGGCAGCTGGAGAGACTCCCAGCCTCACAGGAGAGTTCACTGGAGAGACCCACAGGGTCCTAGAATGTACACAAGCCCACGCACCTGGGAATCAGCACCAGATGGGCCAAATTTGCTTGTGGGAAATGACGGAAGGGACTGACATCTGAGAGAGAGCGGAGCAAATGCCATTGTTCCCTCTCGGACCCCTCACCCACAGACCGCATCACAACCCAGCAACTGGGATGGCCCACCCAGGTGAACACCTAAGGCTCTGCCCCACACTACATAACAGGCGCTTCAAGACAAAAAAAAAGGCCCAAATGAAAGAACAGATCAAAGCTCCAGAAAAAAATACAACTAAGGAACGAAGGGATAGCCAACCTATCGTATTCATAGTTCAAAACACTGGTAATCAGGGTGCTCAGAGAAATGGTTGAATTTGGTCACAAATTAGATGAAAAAATGAAGGCTACACTAAGTGAAATAAAGAAAAATGCACAGGGAACCAATAGTGATGGGAAGAAAACTGGGACTCAAGTCAATGGAGTGGACCAGAAGGAAGAAAGAAACATTTAATCAGAAAATAATGAAGAAACAATAATTTAAACAAATGAGGGGAGTATTAGGAACCTCCAGGGCATCTTTAAATGTTCCAACATCTGAATTATAGGAGTACCAGAAGGAGAAGAGGAAGAGCAACAAGTGGAAAACTTATTTGAACAAATAATAAAGGAGAACTTCCCCATTCTGGCAAAGGAAATAGACTTCCAGGAAGTCCAGGAAGCTCAGAGAGTCCCAAATAAGTTGGACCCAAGGAGGAACACACCAAGGCACATTATAATTACATTGCCCAAGATTAAAATGAAGGAGAGAATTCTAGAACCAGCAAGAGATAAGGGGACAGTAATCCACAAAGGAGTTCCCATCAGACTGTCAGCTGATTTCTCAAAAGAGACCTTACAGGCAAGAAGGGGCTGGAAAGAAGTATTTCAAGTCATGAAAGGCAAGAACCTACACCCAAGATTGCTCTATCCAGCAAAGTTTTCATTTAGAATGGAAGGACAGATAAAGTGCTTCTCAGATAAGGTCAAATTAAAGGAGTTCAGCATCACCAAGCCCTTATTATATGAAACGTTAAAGGGATTTATCTAAGGAAAAGAAGATAAAAAATATAAACAGTAAAATGACAGCAAACACAATTATTAACAACCACACCTAAAACAAAAACAAAAACAAACTAAGCAAACAAGTAGAGCAGAAGCAGAATCACAGAAATGGAGATCACATGGAGGTTTAGCAACAGGGGAGTAGGAGGAGGGGACGGGAGAAAAGGTATAGAGAATAAGCATAGATGGTAGGTAGAAAATAGATGGGGGAGGATAAGAATACTATGGTAAATGTAGAAGCCACAGAACTTATATGTATGACCCATGGATGTGAAGTAAAGGGGAGGAATGTGGATTGGAGGGGGTATGCAGGGTGGAGGGGAGTGAAGGGGGGAAAATGGGACAACTGTAATAGCATAATCAATAATATATATTTAAAAGTATCTGCAACATATCCTCAACATAGGAGCAACTAAATATATAAAGCAATTATTAAAGGACAAAAAGGGAGATACCCACATTAAAACAATAACAGTAGAGAATTTTAATACCCAACTGACATCAGTGAATAGATAATCCTGAAAAAAATTATTAAGGAACAAATGGACTTAAATGTCACATTAGAGCACATTTAAATAATAGACATTTATAGAACTTTTTTTCCAAAATTTTTAGACTATACATGGAAATTTCTCCAGGATAGATCACATATTGGGGCACTAAACAAGCCTCAATAAATTCAAGAAGACTGAAATCATATTAAGCATCTTTTCTGTCCAAAATTGCATGAAACTAGAAATCATCTGCAGGAAGAAAACTAGGAAAAACAAAGTATGTGGAGACTAAACAACATATTACTAACAACAAATTGAACAAAGAGAAAATAACACAGGAAATCAAAAACAAACTAGATCCAGCAATACATTAAAGAGATCATACACCATGATCAAGTTGGATTCACCCCAGGGCTGCAAGAATGGTAAAATATACACAAAGCAATAAATGTAATATACCTCAGGAACAATATGAAAAAGCATGATCATATCAATAGATGCTGAAAAATCATTTTATAAAGTACAATACATATTTATGATAGGAACACTCAGCAAAGTGGGGATAGAAGGAGCATACCTCAACATCATAAAGGCGATATATGACAAACCTACAGCCAAAATCACACTCAATGGTTAAAAACCAAAAGCTTTCCCTCTAAAACCAGGCATAAGACAAGGGTGTCCACTCTCATCACTTCTATTCAACATAGTATTAGAAGTTCCTGCCACAGCAATCAGAAGAGAAAAAGAAATAAAAGGTACTTAAACTGGAAAGTAGGAAGCAAAACTGTCATTGATTGCAGATGACATGATAGTGTACATAGAAAACCCTACAGACTCCACCAAAAAACTACTTGACCTATTAAATGAATTTGGCAAAACAGTGGGATACAAAGTCAACATTCAGAAATCAATGGCATATTTGTACACCAACAATGAAATAACAGAAACAGAAATTAGGGGGAAAATCCCATTTACTATAGTAACAAGAAAAATGAAATACTTAGGGATAAACTTAACCTAGGAGGTAAAAGACCTGTACTTAGAAAACTACACAACATTGAAGAATGAAATTAAGGAAGACACAAATAAATGGAAGCACATACCTTGTTCATGGATTGGAAGAATTAACATCACTAAAATGTCAATACTACCCAAAGCAATTCATAAATGCAACAAAATCCCTAACAAAATACCAATGACATATTTCACAGATGTAAAACAAATATTTCAAAAATGCATATGGAACCATAAACAACCCTGAATAGCCACAGCAATTTTGAGAAAAAAGAACAAAGTAGGGGGGATCATAATACCTGATATTAAACTATATTACAAGTCCACTGTTATTAAAAGAGTGTGGTACTGGCATAAGAACAGGCACATAGGTCAATGGAACAGAACAGAGAGCCCAGAAATAAACCCAACTCTATGGTCAATTAATATTTGACAAAGGGGGCAGGAGCATGCAATGGGGTGAAAATAATGGGGTTGGGAGAGCTGGAATGGTACATACAAAAAAAAATGAAACTAGACCACCAGCTTACACCACACATCAGAATAAACCAGAATGGATAAAAGACTTAAACATAAGCCATGATGCCACCAAAATCCAAGAGGAAAACATAGGCAGTAAAATTTCAGATACCCTACGCAACAATATTTTCACCAACACATCCCCTAAGGCAAGGTATATAAAGAGAAGAATAAACAAATAGGAGTACATCAAACTAAAGAGCTTCTGCACAGCTAAAGAAAACATCAACAAAATGGAAAAGGAACTAACAATATGGGAAAACATATTTGCCAATGATATCATGGACAAAGGATTGATCCCCAAAATATAAAAAGAATTCACATGACTCCACTCCAGGAAGACAAACAATTCAATTAAAAAATGGGCAAAGGCTTGAACAGACACTTCTCCAAGGAGGACATACACAGGGGCAATAGGCACATGAAAAATTATTCAACATCACTAGACATTAGGGAGAGGCAAATTAAAAGCACTATCAGATACCACTTCATACCAATTAGAATGGTCATCATTAAGAAATCAACAAACAAGTGTTGAGCAGGTTGTGGAGAAAAAGGAACCCTAGTGCACTGTTGGTGGGAATGCAGACTGGTGCAGCCACTGAAGAAAACAGTATGGAAATTCTTTAAAAAACTAAAGATGGAACTGCCTTTCTATCCAGTCATCCACAGCTGTGACTATACCCTAGAATCCTGAATAACCAATTCAAAAGAACCTATGTACCTCAATGTTCATAGCAATGTTATTTACAATAGCCAAGCCCTGGAAACAGCCTAAGTGCCCATCAGTAAATGGGTGGGTCAAAAACCTGTGGTACCCTAACACAGTGGAATACTACACAGCTGAAAGAAGAATGAACTCCTACCATTTGTGACAACATGGATGGAACTGGAGAGCATTATGCTAAGTGAAACAAACCAGGTGGTGAAACACAAATACCAAATGATCTCACCTATAAGTAGAACCTAATGAACAAAACAAACAAATGAACAAAATAGAACCAGAGACTTGGAAATAAAGAACAAACTGAGAGTGACCAGAGGGGAGGGGGGAGGAGGATAACGGGAGAAAGAAGGGAAAGTGGCAAGCAAAGGAACATGAATAAAGGACTCGTGGGCACAGATAATGTCGGGGATTGACTGTGGGAGTAGGGGTTATGGGGTAGGGGTGGGAAATGGGGAAAAAGTAAGGACAAATGTAATGGGACAACAATATAAAAACTGTAAATGGGGACTTCCAGCCAAGATGGTTGTGTAGGTAGATACATTTTGCCTCCTCACACAACCAAAAGATGGAAAACAAATTTAAAAACAAAAAAATAACAAGAAATTCCAGAAAATCAAGCTGTGCGGAAGTTTGACAACCAAGGAGTTAAAAAAGAAACATTCACCTAGACTGGTAGGAGGGGTCAAGATGGATAGCCGGGGTGGAGAGGACTCCTGGCAAGGCAGCAGCTGGAGGTCTGGGGTGGTGAGGCAGTGGCTGGCAGACCTGATGAGGTGGCCACTGGTGGACCAGGTGGTTCCACATTTGCATGTGGATAAACCAGGAGGAACACCTGGGGAGTGAGACAGTCCATACAACACAGGGTTCCGGCCTGAGGAAATATAGCCTCAAAACCTCTGACTGAAAAATTCTGTGGGGGTTGCAGCAGCAGGAGAAACTCACAATCTCACAGGAGAGTTTGTTGGAGAGACCCACAGGGTCCTAGAATGTACACAAACCTACCCACCTGGGAATCAGCAGCAGCAGGGTCCAATTTGCTTGTGGTAGCAGGGAAAGTGACTGAAAGCCAGACCAGAGCTGAGCAAGTGGCATTGTTCCTTCTCAGACCCCTCCCACACCTACAGCACCACAATGCAGTGATATGGATTGCCCCATCCTGGTGAATACCTAAGGCTCTGCCCCTTACTATGTAACAGGTATGCTGAGACAAAAAATAAATATATATGACCCAAATGAAAAACAGATCAAAGCTCCAAAAATAGAACTAAGCAATGAAGAGATAGTCAACCTATCAGATGCAGAGTTCAAAACACTGGTAATCAAGATGCTCTCAGAAATGGTTGAGTGTGGTAGCAAAACAGAGGAAGAAGTGAAGGCTATGAAAAACAAAATAAAGGAAAATGTACAGGGAACCAACAGTGATGGGAAGGAATCTGGGACTCAAATTAACAATTTGGAACAGAAGGAAGAAATAGTTATTCAACCAGAACAAAATGAAGAAAGAAGAATTCAAAAAAAATGAGAAGAGCTTAGGAGCCTCCAGGACAACCTTAAATGTTCCAACATCCAAATCATAAAGGTGCCAGGAAGAGAAGAGGTAGAGTAAGAAATTGAAACTTATTTGAATACATAATGAAGGAGAACTTTGCTAATCTGGCAAAGGAAATAGACATTTAAGAAGTCCAGGAAACTCAGAGAGTCCCAAAGAAGTTGGACCCAAGGAAGCACACACAAAGGCACATCATAATCACATTACCCAAGATTAAAATAAGGAGACAATCTTAAAAGCAGCAAGAGGAAAGGACAGAGTTAACTACAAGAGTGCCCATAAGGCTATCAGCTGATTTCTCAAAAGAAACCGTGCAGGCAAGAAGGGGCTGGAAAGAAGTATTTGAAGTCATGAAAGGCAAGGACCTACATCTAAAATTACTTTATCCAGCAAAGTTATCATTTAGAATGGAAGGGCAGATAAAGTGCTTCTCAGACAAAGTCAAGTTAAAGGAGTTCATCATCACCAAACCTTTTTTATATGAAATATTAAAAGGACTTATCTATGAAAAAGAAGATAAAAAATATGAACAATAAAGTGACAACAAACTTACAACTATCAACAACTGAACCTAAAAAACAAAAATGAAATCAAACTAGTACAGATGCAGAATCACAGAAATGGAGATCACATGGAGGGTTAGCAGTAGGATTGGCGAGGGGGCAGAATGGGGGAAAGGTACAGGGAATAGGAAGCATAAATGTTAGGTACAAAATAGATAGGGGGAAGTTAAGAATAGTATGGGAAATGGAGAAGCCAAGAACTTATATATATATGACCCGTGGACATGAACTAATGTGGGGGAATGCTGGTGGGAGGGTGGTGCAGGGTGGAAGGGAATAAAGGGGAGAAAAAAATGGGACAACTGTAATAGATTAATGAATAAAATATATTAAAAATACTGTAAATGACTTTATTTAAGAAAGATATTTCTGGAGAAAAAACGAACTTGACAACAATGAAAACAAAAATAAAAGTTTTAAAATTTATGGGATGCAGCAAAAGCAGTTCTAAGAGAGAAGTTCATAACTGTAAAGCCTTACATCAAGAAATAAGAAAAATCTCAAATATCTAACTCTACACTTAAAGGAACTTTAAAAAGAGAAAAAATGAAATCCCAAAGTAAACAGAACAAGGAAAATAGTTAAGATCAGAGACAAAAGAAAGAGAAAAGAAATATAAATCACAATAGTAAAGATTAATTAAACTAAGAGCTGGTTCTTTGAAAAGATATTTAAAACTGATAAACATTTAGCTAAATTCATCAGATAATGAGAGAGCCCAAATAAATACAATTATAAATGAAAATGAGAAGTTACAACTGACATCACAGAAATACAAAGAATAATTAAAGAGTAATATGCAAACAAATTAAATAATCTAGAGGAAAGATACATTTTTGGAAGTATATAAACTTCTAAGACTAAAAAGGAAGACGTATAAAGTCTAAAAAAACCCATTACTAGCAATGCAATTGAAACAATAATCAAAAAACTTTCAACAAATAAGTCCAGGAGCAGCTGGCTTCACAGGTAAATTTTACCATATATTTAAGGAAGAATTAATAGCTGTCCTTCTTATACTATATCAAAACATTAAAGAGGAAAGGACACTTTAAAAATCATTCTGTGAAGCTTCCATTACCCTGATTCCCAAACCAGATAGACATTAGTAAAAACAGAACTTATAGAACCATATCCTTAATAAGCATAGATGCAAAAATTCTCAACAAAATATTAGCAAACTAAATTGAACAATACATCAAACAAGATTATACACTATGACAAAGTGGGATTCATCTCAGAAATGCAACAATGGTTCAACATCACTAAATAAATCAACATAATACATCACATTAACTAAATAAAAGATATAAACTATATAACCCTCTTAAGAGATGCACAAAAACTTTTGACAAAATTCAACATCCTTTTATGATAAAAACTGTCAACAAAGTCAGTATCAAAAGAACATGTACCAAGACTATATAGGTTATACTACAAAACCCCAGCTAATAATTGTGAAAAGTTGAAAGCTTTATATTCTAAGATCAGAAATTACACAAGGATGCCCATCATCACAACTTCTATTCAACATAGGATTGGAAGTCCTAGCCACAACAATCAGAAAAAAGAAAAGAAAGACAAAGAAATAAAAGGTATCCAAATCAGAAAGGAAGGAGTAAAACTCTCATTACTTGCAGATGGCATGATATTGGGTTGGCCAAAAAGTTTGTTTGTTTGTCTTCCCCCATAAGATGGCTCTAATAGTATTTAGTTGTCTTTATCTTCATTCAAAACAATTTTGTTAAATTGTATTGTGACAGCTGTCATACCAGCATGCATTTTTAAAAAGTTACCAAAACTGGTGAATTTTTGTGTAGCCATTTTAACATTGAAGATGGAAGAAAATACACAACATTTTTGGCATATGCTTTATTATTTCAAGAAAGGTAAAAATGCAACTGAAATGCAAAAAGAAAAAAAGAAAGAAAGAAAAGACTTGGGCACTGTATAGAGAAGATGCTGTGACTGAAAAATGTGTCCAAAATGGTTTGCAAAGTTTCATGCTGGAGATTTCTCACTGGAAGATGCCCCACCTTGCAGTAGACCAGTTGAAATTTATAGCAATGAAACTAAGACATTAATTGAGAGCAATCAATGTTATACCATGCAGGAGATCACTGCCATCCTCAAAATGTCCAAATCAATAAAGCTATTGGTGAAAATGAAAAAGTGTCATTTATTTTATAGAAAAAACCATGTGGATTTTTTTGCTAACCCAATACTATACATAGAATGCCCAAAAGACTCCACCAAAAAACCATTGAAGACAAACAATCCAATTAAAAAATGGACAAGGATCTTAATAGACACTTCTCCTAGGAGGACATACAAATGACCCATAGATATATGAAAAGATGCTCAACATCACTTACCATCAGACAGATGCAAATTAAAACCACATGGAGATATCACCTCATACCTGACAGAAATAAATCAACAAGTGCTGGCAAGGATGTGGAGAAAAGGGAACCCAAGTACACTGTTGATAGGAATGTAGACTCATCAGCCACTGCATAAACAGTATGGAATTTCCTTAAAAAAAAAAAAAAACTGAACTGCCTTTTGACCCACTGATTCCACTCCTGGTAATATACCCTAAGAATCTCAAGTCACCAATTCAAAAGAACTCATGCACCCCTATGTTACAGTGGTGCTATTTACAATAGCCAAGTGCTGGAAACAGCCTAAGTGCCCTTCAGTGAGTGGATCAAAAACTGGTACCTTTACACCATGAAATACTATGCAGCAGAAAGAAAGAAGGAACTCCTATCTTTTGTGACAGCATGGATGGAACTAGAGAATATTATGCTGATGTGGACCCTGGCTTGTAGGGTCCACAGCATTGTGGATGAGATGTGAGACAAGTTCACATGGACTACTGAAAAGGGACAAGTGGAGGGACAAAGGGAAAGTGGAGGAAAAGGGACAGCATGGCCACTTCCAAGGGAAGAGCTCCTCAGAGTGTCTCAGCCACTCTCTCAAGAGGAGAGCACATCGACCCTTGCCTTAACAAGCTTTTATTGCTTTTCTGGACACATTACATTAAGAACAGTCCTCACTTACTATGCATAGGTTCATTTTAGGTGGTTACCTTTTACAGAATACAAAGGAGAGGATGCTGTTAATCACATCACAGAAGAAGGATTTTTGCAAATGCAAAGGGAAAAGTGGTTGAACTGGTTATGCTCCTTCTTTGAAGGCTTAGTATAGATTTTAGGAAGTCACTTTAAAGATATGCAGTAAATGTTTTTTGCCTTAATTCAGGATGAGGGAATTTTAGCAAAAAGCAAGTCTCAAAGTGGTCTAGGTACAATGCAGACCTGATTCCCCATGGGAGAACCTATCCATGGGCATGGGTCCTGTGTGGCAGACCTCACTTTCCACTGGCTTTTCTGAGTGAGAGCTGGGCCCACACCACGCAGAATGGTCTCCTATATTATGCTAACTGAAATAAGTCAGTCAGTGAAAGACAAATATCATACAATCTCACCTATAAGAGGAATCTAAGGAACAAAATAAACTAATGAAAAAATGGAATCCCAGGCATGGAAACATGGAACAGATGGAAAATGACCAGAGGGGAGGTGGGGAATAATGGTGGAAATAAGAGGAAGGGCCTAGACAAAGAACATGTATGAATGACATAGGGACATGGACAACAGTGTGGGGATTGACTGTGGGAGCAGGGGCTGGGACATGTGGAGGAGGGAAAAGGGGATAAAACTGGGACAACTGTAATAGAATAATAATAAAAATCATTAAAAAATAAAAAAGAACTAAGAAATAAATCCAGTAAATTTGCAGGATAAAGAATCAATTCACAGAAATCTATTGTGTTTCTATACACCAACAATGAACAACCAGGAGAAAATAAAGAAACAGCCCTTTTATGATTCCATTAAAAAGCATAAAATAAGTATAGAGTAAGTTTTGCCAAAGAGATGAAAGACCTATACTCTGAAAGCTATAAGAAATTAAAGAAAGTAATTAAAGAAGATATAAATAAATGGAAATATATACCTTGCTGATGGATTGAAAGGATTAATATTGTTAATGTTAAAATGTCCTTACTGGAATCCCTACTAAACTACCAGTGGCATTATTCTCAAAATTTGAACAACTAATCTCTAATTTATATGAAACCACAAATACCAATGAATAGTTAAATAAATTTTCAGAAAGAAACATGAAACAAGTTTCACACTCCCTGATATCAAACTATAATGCAACTACAATAATTAAAACAGTATGGTTCTAGCATAGAAACAGATATATAGATTAAGGTAACAGAATAAATCCTCATTTATACAGTCAAATAATCTACGGCAAAGAAGGCAAAGTGTATAAGGAAGTAAAAGCCTCTAAAATAAGTGTTGAAAAAAATTGACATGCTTACAAAAAAAAAAAAGTAAATCTGGACCACTTTCTTACAACATAGACAAAAGTTAACTCAAAATGGATTAAAGACTTAAGTGGGAGATCTAAAACCATAACAGTACTAGAACAAAACATAGGCAGTTGCTCTTAGCAATATGTTTTTGTATACATTTACCCAGACAAGGGAAACACAAGAAAAAGTAAACAAATGGGGCTATATCAAACTAAACGATTTTGCACAGAGAAGAAAACCATCAATAAAATTAAAAAAAAACAACATTGTGAATGGGAGAAGATATTCACCAATGATACATCTGATAAAAGATTAATATCTAAAATATATAAGGAACTCATATAAGTTAACAACAAACAAACAAACAATATAATTTTAAAAAATGGGCAGAGGGCCTGAATTGACACTTCTTCAAAGAAGTTATATAGATGGCCAATTGATGCATAAAAAAGATGTTCAACATCACTCATCATCAGAGTAATGCAAATCAAAACCACAATGAGGTATCTCCTCACCCCTGTCAGAATGGCTGTCATCAATAAGTTAACAAATAATAAGTGATGGTGAGGATGTGGAGAAAGGGGAAACCTGTATATTGTTGGTGGGATTGTAAACTAGTGAAGCCACTATGAAAACAGTATGCAGTTTCCTGAAAAATATTAAAAATAGAACTGCAATAAAATCTAACAATTCCACTTCTGGGTATTTATATGTAGAAAGCACAAAAACACTAATTCAAAAAATAAATATACACTCCTATTTTCATTGTCACATTAGTAATAACCAAGATATGGAGGCAATCTAGATGTTCATCAATAGGTAAATGGGTAAAAAGGATAAGACATGGTATATATACCAATATGTAATAATATTCATCAATAAAAATAATAAAATTTTCTATTTGTGACAACATGGATGGACGTAGAACATACTGTGCTACGTTAATTGTCAGAGAAAGTCAAATCCCATATAATTTCACCTATATGTGGAATCTAAATAAAAAAATAAAGCAAATAAATAAATAAAACAAAACAGAAAAAGATCCATAGATATAGAAAACAAGCGATGGTTACTAGTGGCGAGGAGTTTGAGATGAGAATTTTTTAAAAGAAGAAACTAAACAAATAAATGCAGAGAAATTAGCAAATTTAATACACAGGGCTGAAAAAAGAAGACATTACTCAATTATGTTGTCCTACTTTTATAGATACAAGATGATTTGAGAAACAAAAATGTAAACGTTTAGGGTTCTAGCTTTATGATAAGTCATAAATGATCCCAAGTGGATAACTGAGCTACTCCCTGAACAAACCTTTATTTGAAAAAGAAAAAAAATTATAAAAATAGAGTATTTTTGATTTGTGGGCACATTTTACACCCTGCCTTAGATGTAAATGTGCACATGTTGTCCTTAACTACATATTAATTTCTAGAATAAATTTTTATTTTATTTTTAAAAAATTTTTATTTATTTATTTTGAGAGAGGAGAATGAAGGGAGAAAGAGAGGGAGAGAAACATCAATGTCTGGTTGCCTCTCACACTCCCTCTACTGGGGACCTGGCCCACAACCCAGGCATGTGCCGTGACTGGGAATCAAACCGGCAACCCTTTGGTTCACAGACCAGCACCAGCCAGGTGCTGAGCCACACCAGCCAGGGCTAGAATTAACTTCTTTAACAAACAAACAAACAATCAATCCAATAATTATTTGTATATTGTAAGTGGGTTTTCTTTTGTAATTTGCAGATCTTTCACATTTTTTCTTTTTCCTATCAAAACAACTGTATTTTTTTTCCCTCAGAAGACTCCTTGTGCCTGTTTGTAGCCACTTCTGTTTTGTTGCCCTTATAACTTACTGCTCATATTCTTTTCTTGTAAGAAACTAGGCAACCAAGTTTGCTTCTATTGTGTGTAAAATAAGAACCAAACCTATCTGAGTTTACGGACTCTGCACATCTGTTTTGATGGTTTCAAATGCCTCTTCTGCTCACATTCGTCTGATTGACTCTGCTCAGACAAATCAAGTTGTTAAGTAGGGGTTGTTAATGTGAGATGTTACTAAGGCATTACAAGTTTTGACAGTTTATAAGTTCTATAAGTTTTAATGTTATTTATTATGAGGAAAATTTGCTTATGGTCTTCTTTTTATGTATTTTTTAGAGCTCTACTCAGAAAAAAACTTTAAAATCCTTCAGAGGAAATTACATATGCCTTGTTCTAATTCCAATTATGTTGCTTTGAATGTTTTGAATTTGTAGTTTTGGTTGAGATGACCTAATTCAAAACACATTTGGAAGCTCAACTGAGCCTAACTAAGGTAGCTTCAATGTTATCTTATATAATTTACTTTTTTCATTGTTTTCTCTATATTCACACTCTAGTGTTGTTTATGTTGTTCTATACCTGAGATATATCTCCAGAAAAAATAGAAAAGCCACCAAAATCATATTAGACAGAGGGAAAAGAAAAATAACAAAAAGAAAAAAGGAAAAAAAGAAAAGAAAGAGGCCAAGTTTGAGAAGAAAATGAAACATAAAGCATTGTTTTACTAGACTAAAATCAAATCAATAAACAATCGGTACTGAGGACTGGTCTCAGAGTTATACATGTCAATCTTTCCAATAACACTTATAATAAAGTTTAAATTCTAGGATCTTGTTCCTGACTACCCTCTAGGATCTTCACCTACTTTTCCTGGCTTTGTAATATATGTTCCATGATAGTCCTCAAGTGACCATAATGTTGCATTCTTGCATGTGTACTTCCTCTGTTTTAAATGTCCTTATGACCTCTCCAGTTTTTGTTTGTTGAGGAAACTCTTAATCATCCTTCAAAATTCATCAAAAGTGTCACCACTTCCAATAAGTTTTCTGTCCTGTTCAACAGGATTTTACTGCGTCCTCTTTTGTATCCCTACTTTAATTTCTGGTGTACTCTTCTCACAAACAGAAATTCACTTGTATGTATGTTTGTTTCTCCACTAATTTGCAAGCTCTTGCATAAAATTTCTGCATTCTTAGTGCTACCACAATACAGGAAATTCAACAGATACACAATACACATAGATAAAGACTAAATTTGAATTAAAGGAGAGTTTCTACTTTCTAGGAACTCACAAACTGGTGGTGTACAGATTCATGCATTGAGACTTTAGCATGAGATGAGCTAATAGTCTAATAGTGTGATGCATCGACTCTTTAATTAAGTCATCTGCGGAAACTTCATGTAACTTGGGATGTGATTTGAGATGTGTCTGCTAATATCAATGTGTCTGCTAATATCAATGTGTCTGCTAATATCAAAACTTAAGCTAACTCAGAAATAAACCTTCACATATATGGTCAAAGATTTTTCATAAGGGTTCCAAGACAATTCTATGGGGAAAGGACAGTCTTCAACAAATGATGTTGGAAAAAATGGATATGTGCATGTACAAAAAATGAAATTGGACACTTACCTTAAACCACATATAAAAATAAACCCCAAGTGGAGCAATAACCTAATATATAAGCTAAAACTATAAAACTCTTAGAGCAAAACATGAGAGAAAATCTTCATGATATTAGATTTGGCAATGAGTTATTAGATATGATGCCAAAAGCACAGGCAACAACAAGCTAGATAAATTTGAGTACATAAAAATTTTATAGAAAGTATTCATCTAAATATACTGTCAACAGAGTGAAAGAGCAACCCAAAGAAAGAAAAAAATGTATTTGCAAATCATATATCTGACAAGGGTTAATATCTAGAATATGTAAATTACTCCTACAACTCAATAATAACAACAAAAAAATACCAAACCATTTTAAAAATGAACAAAGGACTTCAATAGCCATTTTTTTTACTAAAGAAGAGATAAACAGGCAATAAGCACATAAAAAAATCCTCAATATCATTAATCATTAGGAAAATGCAAATCAAAACCACAACGAGCTACCACTTCACACCCATTAGGATTGTTACTATTAAAAAAAAAACAAAAAAACAAAGACATCCCTGGCTAGTATAGCTCAATGGATTGATCACTGGCTTGCGAACCAAAGGGTTGCTGGGTTGATTCCCAGTCAGGGCACATGCCTAGGTTGCTGGCGGTGTTGCAGGCCAGTTCTCCAGTAGGGGGCGCACAAGAGGCAACCACATATTGATGTTTCTCTCCCTCTCTTTCTCCCTCCCTTCCCCTGTCTAAAAATAGATAAAATCTTTTTTAAAAAACTAGGAAATTCAAGATGACAGCGCAGTCAATGAAAGTTATACTCACCTTCTCTCAGGACCAAACTGTAATTACAACTAAAATATAAAACAATCAGTCTAAATAACCAACTGAAGGCTAGTTGAAGAGAGGTCTTATAACTAAAGATTTATAGAAGAAGACATATCAAGACAGACTAGTAGCAAAGGCAGAGATGTGAAAAAGGCTATCCTGCCACCCACATGTGGTAGCTGAGAATTTGGAGGAATACCTCCAAGGTGCCCCCTCAAGAGTGTAGGGTCTCAACCCCATGCCAGGCTATCTAACCCAGAGCACCAGAGCTGGGAAGAGGAGTCTATACAATATCTGCTATGAAAATCAGCAAGGATTCTGTCTGCCAGAGAGACAGGAGACTACTAGAAACTCAGGTGCTCTTTTAAAGAGCCAGTGCACAAAAATTTGTTCATAGACACTTATCATGACTCAGAGAGGAATAGAGTTTAGAGAAGAGAGACTGGGTTCTGTGGCAGTGGGGGGAGAGCTGAATGGACAGCTGCCAGGGTCCCTGTGTTGAGACTTCTCCAACATTGCAGATGTCATCCTTCTTGGCTGGAACATTCCCACCATAGGGCATCATCCTGGAGGAATGCAACAGTCCTACCTTCCCTACTCCCTTCCCTCCCCCGACTTGTGGAGCTCATGCCCTGTAGAGGAGCCAGCTGTTTGGGCCCAGGGTGTAGAGGTTTAGGCAGACTCAGAGAGTGTCAGTGACTGAGTTACATGGCTAGATAGTGGGAGGGAATTCCCCCACCTACCTGCAAGCTTGCAAGTGCTCATGGAAGAGACACTAGCCCCACACTCTGGACTCCCAGCAGCTTTACTCTACCAAACCTGCGTTAGTCTGGTAAAGACCATTGCTGTTTCTTGGTGACTCACTGGGTATCTACTCAACACAACTTGTGCACTACCAGAGGCTCTTTCAGAGACTGAGCCTAAGAGTCAATCTTTAGAGGAAGGCAGGTGAAGGTGAATATCAGGGTGCCTTGGGCCTGTTATTGACCTGCCCCAGGATCAATGCTGGTGGAAGCTGGCTTTGTTTTGAAGGTTGACCTTTTCCTAACACACACCCAAACCAACAGAGGCAATCACAAACTGTGAATCACTTTGTAGCTCCAAACAATTTGCCCAGGGCCAATCACAAGCAACGTCTCACATTAACCCACAACAAAGTCCTTTCCAAGAAGACCCAGAAAAAACACACAAAGAGGAATGCTTCAAACAACATCAGAGCAGGGTTTGATTTGCTTCACAAGCAGCACTTCCAAAGTGAGGTCTCAGGAGACACCAGACCCTGCTGAGCCAAATTCCACTTTGTGTGTTCAGCACACACAGAGGTGCTCATACCCTGTGGTCAGGGGTGATCCTCACAGTAAGCCAGCCTGAGGGTTGATCCCTGACATGGAGAAGCCAACAGCACTCACAAGTCAACTACAGAGAAAGACTCAAATAACCCAGAAAAGGGGCATTCTAGGAACACCCAATTCAAGTGACAAAGGATAATGTGCCACTGGTTTCCACTGCTTTCCACAAGACAAATACATAAGATCACCACACCAAGACTGGGAGACAAAACAGATCTACTTAATACACAGAAACAAACAGAGAAAGGCAGCCAAAATGGCAAAAAAAAAAAAATTACCCAAACTAAATAACAGGAGAAATTATCAGAAAAAGAACTAAATGCAATGAAGGCAAGCAAGAAACCAGATATACAGTTCAAAACAATGGTTATAAGTATGCTCAAGGAACTTTGTGAGAACTTTAAAAGCATGAAAAAAGAAAACAAAGCATAAGAAAGGACCAGACAGATGAAGAATACAGTAGATAGAATCAACAGGATTAAATCAGTGATTTGAAAGAAAAGGTAGTAGAAGAAACTCAATCAGAGCAGGAAAGAGAAGAAATAATTTTAAACAATGAGGATATTAAAAAAAAGAAAACTTTGGGATGATGTGAAGCAAAACAATATCTGCATCATAAGGGTACCAGAAGGAAAAGGAGAGACCAAGGAACTGAGAACATATTTGAAGAAATAGTGACTGAAAATTCCCTAACCTGGTAAAGGAAAAAGACACACAAGTCCAGAAAGTGCAAAGAGTTCCAAACAATATGAATCCAAAAAGACCCCCAACAAGTCTTTTTTTTTAATTTTTTAAATTTTATTTTAATCATTGTTCAAGTACAGTTTTCTGTCCTTTACTCCCATCCCAGCCCACCCACCCATTCCTCCCCACCTCCCTCCCATTTTCATCCCCCTAGTTTTTGTCCATGTGTCCTTTAAATTTGTTCCTGTAAACCCTTCCCATTCTCCCCTGAAATTCCCCTGAAATTCCCTCTCCTTTCCCCTCTGGTCACTGACAGCCTGTTCTCTATTTCAGTGTCTTTGGCTATATTTTGCTTGTTTGTTTGATTTGTTGTTTAGGTTCCTCTTGAAGGTGAGATCACATGGTATTTATCTTTCAACACATGACTTATTTTGCTTAGCATAATGCTTTCCAGTTCCATCCATGCTGTTGCAAAGGGTAGGCACTCCTTCTTTCTTTCTGCTGCATAGAATTCCAATGTGCAAGTGCACCATAGTTTTTTGATTCATTCATTTGCTGATGAGCAGCTAGGTTGCTTCCAGCACTTGGATATTGTAAATTGTGCTGCTATGAACATTGGGGTGCATAGGTTCTTTTGGATTGGTGTTTCAGGGTTCTTAGGATATAATCCCAGCAGTGGAATTGCTGGGTCAAAAGGCAGATCCATTTTTAGTTTTCTAAGGAAGTTCCATACTGTTTTCCACAGTGGTCGTACCAGTCTGCATTCCCACCAACAGTGCACTAGGGTCCCCTTTTCTCCACAACCTCTCCAACACTTGTTGTTTGTTGCTTTGTTTATGATGGACATTCTGACTGGTGTGAAGCGGTATCTCATTGTGGTTTTAATTTGCAACTCTCTGATAGCTAGCAATACTGAGCATCTTTTCATGTGTCTCTGGATCCTCTGTGTGTCCTCCTTGGAGAAGTGTCTGTTCATGTCCTTTG
>CM052546.1:38441896-38458037 GCA_028533065.1 Trachops cirrhosus
CTCCAGTTTATGTTGCTGCCCCTTTTGTCAAATATTAATTGACCATAGAGTTGGGTTTATTTCTGGGCTCTCTGTTCTGTTCCATTGGTCCATGTGCCTGTTTTTATGCCAGTACCAGGCTGTTTTGATTACAGTGGCCTTGTACTATAGTTTAGTATCAGGTATTGTGATCCCTCCTACTTTACTCTTCTTTCTCAAAATTGCAACAGCTATTTGGGGTCATTTATGGTTCCATATACATTTTTGAAATGTTTGTTCTATGTCTATGAAATATGCCATTGGTACTTTAATAGGTATTGCATTGAATGTGTAAATTGCTTTAGGTAGTATGGACATTTTGATGATGTTAATTCTTCCAATCCATGAACACGGTGTATGTTTCCATTTGTTTGTGTCTTCCTTGATTTCTTTCTTCAGTGTTATGTAATTTTCTGAATACAGGTCTTTTACCTCTTTGGATGGATTTATGCCTAGGTATTTTATTTTTCTTTTTGCTATTTTGAATGGGATTTTTTTCTTGATTTCTGCTTCTGTTGTTTCATTGTTGGTGTACAAAAATGCCTTTGATTTCTATATATTGACTTTGTTTCCCACTGTTTTACCAAATTCATTTGTTAGGTGGAGCAATTTTTTATCCGAGTTTATAGGATTTTCTATGTACAGTATTATGTCATCTGCAAACAATGACAGTTTTGTTTTCTCTTTTCCAATTTGGATGCCTTTTATTTCCCCTCTTGTCTGATCGCTGTGGCTAAAACTTCGAATACTATATTGAATAGAAGTGGTGAAGTGGACAGCCTTGTATTGTTCCTGATCTTAGTGGAAAAGATTTTCGTTTTTGCCCATTGATTATGATGTTAGCTGTCAGTCTCTCATATATGGCCTTTATTACGTTGAGGAATGCTTCCTCTATTCCCACTTTGCTGAGTGCTTTTATCATAAATGGGTGCTGTACCTTATCAAATGCTTCTTCTGCATCTACTGATAGAATCATGTGATTTTTGTCTTTCCTTTTGTTAACGTGATGTATTACATTTACTGATTTACAATTATTGTACCATCCTTGCATTCTTGGGATGAATCCCACTTGGTTATGGTGTATGATCTTTTTAATGTACTGTTGGATGCAGTTTGCCAATATTTTGTTGAGGATTTTAGCATCTATGTTCATCAGTGATATTGACCTGAAGTTTTCTTTCTTTGTTGTGTCTTTATCTGGTTTTGGGATAGGATGATGCTGTCCTCATAAAAAGAGTTTGGGAGTCTTCCAACTGTTTGGATTTTTTGGAATACTCTGTGAAGGATAGGGGTTAGCTCTGCCTTAAATGCTTTGTAGAATTCTCCTGTGAAACCATCTGGTCTGGGGTTTTTGTGTGTCAGGAGTTTTTTGTTTACTGCTTCAGTATGATTTGGTGTTATTGGTCTGTTCAGGCTTTCTGCTTCTTTTTCATTAAATTTTGGAAGATTACATTTTTCTAGAAATTTTTCCACTTCACGTACATTTTCAAATTTCTTGGCATACAGTTCTTCATAGTTAATTTCTTACAATCCTTTGTATGTCTTTGGTGTCAGTTGTAACCTCTCCTCTTTCATTTCTGATTGTGTTTATTTGGGTCCTCTCTCTTTTTTTCTTGATGAGCCTGCTTAGAGGCTTGTCAATTTTGTCTATCTTTTCAAAGAACCAGCTTCTGGATTCATTGATCTTTAGAATTGTGCTTTTAGTCTCTATGTCATTTAATTCTGTTCTGATCTTGGTTATTTCCTTCCTTCTACTTCCTCTGGGCTGCCTTTGTTGTTGTTCCTCGAGTTCTTGTAGGTGTAGGGTTAGGTTGTTTGTTTGGAACATTTCTATCTTTTTTAGGTAAGCCTGTGTCGCTATGAACTTCCCTCTCAGTACTGCCTTTGCTGTGTCCCATAAGTTTTGGGTTGTTGTGAGTTCATTTTCAGTTGTTTCCAGACACTTTTTGATTTCTTCCCTTATTTCATTCTTGACCCATTCATTGTTTAAGAGCATATTATTTAATCTCCATGATTTTGAGTGTTTTGGGTTTCTTCCCTTGGGGTTGGTTTCTCATTTCACTCCCTTGTGATCAGAGACAATGCTTGGTATGATTTCAGTTTTTCTGAATTTGTTGAGGCTTGTTTTGTGTCCTATCATGTGGTCTATCTTTGAAAATGTTCCATGTGCATTTGAGAAGAATGTGTATTTAGCTTCTTTGGGATAGAGGGCTGTATATATATCAGTGAAGTCCATTTCATCTAGGGCATTGTTCAATGCCACAATATCTTTGTTGATATTTTTTTGGAAGATCTGTCCATTTTTGACAGTGAGGTGTTAAAATACCCCCACTATAAATGTGTTGCTGTCAATATCTTTCTTGAATTTCTCTAAAATTTTCTTTATGTATTTGGATGCTCCTATATTGGGTTCATATATATTTACAATGTTCATGTCTTCTTGGTGGATTCTTCCCTTGAGTATTATGAAGTGTTCTTCTGGGTCTCTCTTTATGGCCCTTTTTTGGAAGCATATTTTGTCTGATATGAGTATAGCTACCCTGGCTCTTTTTTCCTGTCTGTTTGCTTGGAAAATTTGTTTCGAGCCCTTCACTTTCAGCCTGTGTAGGTCTTTTATCCTGAGGTGGGTCTCTTGTAGTCAGCACATGTGTGGTTTAAGCTTCTTATCCATTCAGCTATTCTATGTCTTTTGATTGGAACATTTAATCCATTTATGTTTAAGGTTATTATTGATAGGTACTTTTTCATTGCCATTTTCATACCTGTGTTCTTCTCTCTCTCTCTCTCTCTCTCTTTTCCTTCCTTTTCTTAAAGCAGTCCCTTTAGCATCTCTTGCAGAGCTGGTTTGGTGGAGGTGTATTCTTTTAGACTTCTTTTGTCTGGGAAGCTTCTTATTTGGCCTTCTATCTTGATTGAGAGCCTTGGTGCATAAAGTAGCCTTGGTTGCAGGCCTCTGGTTCTCATTATCTTGCCATTCTCTTCTGGCTTGGAGCATTTCCTTTGAGAAGTTAGCTGCTAGCCTTACTGGGGCTCCCGTGTATGTTACTTCCTGTTTCTCCCTTGTTGCCTTTAAGATTCTCTCTTTGTCTTGAAATTTTGCCATTTTAATTATGATGTGTCTGGAGGTGGGCCTGTTTGGGTTCCTCTTGATTGGGACTCTCTGTGTTTCCTGGGTTTGTGTGACTTTTTCTCTCATCAAATTAGGGAAGTTTTCCATCATTACTTTTTGAAATAGGTTTTCTGTCCTTTGCTTTTCTTTTTCTCCTTCTGGTATCCCTATTATATGGATATTATTACGTTTCATATTGTCTTGCATTTCTCTTAGTCCCTCTTTGTTCTTTCTGAGCCTCTTTTCCTTTCTTGCTCTTTCTGGATGTTTTTTTCTACTTTGTCCTCCAATTTGCTGATCCGATCTTCTGCTTCATCGATCCTGCTTTTGATTCCTTCTACTGTGTTCTTCAGTTCAGAAATTGTATTCTTCATTTCTTCTTGGCCCTTGTTGATAGTTTCTCTTTCCTTTTCATTTTGATATAGTTTGCAGTGAGTTCATTGTAGCTTCCCTGTAGTTACTGGTAGATCATTGTGAGCTAGTTGAGCTTCCTGATAATCATTTCTTTGAACTCAAATCTGATAGTTGAGTTGCCTCTATTTCATTTAGCATTGTTTCTGAGGCTTCCTCCTTTCCCTTCATTTGGGGATTGTTTCTTTTTGTTCTCATTGTTCATGAGAGTCTTCTTGTTAGCCTCTGTTTCTTAAATTGATCTGTTCTTGTTCCCTGGTTTTATGATGTGAACTTAACACCATACCTTATCACAGAATACCTGTGAGATTCAGTGGTGCAGTCTCCTTTGGGTATACTGGTTTTCACAGCTTCCTCCTACTCTTTTTTGTGATCAGTTTGAGGGGTAAGGGAAAATGGATTAAGACAGCAAGAGAGTATTCTATGGTATTTGCAGGACCAGTCAGTAGAGAAGAGATAGGAGATCCTTTGGCTATGTATAGTGTTAACTGTGATCTTCCACCCCACTAGCCACTTTTTAGAAAGGATGGAAAGAAGATAAGACTGTTGTTGGGGAGGGAAGGATTGTGAGTTGCATCTAGAAAGCAATGAGGTTGAGGGAGGTCAGATTCTGAGGTAGGGTGAGAGTAAAGAATAGTAAATAGGTATAGTGTGTGAGAGAATAGAATTAACCACTACAGTAATAGAGTTCAGGAAACCATAAAATGCGCTAAGATCTGGGAGGAGTGTTGTGTAGTATTTACAATTGTATGGAATAGCTATTATTTACAGTGATATTAGAGCAAAAATCATATGACAGAATCTATGAGATCTAGATAACAAGAATAGGGAGTATAGAACCTTGAGTAGTGTTCTAATGGAACACAAATGAAGGACAGTAAATTAACAATACACTATGAGTGAGATAACAGGGGCAACCTATGAAACCATACAATTTAACCAGCCAAGTAAAGAAGAATATACAGATAGAAGAGGAATACCGAAGTAATATTAAAATAAAAAATTTAAGAATAATGAAAAAATGATAATACAAATATGCAATTACTTGCAGGTTCAAAAAAAGAAGGAAAAAAAGCAGAAGATGGAAGGAAGAAGAGATAAATTTGGAAAGAAAGGAAGAAGGAAAAACAGTAGAAAGCAAGAGAAGCATAAGGAATTGAGGGATATAAAAATAATAAGAATTAAAAAATGAAAAGTTGCTTAAAAGAAAAAAAAAAAGACAAAATCAAAGGGTCAAACCAAAAAACCTTTTGTTGGTTTCAAAATGGCCAAACCAGTTTTTCTGGTCTTGCTGGCTTCAGCAAGCTGAGGGGTGATTGGTATGGCTTTTCTCCCTTTCCATTCAGTACTCAGACAGCCTCTTGCACACTCTTGCCAGAGCCAGTGTGTTGCCTCTCTTCAGGGCCCTGGGTGTGGGATCTGGGTCCTCCTAAGCATGCTCTCCTGAGCTCACCACTGTGTGCTCTGGGGATCCTGCAGAGTGCACGCACCTTCCCTGTGTTCGGGACTGTGTGCTCTGGGGATCCTATGGAGCATCTGTATGTCTTTTCCATGTTCTCGGCTGTGGGCTTCGGGTCTTCCACAAAACCACATTTTCTCGGGGTTGCGGACATGGGTGCACAGCCAAGTCACCCTTTGTTGCACAGGTCGGGGTGTACGCTCTTCCCAGGGGTATTTTTGGGTGCTCACAGCCCCTGTGTGATTGCCTCTTAGTCCCCACTCCCCTCTCTGTGCCTTCAAGGAACCAGGCCTCCCCCAGTGTTGCTCAATCCTTGTTTGGCCAGGGAGGGAGCAGTTGACCCAGCTCTCTCCCATGTACCCTGAGGCAGACCCAGGAGCACGGGGCCTGGGGCTGCAAACTCCCTGGTCCCTACACTGATCCCTGGGCCCTTATTATCCTGAAGCACTCTCCTTCCCGTCTTGTTTTTCAATGTCCACCACAATGTTTGATCTATCTTCATATATGCTGGGGTACTGTTGGCTGTTTGCTATGTCCCTCCATAGATCAGCTAGGTTTTTCTCCCGAGTGTAGGGGGAAGTGGAATCTGCTCCCTCCTACCACGCCACCATCTTCCCTCTGAAAAAACTCTTTGTCATGACTTTGATGTCTTTCTTGTTGGGGGAAGGGAGGTAAAGTCCATCACCCCAGTCCTGGTGTTGACCTCCAAGATTCCAACTGGCTGGAAACCTTTTGTCTTTCTGACCAGCAGGAGGCTGAGGAGCCTCTCCCAACAAGTCTTTAATTAATTAAAATGCCAAAGGTTAACAACAAAGAGAGAATTATAAAAGCAACAAGAAAGACTTTGAGATACCTACAAGGGAGCTCCCATAAGACTGTCAGCTGACTTATCAACAAAAACATTTCAGGTCAGAAGAGATCAGAATGAAACACTCAAAGTGATGAAAAGCAAAGACCTACACCCAAGAGTATTTTACCCACCAAGGCTATGGTTTAAAATTGAAGAAGAAATAAAGAGTTTCCCAGACAAAAACAAAGCTAAAGAAGTTTATTACATTCAAACCACTGTTATAAAAATGTTAAAGTGTTTTCTTTAATAAAAAGAAGGAAAGAAAAAAGAAACATAGTTATAAAGAATAATATGGCAATAAATAGGTACTTATCAATAATCAGTTTAAATGTAAATGGCTTAAATACACCAATCAAAAGACATAAAATAACAGAATGGGAAAAAAAATATGAGACCCATGTATATGCTGTGTACAAGAAACCAACCTAAGAATAAAAGACATACACAGACTAAAAGCAAGGGATGGAAAAAGATAATTCCTGCAAATAGAAAATTTAAAAAGCTGAAGTAGCAATACTTATAACAAACAAAATAAACTTTAAAACAAAAGCTATAATAAGAGACAAAGAAGGATAATACATAATGAAAAGGAAGCAACCCAACAAGAGAATATAAGCCATGTAAACAATTATGAATCCTGGATAGGAGCACCTAAATATGTAAAGTAAATCTTGATGTACTTAAAGGGAGAGGTTGACAGTAATCCTGTCAGACTTGGAGATTTTAACATCTCACTGGAGTCAATGGATACATCTTCCAGACAGAAAATAAACAAGAAAACAGCAGCCTTAAATGACACACTAGACAAGATGGATTTAATTGATATCTTCAGAGCATTTCACCACAAATGAGCAGAATATATATTCTTTTCAAGTGCACATGGAAAATTTTCTAGGATAGAACACATGTTAGGACACAAAACAAGTGTCAATAAATTTAAAAAGATTGAAATTATATCAGGCATTTTCTCTAACCACAATGCTATGATACTAGAAATCCATTACAGGAAAAAAGTTGAAAAACACACAAAACATAGAGGCTAATAACTTGTTACTGAGCAATAAATAGGTTAACAATGAGATCAAGGAAGAAATCAACAGAAACTCAAGAAAAATGAAAGTGAGAACACAACAACCCAAAATCTATGAGACACAGCAAAAACAGTCCTAAGAGGAAAATTCATAGCAATACAGTAAAAAGAAAAATCTGAAATAAGCAGTCTAATCTTACACCTAAAGAAGTAGGAAAAAAACCACCAAAGCCCACAATGAGAGGAGAAGAAGTAATAAAGATCAGAGCAAAAATAAATAAAATGGAGTCTTTAAAAAGGTACAAAATATCAATGAGACAAACAGCTGGCCCTATGAAAAAATAAACATATCTCAGCATAATAAAAAGCATAGATGACAAATGTACAGCTAACATCATACTCAATGGGCAAAAACTACAAGCATTTTATTTAAGATCAGGAACAAGACAAGGACATCCATTTTTACCACTTTTATTCAACATTGTATGGATAAGAAGAAGAAATAAAAGGCATCCAAATTAAAAAAGAAAGAAAGAAATCTGTCATTATTTGAAGATGACATGATACTGTATATAGAAACCCTAAAGATTCCACCAAAAAAATAGAAAATACTAGAACCAATAAATGAATTCTGTAAAGCAGAAGGATACAAAATAAATATTTAGAAATTATTATTAATTGCAATTTTATATATCAATAATTAACTATCAGAAAGAAACAAAGAAAATAATCCTATTTACAATTATATATAAAATAACTAGAAATAAATTAAACCAAAGATGAAAAGACCTGTACTCAGAAAATTATAACACACTTTAGAAAGAAATTGAACTAGATGAAAATAAACAGAATGATATACCCTGCTCATAGACCAGGAGAATTAACATTGTTAAATGTTTATTCTAGCCAAACCAATTTATAGATTCAATGCAATTCCTATTAAAATATTAATGGTGTTTTTCACATAAGTAGAATAAATAAGCTAAATATTTATGGAAACAGAAAAGACTCTGAATAGCCAAAATAATTGAGAAAGAAAAACAAAATCGGAGGTATTATGCTACCTGAAATCAAACCATGATACAGGGCCACAGTAATTGACAGTATGGTACTGGCTTAAAAATAGCTATAAGAACAATGGAATGCAATAGAGGGGCCAGAAACAAAACCACACCTATGTGATCAGTTAATATATGACAAAGGAGGCAAGAAGATACAATGGGGTAAACATAGACTATTCTACAAATGGTGTTGGGAACATCAGACATGTGCAAAAAAATGAAGCTAGACCACCTTCTTATACTATATGCAATAATAAACTCAAAATGAATAAAGATTTAAATGTAAGACTCAAAACCATAAACAACCCTGATAAAAATTATAGGCAGTAAAATCTCAGAAATTTCTTAGTAATATATTTTTTTGTGATACATCTCCTTAGGAAAGGAAAACAAAAGAAAAAGTTAAAAATGCACCTACATCAAACTAAAAATTTTGCACAGCAAAAGAAACCATTCAACAAAATGAAAAGTCAACCCATTGAAAGGGAAACAATATTCACTAATAATAATCTGACAAGAGGATAATATTCAAAATTTATAAAGAACACAGACAACTCACACCAAAAAAACAAACATTGCAGTTTAAAAAATGCGTAAAGGTCGGGGTTGGGGTGGGTAGGGCAGAAGAGAGTAATGGGGGGACTGATGGGGACAATTGTAATTGAACAACAATTTTTAAAAAAAAAGGGAAAAAATGGGCAAAGGACCTGAATAGACACTTCTAATAGAGGACATACAGATGATCAACACACCCATAAAATGATGCTCTAGATTACTAATCATCAGAGAAATATAAATTAAAACCATAATAAGATATCACCTCTCTCCTGTCAGAGTGATTGTCATCAATAAATCTACAAACAACACGTATTGGCAAAGACGTGGATAAAAGGGAGCCCTTGTGCGCTGCCGGTGCAGCCACTGTGGGGAAACAGTATGGAAGTTACTCAAAAATTAAAAAATTGAACTGCCTTATGACTCAACAATTCTACTTCTGGGTATATATCTAAAGAAATCCCAAAAAACAAATTCAAAAGAGTATATGCACCAACTGTTCATTGTAGCACTATTTACAATAACCAGACTATGGATACAACTCAAGTGCCCATCAATAGGCAAGTGGATAATGAAGATGAGGTACATACATACAACAGAATATTATGTGACCATGAAAATAAATGTGAAATCTTACTATTTGTGACAGCATGGATGGATCTAGAGGGTGTTTTGCTAAGTGAAATAAGTAATTCAGAAAAAGAAAAATACCATATAATATCTCTTATAGGTGGAATCTATTGAATAATATAGACAAAACAAAAAATGATTCATAGATACAGAGAACAGACTGATGGTTGCAGAGGGGCTGCTTCTGGGGGACTGGGTGAAAAAGGTAAAGGGATTGAGAAGTGCTGATTGGTAATAACAAATAGTCATGGGGATGTAAAGTGCAGTGTAGGAAATATATTAAATAATAATGTGATAACTATGTTCGGTGCCAGGTGGGTACTGGAAATTTTTGGAGAACACCTTATAAAGTATATGATTGTGTAATTACTATGCCTGCACCAGAATCTAATACAAAATAACACCAAATGTAAACTGTAGTTGAAAAACAATTTTAAATAAAGAAAAAAGTGAAAAAAAAACCTTCAGAAAGCAAAAGAAAATAACAAGTATTGGCAAAGATGTGGGAAATTGAAGTTGTTATGCCTGATGGAGAAATGCAAAATGATGCAGCCACTGTGAAACACTGCATGGCATTTCTCCAAAAATTAAAAAGTCATTATATGACCCAATATTTCCACTTTTGAATATATATCCAAATAAAGTGAAAGCAGAAACTCAAACAGATATTTGTGTGCCTATGTTCATAGTCACAGTACTCACAATTGTTGCCAAAAGGTGAAAACTACTGAAGCATCCATCAACAGATGAATGGATAAACAAAATGATGCAAAATTAAGTATTTTTAGGCTTATTTCACTTAGTATAACATGCTCCAGTTCCATCCATTATGTTACAAATGGTAAGATTTTTTAAGTATATTTTATTGATTATGCTATTATAGTTTTCCCAATTTTTGTCTCCCTTTTATCCCCCCTCTGCCCTGCAGCACCCCACCCTCCAGCATCCCCTCTGCTTAGTTCATGTCCATGGGTCATACATATAAGTTCTTTGGTTTCTCTGTTTCCTATACTATTCTTAACCTCCCTCTGTCTGTTTTATGCCTACCAGTTATGTTTCTTATTACTTGTACCTTTTCCCACCAATTCTTCCCCTTCCCTTCCCCACTGATAACCCTCCATGAGGTCTCCATTTTTCTGTTTTTGTTCTTGTTCTAGTTGTTTGTTTATTTTTTGTTTTTGGTTTTGGTTTTTAGGTTCAGTTGTTGATAGTTGTGAGTTGGTTGTTATATTTTACTATTCACAGTTTTTGATCTTCTATTTCTTACGTAAGTCCTTTCAACATTTCATATGATAAGGGCTTGGTAATGATGAACTCCTTTAACTTGACCTTGTCTAGGAAGCACTTTATCTGCTCTTCCATTCTAAATGATAGCTTTGCTGGATAGAGTAATTTTGGATGTAGATCCTTGCCATTCATGACTTCAAATACTTCTTTCCAGCCCCTTCTTGCCTGCAAGGTTTCTTTTGAGAAATCAAGTGATAGTCTTATGGGCACTCCTTTGTAGGTAACTCTCTCCTTTTTTCTTGCTGCTTTTAAGATTCTCTCCATCTTTAATCTTGGGTAATATAATTAGGATGTGCCTTGGTGTGTTCCTCCTTGGGTTCAATTTCTTTGGGACTCTCTGGGCTTCCTGCACTCCCTGTAAGTCTATTTCCTTTGCAAGATTGGGGAAGTTTTCCTTTATTATTTGTTCAAATAAGTTTTTAATTTCTTGCTGTCGTTCTTCTCCTTCTGGCACCCCTATCATTTGGATGTTCTAGTGCTTAAAGTTGTCCCAATGTTAAGGGTTCCTAAGCCTCTCCTCATTTTTTTGCATTCTTGTTTCTTTATTCTGTCCTGGTTAGACGTTTATTTCTTCCTTTTGTTCCAAATGGTTGATATGAGTCCCAGTTTCCTTCCCATCACTGTTGGTTCCCTGTATATTTTGATTTATTTCATGTTAGGTAGCCTTCCTTTCTTCATTTTGTAACTGAGCTCTGTCAGATCTGTGAGCATCCTGATTACCATTATTTTGAACTCTGCATCAGATAGGTTGTTTATGTCCTCATCGCTCAGCTCTTTTTCTGGATTTGTTATCTGTTCTTTCTTTTGGGCCATATTTCTTTGTCTCTGTTGTAATGGAGTAGAGCCATAGGTATTCGCCAGGACAGGGCAACCCACCTTGCTGTGTTGTGGCACTGTCTGTGAGGGAGGAGTCAGAGAGGGAAAAATGCTGCTTGCTTGCTCTGCTCTAGCCCCACTTTCCAATGAACTCTCCTGTGAGACTGGGAGTTTCTCTTCTGTCACAACCTCTGCAGTATTTAACAGCTAGTTTTTCGTCTTTGGTTTCCCATTTGGCCAGCCCCACCTCACCCACATGGTTTGCAACCTTGCCACATGTCCTCTCCGCCTGGTTGCCTGGCTGCCCTCCTCTGGGCTCTGCCCCTCCTACAGGCTTGGTTGAATGTTCCTTTAACTCCTTGGTTGTCGGAGTTCCATGCAGTTTGATTTTCTGGCACTTCTGGTTGTTTATTGTTTTTAAATTGGTTGTTATCCTTCTTTTGGTTGTGTGGTGAAGCAAAGCATTTCTACCTATGTCTCCATCTTGGCTGGATCTCCAAATGGTAAGATTTTTTTAATGACCAAATAATATTCCATTGTGTATATGTACAATGGCTCTGTTATCCACTTGCCTACTAATGGGCACTTCAGCTGCTTCCATATCTTGGTTATTGTAAATAATGCATCAATGAACATAGGGGTGCATATATTCTTTCAAATTAGTGGGTTTTTTTTTCAGATATATTCCCGGATGTGCTATTACTGGATCATAAGGCAGTTCCATTGTTAATATTTTGAGGAAACTACATATGGTTTTCCACAGTGGCTGCACCAGTCTGCATTCCCACCAACAGTGCACTGGGGTTCCCTTTTGTCCACATCCTCTACAGCACTTGTTGTTTATTTATTGATGATAGCCATTCTGACAGATGTGAGGTGATATGTCATTGTGTTTTTAATTTGCATTTTTCCGGTGATTAGCAATGTTGAGCAGTCATAGAATAACAAATACCATATGATTTCACTTATATATAGAATCCAACGAGCAAAGTAAACTACCATATTTTTCAGACCATAAGACACACCTAGGTTTTAGAGGAGGAAAATAGTAAAAAAATTTTGAAGCAAAAAATGTGGTAAAATATTTAATAACATAAATAACATAATATTTCACCAATGTAAATGTAAATAGAACTCAACAGCAGTATTAACAACCATTATTCCTCCCAAATTTCGGGGGGGAAAGTGCATATTGTAGTCTGAAAAATACGTAACAAACAGAAACAGGCAGAGAAGACACTGACAGCTGTCAAAGGGGAGAGTTCTTGGGGCCTGGGTAAGAAAGGCAAAGTGATTAAGCAAAGGAAAAAAAACTCATAGACACAGACAATATTATGGTGATTACCAGAGGAAAAGAGGGGTGGTGGGAAGCTAGAAGAGGGTAAAGGGGTGACTTTGGGTGGCAAACACACAATACAATATGCATATGATGTATTAGAGAATTATACAGTTGAAACCCATATAATTATATTTACCAAGGACTCCCCAATACATTCAATAAAAAATATATATATATATGTAATATTAAGTCTTAAAAAGGAAGGAAATTCTAACACATGCTACAATGTGGATGAATGTTAACACACTAAGTAAAATAAACCCAACAGGAAATAACAAATAATTGTGTTGTACCAATTGTATAAGAAACCTGGAGAAATCAAATTCATAGAGGCAGGAAAAGGTAGTTGTCAAGCTCTGGGGGAGGAGAAAATAGGGTTATTGTTTAGTGCAGGGGTGTCAAACTCATTTTCACCAGGGGCCACATCAGCCTTGTGGTTGCCTTCAAAGGGCAGAAATAATTATAGGACTGTATAAATGTAACTACTTCTTAACTGTTAAGGAGTTGAAATTACATTCAGCCCTTTGAAGGCAACCTCGAGGCTGATGTGGCCCTGGTGAAAATGACTTTGGCACCCCCAGTTTGGTGGATGTAGAGTTTTAGTTGGGGAAGATGGAAAAGTTCTGGGGTGGCCAGGGATGATGTTGAAAAACCATGTGAATGTACTGAGTGCTACAGAATTATACCCTTAAAATTATTAAAATGGTAAACTTATTTATTTTAACATAACTTTAGAAAATTTAAAAACAACAGACATATCCCTGTTGCTATCACCCTATTGGTATCTTACAGGCTGGATTCATGAACACACTGAAGAATCTAGTAAATATTTTACTTCGGTTTAATGATGCTACATAAGGCAGAAAGAAAGAAATCATTTGCTGCCACATGCTTGAGGTCCAACAAAGCCCATCATAAAACCCAGGCAAACTGGCTCCCAGCCTTATGCAAAAGTCCTAAGGATTTTGTCCTTTTCTCAGTGAAGACAGGTGGACTCTTGGAGCGAGTCTGCTCAGTCTGCTGTGCTGATCACAGACAAGCCCCAAGGAGAAGACACCTATAGTGTGATAGTTATTGCTTCTCCTCCCCTGACTGCTGAGTTCCTGTTCTTCCTATTCTCATTAAAAGTTATAATTCTATAGACAAAAAAGGGATATACTCATCTGGCTGTAATTCAGGGATGAGAAGAAAGTTTCACCTTCACCCTACCCAGCGTTCCTTCTCCCATATGCTTTCTCCACCCAAGAAATTCAACAAACTGCACTGTCAGATGTCTTTCCTCCCCACCATCTCCTAATGAAGTGCAGGTGCACGTGCAGTCCATAAAGAATGCAGGCAGGGGACTCAGGGAGCGGTGAAGGGCAACAACATTCCTGAGAAATTCAAGCCCTTAAATCCACTTCTTTTGCAAGGCAAAGAAAATTTTTAGTTAAATCAGGTCAGCACACATTTCCTGTAACATGCCAGATAGTAAATATTTTATGGTTTGCAGGCCCTTTGGTCTCTCTCACAATTTCATTTTGCTCTTGCAGTATAAAAGTGGCACAATATGTGAATGAAGATGTTTGTATTTCAATAAAACTTTATGTGTAATAATTAAAATTTGAATTTTATATAATATTAATGTTTTAAAATATTATTAAATTTTTTCAAGTATTTAAAATATGAAAAACATTCTTAGCTGTGGGCCATACAAAAACAAGCAGTGGGTCACATGTGGCCTATGGTATGTTGTTTGCTCATCCATAGTTTAAATACTTTTAATCTATCCACTTAAAATTATATAGCTCATGTGTTCTTGAGAGGAAAGGAACTAATATTTATGGATAATATGTATTACAAAATTTAGCACAGCATGATATCTATGGGCCTAGGCTCTTGGAACAGAATGGCTGGGTTTAAACCCCAGCTTCTGCCACTCACAAGCTATGTGAGCTTGAGGACTTTATTTAAACTTTCTGAGTCTGTACAAACTGAAGCTAAGAACCTACTGACAAACTGGTTGTACAGAACAAATGAATCACTGTGTGTTGAATGCTTAGAGCAGTACCTGGTGCCTTATAAACTTTAGCTATTATTGGCTACCAGGGCTGGTGTTAGGTCACTTCAGCTCATTATCTCATTTAATACTAAAAATTTATTTGGACCGATTGATACATGAACAAATTTAGATAGTTCAGACAACTTGCTCAAGGTTATGGCAGAAGGATGCTTCCAACAGGCTATCTGTTGAAGTCCAAGCTCTCACCTTTCACTTAAACCATGCTGCCTCATTGCTCCATTCAAAGATATTCATGAAGCTTCTGATTGTGTTAGCCACAAATTTACTGACAAATGTACTTCCTTTCTTGGTTCCATGATTCTTCTTCTGTTAGTTCTTTTATTTTCTGTTGTTCTCAAGGGTACCTCTTTTATTTATCTCCAACATGTTAGCAATCCCTATTGATCTGGTCAAAGACCTCTACTTTTTTGTCCTTGACAAAATTCCATAGTGTCTCATTATTCATGGCTGTAGCCTTAATTATGAACAGTCATCTTTTGCAAATGTGTTCCACAGCTATTTCTCTAACCATGACCTATATTTCCAGCTTTAATTCTATACGTGCTTGACTTGTAGATGTTTCCAAAGGCCAACATGACAGATGGACTATAGCATTCAACTTAGCTGGCTTCACATTCTAGCACTGTCAACAACTCACCATGGGATTTTGGGAGAATTATACAGTCTCTCTGAGCTTCAATTTAGACATCAATGGCATGAAGGTAATGATAAGAACCACCAAAAAGAGTTGTAAAAACAAAATAAAATTATGTACATAATGAAATTAAGAGGCCTATCCATTCATTCATTTTATTCATTTGTAAGGTGATTTCTAGGTATAGAAAGTGGAATCTGTAAGAGAGATTTTCAAGGAGTCTGTATGGGGGTGTGAGATTTAAAGATGTTTCCACAATTTAGAGTTTTGGTAACTGGGAGATCAATAATACTTGTTTACAACTTATGTAGCATTTATTGTCCATGCTGTTCATAAATGTCTTTTCACCTACTGTCTGGTCTAGATATTTCTTTGCCACATATTATAGTCTTTGTCTTCACCTTGGTTATGAGCTCCATAGGGCATGGTCACTGTCCAATCACCCTTTTTTAAATTCAAAAGTTGCTTACTCTAAGTCTAGCCAGTATTAATAAGTGTCACAAAACATTAGTTGCTGATTGGCCCATCACTATTGTATTTGGATAGTGCTTCAGAACCAGAGGGGGGTGGTTACAGTTGTCCTCCCTGAATAATTATATTAGCTATATTAGTTTATTGCTAAACTAAATCCATCCCATTAAAGAACATATATATTATTGGTCAAACATAAAGATTGGTTATAAAATTTATTTTTATTATTGAAATATAACCCTCACAACAAGTCTCAAGAATCCTTCTTTATATATTTTGGAGATTAAACCCTTGTCTGAGGTATCATTGGCAAATATGTTTTCCCATACAGTTGGTTCTCTTTTTATTTTAATACTGTTTTCTTTAGACATGCAGAAGCTTTTTATTTTGATGAGATCCCATTTGTTTA
>CM052546.1:38458537-38496824 GCA_028533065.1 Trachops cirrhosus
GAATTTCAGGGGAGAAGGGAAGGGTTTACAGGAACAAATATAGAGGACACATGGACAAAACTAGGGGGATGGAAAGGGGAGGGAGGAGGGGAGGAATGGGTGGGTGGGCTGGAATGGGAATAAAGGGTAGAAACTGTACTGGATAAACTAAAATAAAAAAATTAAAAAAAAATCCTTCTAATCTAGAAGGACAGTGCCTCACAGAGAGTAATTGATAGTGATATTCCAAAGCCTGAGATTCCAGCAAACCCTTATAAAATTCTCAATAAAAAGGACTGTCTCTCCCCATCCTCATACATATACTACATCTGCCTGATACTTTTTCCTCACAATCTACAACAAAACAAAACAAAAACAAAAGTAGGCACGGCACAAAAAATGAGGCCAGCCAACTTATTCTGCATTTAGGCTTTGCAGTAGGTCCAGACAAATGCTTTTATAATTTCTTGTGGCAAGTTTCCAAAAATGTAGCATAGTACTGAGCCCTGGACTGTAACAGCCATGAGCAGAGCAGGCTGGGTACAGTGGGAGAATGAATGCAATTTCTTTCTGAGCAGCCTTTGAGATGATGAGTCTAAGTACCTGGGTGCAGATCACTCCAGTCACATGTAAAAACCCAACAAGATTCTTTAGAATTGTGAACTCAGGAGAGTATTATTGGTTCTGAAATAATATCACAGAAATTGCATCACATCCTTTCTTCTAAGTAGGAAAAAACCCAGGTAATAGATGGTCAAGAGGATCAAGTATAAGCACTACATGTGCCATTGACTGGAAGTTGGGGTCCTCAAAAAGAAAAGCCATAAGTCTGGATTAGATTAAAAATAATAAAAAGTATTCTATTCATCTAAGAATATAGGACCACATCCAGGGTTAGATCTAGGCAAAATTATGAGGCAGATAACAAAATTGTAAGAGCAGATATTTTAGACTTGCTAGCATCTCTTGATGCATGGAGAAGACTGACCTTCCAGAATGGTGTAACAAAGTCAGAGTTGCTCTCAGCAGACAGGCCTGGGTTTTCATTGCACACCTACGCTTTATCTGAATGTGACCTTGGAGAGTCATGTCAGCTCCCTGAGCCTAGGTTTCCTCATCTGTAAAATAGATAGCATAATGTCTATTTCTAGGGTTACTGTGAAGATAACTGAATTATTGTGTGAAAGGCTAAGCTCAGCCCAGTCCAGCTTGGTAAACAGAAGACATTCAATAAATAGTGGCTTTTTATCTCTCTCTTCTTTACCACATGAGATGGGGCTGACATATCTCCATATAGGGTGACATCCTTTCATTGGCTGCCTTTAGGCAAAGGACAAAGGACTGTCAAGAACTGTGAGGGGTCTGAAACTTTATGCTCCTGGTAATCTCACAAGTAAACCTGAGTTTCATGGATGCTGGCAGAACACATGAGATTCCTGGATCAGAAACAAAGAACTTTATTGCTTATAGCACAGTAAGCAACATGGTTATTAGTCTATTTACATGGTTCCCCTGGTCCCTAATTCCACAGCACAATGGGAAGAGAGCGAGGTAAAAGTTGCTCACCGTAGCAGTGCATTGTGAGAGAGGAGCTCTGAGCTTATTTTGTAAGAACCCAAATTTTGTAAAATACCATACCTGTCCTCCAGATTATCTCTTTCTTTCAAGGCTATTTGCTGTAGAAATATCCTTGAAAAGATATTCCAGAACAAAGGCAGTCTATGCTTTTGGTTGCCAGACATAAAAATGTGGGACACATTGTAAGACACATGGAAAATTGTCTCCCAAAAGGCATGACAGCAGTAATCCATTTCTTCCCTGTCCTCTCAACTGGCTCCTTCAGCAGTGGTAGGCTTTCTGTATAGCATCACTTTGCTCTGTTAACATGGAGCATCACACATGCCCTGTATCACAGTCCTTGCTTCCTCTCCCTATTATACCAGACTTCAGACACCCTGTAAGAAATGCCTTGTCCTCATTTTCAGCTGCTTAGAGCAGTGTCAGAGCCCAGAGCTGTGTACAATACTGGTGTCACCAGGACAGCACTTTTCTCTGGAAATCTAGATTAAGCTTTCATTAAACAAAAATATCACAGTAGAGGAAATGAGAGGAGAGGGTTAAGTGAAGTGAGAGAATGAGACACCTCTCCTCTTCTCTTGATACTTGAAAGACATTTGATTTCAGCTCCAAGGTAAAAATTGAGTCAAACTGGTGCCACTGAAATGAAACAAGGAATGTTGAGACTCAGACACACCTTTTTTAGGTGCATGGTTCCAGAGCCAGCTGGATGTCTGGGGAGATGCAGTGGCCAACTACATGGAGTTATTTGTCACACCTTGAACTCCACCCTTTTCAAGATATCTTCCTGCACCTGACATTTCCATTACTGTCTCTTTTCAAGGAAAGACATGGTCTGAAAAAGATACTGTTCCAATATAATAAATATGATCACGGAGAGGAGCAGTCTCAGAGGAGGCCCATTCATTCAACACCTATTCTGAGTATGAACTACATGCTATATACTGTGTTAGCCACTGGGCTTCAAGCATAATAAGCTATACTCTTTGCCTTCAGGAGCCTCACGCTAGTGAGAATCAGAAGGATAAGATGAAATTTATCTTTATCTTTATTTTTTGAACTTATTGGGGTGACATTTGTCAATAAATTATATAGGTTTCAGGTGTACAATTCTATGATTCATCATCTGTATCTTGTATTTTGTCTCCTTCCATTAACATTTATCCCCCCTTTACCCTCCCTCTTCTAGCTCCTCACACCCTCCCTTTCCTCTGTTAATCACCGTACTGTTGCCAGTGTCTATGGGATTTTTTTTTTTTTTTTGCTTAATGCTGTCCCTTTTTCACTCAGTCCCCCAAACCCCTCCATTCTGACAGCTGTCTGTCTGTTCTCTGTATCTATGAGTCTGTTTCTACTTTGTTATTTATTTTATTCATTAGAATCCACATATGAGTGAGATCATCTGATACATGTTTTTCTCTGA
Organism: Trachops cirrhosus; assembly: GCA_028533065.1. Classification (NCBI taxonomy): domain Eukaryota; kingdom Metazoa; phylum Chordata; class Mammalia; order Chiroptera; family Phyllostomidae; genus Trachops; species Trachops cirrhosus. The sequence goes on from CM052546.1 coordinate 38,461,518, forward strand.
CTGGCTTATTTCTCTTAGCATGATACTGTCCAGGTCAATCCATGCTGCTGCCAAAGGTAAGGCTTTCTTCTTTTTTATGGCCAAGTAGCATTCCACTGTGTAAATGTACCACAACACTTTTATCCACTCATCTATTGATGACACTTGGGCTACTTCCAAGTATTGACTATTGTAAATAATTCCATGAAGAACATAAGGGTGCATATATTCTTTTGAATTAGTGTTTCGGTTTTCTTCAGATAGGTTTATAGAAGTGGAATCATTGGGTCATAAGGCAGTTCCATATTGAATTTTTCAGAAAACTCCATACTTTTTACCACAGTACCTGTACAAGTCTGCATTCGCACCAACAGGGCACTAAGGTTCCCTTTCCTCAACATTCTTGCCAGAACTTGCTGTTTGTTGATGTATTGACAGATGTAAGGCGATATCTCATCGTGGTTTTAATTTGCTTCTCACTGAAGACTTCTGACACAGAGCATCTTTTCATATGGTAATCTATTGGCAATCTCTATGTCCTCTTTGGAGAACTGTCTATTCAGATCCTTTGCCCATTTTTTAACTGGATTGGTTGTTTGTTTGTTTTTGGTGTGGTGAGTTATACCAATTCTTTGTAAATTTTGGATATTAACCCTTATCAGATGTATCATTGGCAAATATGTTCTCTCATGCAGTATGCTGTCTTTTGGTTTCCTTCATAGTTTTCTTTGCTGTGCAAACACTTTTTTTCTTTAACTTTACCTTTTTAGTGATTTTTATTTATTTATTTTTAGAGAAAGAAGAAAGAAGTGAGAAAGAGAGGGAGAGAAACATTGATTGGTTGCCTCTTGCACACCTCCAACTGAGGACCTGGCCTGCAACCCAGGCATGTTACTTGACTGGGAATCAAAACAGCAGCCTTTTGGTTCACAGGCTGGCACTCAATCCACTGAGTCACACCAGTCCAAGCTAACTTTATTTTTATTATTGTCACTATTATAGATGTCCCCGTCCTCTCCTTTTGCCCACCTCCTTCCAGCCCCCTGACACCTCCTTACCTCCACCATCATCACATTGTTGTCTGTGCCCATGGATTATACATATAAGTTCTTTGGCTAATTCCTTCATCTTCTTTTGTCCAGTCCCTGCCTTCCATTTCCCCTCTGACAGCTGTCTGTCTGTTCCATATATCCATGCTTTTGTTTCTATTGTTTGTCAGCTTATTTTGTTCATTAGATTACACATATAAGTGAGATCATAAGTGGTATTTGTCTTTCCCTGACTGCCTTATTTCACTTAGCATAATACTCTCTAGGTTTACCCATGCTTTCACAAGGCAAGATTTTTCTTCTTTTTTATGGCTGAGTAGTATTTCATTGTGTAACTGTACCACAGGTTTTTTATCCATTCATCAACTGATGGACACTTGGGCTGTTTCTGGATCTTGGCCATTGTAAATAACACTACTATGAACATAGGGGCACATATATTTTTTGGTATTTTAGGATTCTCACACACATACCCAGATGTGGGATCACTGGGTCAAAAGGCAGTTTCATTTGTAGTTTTTTGATGAAACTCCATACTGTTACCAGAGTGGTTGCACTAGTCTGCATTCCCACTAACAGTGCAGTAGGGTTCCCTTTCTCCATATGCTCACCAGCACTTTTTCTTTGTTGTTTTATTGATGATAGACATTCTGGCAGGTGTGAGTTGATATCTCATTGTGGTATTAATTTGGACTTATCTGATGATTAGTCACATTGAACATTCTGTCATAGGTCTATTGGCCATCTGTATGTCCTGTTTGGAGAAGTGTGTATTCAGGTCCTTTTCCCATTTTTAAATTGGATTGTTAATCTTTCTGGTGTTGAGTTGTATGAGTACTTTATATATTTCAGAAATTCACCCCTGAAGAGATGTATTACTGGCAAATATATACTTGCATGTAGTGGGTTGCCTTTTCATTTTGTTGATGGTTTCTTTTGCTAGGAAAAATCTTCTTAGTTTGACATAGTCCCATTTTTCCCTTGTTTCCCTTGCCTGAAGAGTTACATTTAAAAAAAAAATGTTGCTATGAGAAACATCCAAGATTTGATTTCCTGTTTTTATATTTTTATAGTTTTGAGTCTAACATTTAAGTCTGTATTATATTATGAGTTTATTCTTGTTTATAGTGTAAAAAGGTGGTCTAGTTTCATTTTTATTTCATGTATCTGTCCAATTTTATAATACCATTTATTGAATAGACACTTCTTACCTCATTGTATATTCTTGCCTCATTTGTCAAAGGTTAATTGACCATAAAGATATGGATTTATTCTGTTCCATTGATCTTTAATATGTTTTTATACCAGTATTGTGGTCTTTTCATTTTTATGGTGTTGTAGTAAAATTTGATATCATGCTCTGTGATTCTTCAAACTTTTTTCTTTCTCAAGATTGCTGTGGCCATTTGAGGTCTTTTTGGTTCCATATAAATTTTTGGAATGCTTGTTCTAGTTCTTTGTAATATGCTATTGGTATGTGATAGAAATTGCAGTGAATATATAGGTTGCTTTGGGTAGTATTGACATTTTAATGAAATTAATTCTTCCTATCTATAAGCACTGTATACACTTCAACTTGCATTTTTTTCCATATCTTTCTACAGTGTCTATAATTTTCCAAATACAGGTATTTTGCATCCTTGGTTATATTTATTCTTAGGTATTTTATTTTATTTTAAATATTTTATTTGTTTATTTTTTAGAGAGGGGAAGGGAGAAATGAAGAGAGAGAAATAACAATGTGTGGTTGTCTCTCATGCACCCCCTACTGGGGACCTGGCCCACAAGCCAGGCATGTGCCCTGACTGGGAATCGAACCAGCAACCCTTTGATTCACAGGCTGGCACTCAACCACTGAGCCACACCAGGGTAGTATTTTGTTTTTTTGATGCAATTGTAAATGGGATTGTCGTCTTACTTTCACTTTCTGATAGTTCATTTGGTGTATAAAATACAACTGATTTCTTGATATTTATTTTGTATACTGCTATTCTACTGCATTTATTTTTTAGCTCTAGTATTTCCTTGGTGGAATATTTAGGGTTCTCTATATACAGTATCATGACATCTGAAAATAATGACAGCATTATTTCTTTATTTCCAATTTGGATGCCTTTTATTTCCTTCCTGTCTGACTGCTGTGGCTAGGACTTCCATGAGTGTTGAAAGCAGACTTCCCTGTCTTGTTCCCAAACTTAAAGGAAATAATTTTAGTTTTCCTAATCAAGCATGATGTTGGCTGTGGATTTCTCATATAAGGTCTTTATAACATTGAGATATGGTTCCTTTATTATCACTTTGCTGAAAGATGTTATCATAAATGGGTGCTAGATTTTATGAAGTGCCTTTTCTGCATGTATTGATATGATCATGTGTTTTTGTTCTTTATTTTGTTTATGTGGTTATTGCATTTATTGATTTGCAAATATTATACTAACCTTGCACCTCCCAAACAAAATTCCACTTGATCGTGTGTGATCTTTTTAATGTATTGTTGGATTCAGTTTCCAATATTTTGTTGAGGATTTTAGCATCTATATTCATCAGGGATATTGACCTATAATTTTGTTTCTTTGTAGTGTCTTTATCTGATTTTGGAATTAGGATAATGGGGGCCTCATAAAATGAGCTTGAGTGTCTTCCTTCCTCTTCAGTTATTTGGAATAGTTTGAGAAGTGTACATGTTAGCTCTTCTGTGAATGTTTTGGAAAATTCACCAGTGAAGCTATCAGGTCCAGGACTTTGGTTTGTTGAGAGTTTTTTTGGAATATTGCTTCAATTTCATTAGTTGTAATCTACATATTCAAATATTTATTCTTCTTTATTCAGTTTTGGAAGATTTTGTGTTTCTGGGAGTTTATCCATTTTGTTCATATTGTTCAATTTTTGGACATATAATTGTTTGTAATGACATTTTACAATTCGTTGTATTTCTTGGTGTCAGTTTTTACTTCTCCTCTTCATTATTGATTTTATTTATTTGAGTACTCTTTCTTTTTTGTTGTTGATTCTGATTAAAGTTTATCAATCTTGTTTATCTTTTTTCAAAGAATCAGCTTTCAGTTCTATTGAGTTTCTGAATACTTTTTTTAAGATGCTATTTTGTTTATTTCTGCTCTGATATGAATTATTTCTTTTCTTTTTTCACTTTGAGCTATGTTTGTTTTCTTTTTCTAGTTTATTTAAGTATAAAATCATATTGTTTATTTGATTATTTTTTGTTCTTCAGGTAGGCTGTAAGGTTATAAATTTCCCTCTTAAGATTGCTTTCACTATGTCTTTAGATTTTGGTTGTTGTGTTCTCATTTTCATTTGTTTCAAGATAGCTTTAGATTTTTTCCTTGATCTCATTGTTAACCCATTCATTGTTTAGGAAAATGTTGTTCAGCCTCCCTGTTTTGTGTGATTTCAGTTTTGTTCCTGTAAATGATTTCTAGGTACATACCATTATTGTCAAGCATCAGAGGTGATGCTTGATATGATATCAATTTTTTAAATTATCAAAACTGGTTTTGCATCCTAACATCCTAATCTAAAAAATGTTTCATGTGTACTTGAATAAAGTGTATATTCTTCTGCTTTGAGATGAAATACTCTGAATAAACTAATTAAATCAAGCTAGAACAGTCTAGTGTGTCATTTAAAGACTTTGATTTTCAGTCTGAAAGATATATTCATTGATGTCAACTGGGTGTGAAATCCCTTATTCTAACTGTGTTACTGTTGATATCTCCCTTTATATCCATCAATATTTGCTTTATATATTTATGTGCTCTTACTTTGGGTGCATTAACATTTACAAGGGTTATATCCTCTTATTGGCTGATCCCCTTATCAGTATACAGTGTCCCCTTTTGTCTCTTACAGCTTTTCTTTTAAAGTTTATTTTGTCTGATATGTTTATCCACTCCATCTTTTTATTTCCACTTGTATGAAATATCTTTTTCTTTTTGATTTTAATCTGCGTGTGTCTTTGTTCTAAGGTGGGTCTTTTGTAGATAACATACATTGGGTTGGCCAAAAATGTGTTTGTTTTTCTTCCATACAATTGCTGTAGTAGTGCTTAGTTGTCTTTAACTTCATTTGAAGCAGTCTTGTTAGATTGTATTATGATAGCTGTCATACCAGTGTGCATTGAAAAAAAATCAAAATTAGTGAATTTTTGTATAGCCATTTAAATATTAAAGATGGAAGGAAATATGAAGAAATTTTGGCACATTATGTTTTATTGTTTCAAGAAAGGTAAAAATTCATCTGAAAGGCAAAAAAAATTGTACAGTATATGGAGAAGGTGCTATGACTGATTGAACATGTCAAACGTGGTTTGCCAAGTTTCCTGCTGGAGATTTCTCGACCAGTTAAAGGTAATAGTGATAAAATCAAGACGTTAATCAAGAACAATCAATGTTATACCACACAGGAGATAGCAAATATACCCAAAATATCCAAATCAATAAAGTTATTGGAGAAAATGAAAAATATGTCTTATTTCACAGAAAAAAACTAAACAGACTTTTTGCCAGCTCAATATATTGGTCTTATTTGCTTCTCTATTCAGCTGCCCAATATCTTTTGATTGCAATATTTAAGCAATTTACATTTAAAGTGAGTGTTGATAAATATATATTTATTGCCATTTTATTCTTTATTCTGTGTTCCTCTTTTTATTTTCTTTCTCTTTAAAAAATACCCTTTAGCATTAGTAGTTGTATTACTGGCTTCATGGTAAAAAAATACCTTTTTGTTTTCTGAGAGACTCTTTATTTCTCCTTCAATTTTAAATGACAGCCTTGCTGTGTAAAGTAGCCTTGGTTGTAGGTCCTTGCTTTTCAGCACTTTGAATATTTCATGCCAAACCTACTGGCCTGAAATGTTTCTGTTGAGAAATCAGCTGACAGCCTTGTGGAAGTTCTCTTTTAGGTATCTACTGTCTTTTTTCATGCTATTTATAAGATTCTCTCTTTTTCTTTTACCTTTGCCATTTTAATTATCATGTGGCCTCGTGTGGGTCTCTTTGGGTTAATCTTGTTTGGGATCTCTGTACCTTCTGGACTTGTGTGTCTTTTTCTTCACCAGGTTAGAAAAGTTTTCAGTCTTTATTTCTTCAAATAGGTTTTCAGTCCCGTGCTCGCTCTCTTCTCTTTCTGGTACCCTATGTTGCTGATGTTGATATGCGTCATGTCATCTCAGAGGCCTCTTAAACTATCTAACATATTTTTAAATCTTATTCTTTTGTTTTGCTACTCTGATTGGGTGTTTTGTGCTATCTTGTCTCCCAAATCACTGATTTTATTCTCTGCTCTATCCATCCTACTGTTTATTCCTTCTAGTGTATTCTTCATTTCAGATATTGTACTCTTTATTTTTGACATATTGTTTTTATGGTTTATTTTTTTAATTCTACTGTGGTTCCCTCTGAGTTCCTTGAGCATCTTTATAACCACTTTTTTAAACTCTATCTCTGATCAATTGTTTGCCTCTCTTTCATTTAGCAATTTTTCTGGAATTTCTCCTGTTCTTTAATTTGAGGCATATTCCCCTCCTCATTTGGCTCCCTCTTTGTGTCTGTTTTTCTATGTATTATGTACATCTGCCATGATTCTCAGTCATGGTAGGGTGACCTTATTTAGTAGGTAAACTGGGGGACTCAGTGATGTAGTCTCCTTGGTCACCTAAACTGGGTGCTCCAGGAATTCCTCTTGTGTGATTTATCTGGGCCCCTCTGTTGTAATTGAGTCTTGATTGCTATTGGCCCATTCATGTGTGGAATCTATCCTCAAGTTGGCTGATCCTCAAACCTGACCACAGTGTACCAGCTGCTGTGTAGGTGCTGACCACGTGAAACAGAATTTGCCTCAGCAGTTTCTCTTGCCTGCTAAAATCTCCCTTCGATATCCTTCTCATCAGTTAATTGGATCCTGTTCTGTTGTTGTCTGAAGCTGGCCACTGAGTTTGTCAGTTCTGGGGCCTCTAGGGAAGAACTCTGGTGCCAGCCAATATCAGACCTTGTCTGTGGCCCTTAGCAACCTATTTGAAGCTACAAAGCAATCCACAGCTTGTGGCTGTCTCTGCTGGGCATGAGTGTGCATGGGAAGGACCAAGCTGCACACCAAGGCCAGCTTTTACCAACACCGGGCCCAGGGGCTGGTCATGAAATGACCCAAGGCTAACTGAGATCTGCCTCCATCTACCTCTGCCAGATGCCTGTTAGGCTCAATCACTGAAAGAGCTTCTGGTGGTACTCAGGCTGCATTAGGTTTAGGTTCTCAGTGAATTACCAGATAGGGGCAAGAGGTGTTCACTAGCTTGATACAGGTTCAATCTTAATTATAGTGCTTTATCTGAGGCCACTCAACAAATGCCCCAGGGTATATAAAGACTAGCTGCCACCTGCTGGGTGCTCACTCACCTTTGCGTAAGGGTGAGGCCAGTAGAGTTTGTAAGACCCAAATGGACTAAGATTTGGCTATGTGAAGGGAGGCCTCTGCATTGTTTGAGCATGTGAGGGGAAAATGGCCCTTGTCCTGGAGCCAAACTACTCAGTCTGCTCCAGATTCTGCCAGGAACTCGATATGAGCAGGGTGGGGCTGCTGGGGGTGCTGATGACTGGGCTAGTGGATCTCCTGTGAGGAGGAGGTACCCACCAGGCTAGGAGGAAGTGGGGAGAGTGGCCCCTGTCACAGAGCCACACAACTTATCAAGGCAGAGACAACAGGAGTCAGGAGTTTGAGGCCTCTGGGAGCCCAGAGAGTGGGCCTAGCACATTTCTCAGGTGGAGAGGCACCAGTCAGGTTCATGGGAAAGTGAAAGAATGGCTCCCACCCCAAAGCCACACTACTCAGTCACTGACAACCCCTGAGTCTGCTCAGACTTCTAGGCCACTAACTAGGCAGCTGACTCCTCAGCAGAGAAAATGGTCTGCAGGATGGGGCTATGTGGAGTCCATAGTATGGGGTTATTGCATTCCCCCTGGTAGAAGCCATAATGAGGGGAGTGCTCAACCCTAGAATGATGGTGTCTGTGGAGTTGGAGAGGGCTCAGCACAGGTATCATAGCAGCTGTCCATGTAGCTCTCTTCCCAGAGTCACACATTCTAGCCACACCTCCTGTGATTGTAATCCATTCTGCCTTCTCTCTGCCAGAGCCCAGGGTGAGTGGCTGAGAATAAGATCTTATGTGCTGGCCCATTAAGAGACTGCCTGTTTTTCTAGAAGACTCTTGTTTCTCTCTGGCAGACAGAATCCCCACTGATTTTCACAGCCAGGTATTATATGTGTGTCACTTTTTGGCTCTGGTGCTCTACCTGGGGAGTCTGCCATGGGTTTGAGATCCCACATATCTCAGGGGGGACACTTATAGCTGAGGTATCCCTTTAGAATCTCAGCCTCAGTCTGTGGGAGTGGGACCAGCCCTTTACACATTTCTGTCCTCCCTATTAGTCCCGATGTGGCTTCTTCTATAAATCCTTGGTAATAAGATTCCTGTTCAGCTAGTCTTCAGTTGGTTATTCAGGTCGATTGCTCTATATTATTCTTATAATTCCAGTTTTGTTCTGGAGGGTGGTGAGTGTAGCATCTACCTATCCCACTGTTATCTTGGATCCCCCAAGTAGAATGCAATCTAAAAATAAGTTATACACTTCATGATAATAAATTATAGGATGACATAGTAGCATAGGGGAAGATCTTAATCTTATTATGGCAGATCAGGAGATTTTTTTAATGGAAATTAACTTTAACCTGCAACTCTATGTGTTAAGTATTTCTTATCTCAATTTTACAAATGAAAAAAAACTAAGGCTTGAATAATCTAAATGCCTTATTTGATGCTATCAGGCTTGTTATTGACAGTCAAGACTCAAACATATTTTGACAAAAGTTTTAATTGGTTTTCCCATAAATATACATTTTATAATATATTGTTTTGTTTAAGCAGGTAAAGCTTTAGGAAAGCTGTATCTTAATAACAATAGGAGGTCGAGAGTTACACATAAGGATCAGGTGAAAACAAGCGTGTGGGGTTGGGTTAGAGAGACAGGCCCAGAACATGTGACACTGCTTGGGAAAGGCCAGCACAGCCCAGCAGCTCTGTGCTAGGGTAGTGGGGGATTCTGGAAAGTTGTAGATTAGGCCTGAAAATAGTAGAGATTGTGGTGGAGGTTCTTTGGGGGTAAATAAAAAGAGAAAAGATATTTAGGAAGAAGTTGGGATAGAAAATTTGATGTGAGTAGGAAAACCTAAATTTCTCTAATGTACAATTTTATTTAAACTAGTGTTGCATGTACTAGGTGTCACCACTATTGTACAAAGCAGGAGGCCAGGACTTTCTAAATGGCCAGAGAAAAAAGAGCAAGTTCAATCACTGTAGTGATACACAAAGCTACCAACAACTTGTTAAACTCTTCAAAGTAGCTGAACCAAGGATGCTTCTTGTCCTTACTAAACATATCCTGTCCATTCTTTGTCAAGGCTTGCTCTGTATCAGAGGAAATTAAAGAACCTACTTCTGCACTATACTTTGACCCCATAGGAGGCTGAAGTTCCCTGAAACTGCCCTAAGCATTTGGAATGAGCATAGTGATCTGCGTACATTAGCAGGGTCAGATGTACATTGAAACAAGAACCAAAAAAAGTGAAAACTGTTTTGGGTTAGACCAGGGCTTATATAATGTATTATGACTTAAAACTTTCTTTCCAGTCTTAGAGCTAAGCCAAATTCATTTCAGTTTGAAATATCACAATTTAGGCACAATTAGTCTGAGCCTCCTTCTTTTCCAACTGAAATCTCAGCCAACCTATGTGACATTTGAATACAATTTGATAGAAAAACTGGGCAAGCTCCCTGACAAATTGTGAATCCATGTTAAACTCAGTGATTTAGGCTACAATTTGGGGTGTGGCTGAGTCCCCAGAGGAAATCTGGGGGTTGCACAATCCACAGGAAATGAAGCAAAGGGCATTTTCAAAACTACTTCCAAAAAAGTAAGCTCTGTGGAATCTTATTTTTATGTGGCTATAGATTTCGGAGCTTTCACTGCAGAGTTTAAGTGTTCCTAAGCACTTAATGGTCTTCTAGGGATTGCTTAGCCACCTGTTCATTTTTCTTTCCCCTTTCCCCATCATATAGGTTATTATCCATTTTCAACCACAGGAAGTCAACACCTAGAAATGATACATTTTTTACTTGAGATTAAAGAATAAGAAAAAGGCTGGACTGGGCTAAGAGACTGGACTTAATGGATTTTGTGGTACATACTCTACCAAAACTTGATCTCTCACCTCTTTAAAGTTCACAAGTTTTTCTTCCATTAGAGGGCAGATGACTATAGCAACAACATAGAAGTCACAAAAAATATGGGCAATGGATATGTCATACATCCAGTTCTTTGGGACATTCACTCTCAAGTGGAGATCTGCATGCAAGGAGTTCTTTAGGAGTGCTCTCAGGAATGATGCACTTGAGAGACTGAGAGAAGCAGTACTGCACAAAGGGAGAAGCTGAATGATGGTACATTCACAAGAGAGGGTGTAGCTGATATTGTGGAGATGTCTGAAGCTCAGATAGCCCAAACAGTTGTCTGGAATTGTGTGAGGGGGTCTGGACAATTATTAGATATGCGCTACCTCTGGGGAGGGGTTATGACCTTGGGCAAGGATGTTTCCACTGACAGAGAGCTATTTCTAGGGAAGGCTCAGCAGGAGTGCCTTGGTCCTGAAACAAGTGATGCTCCAAAGCATCCAGTACAGAAAGACAGCAGAGCTCTTTGTCAAGAACCTAGAGTTCTGGAGCCATTATCATAGAGGTCATGCCCATAGTGATGTGGAGTTGTTTATAAACCAAGGAATGGGGCCCAAAGATACCTAAGCCCCAGAGACTAAAGAGACAGAGAACCAGGACATGGCAATGCTGTATGAGATAAAGCACAGAACAACTTCTGCATTCTTAGAGAGGGGGTGAAATCAGGTTTTAAAAAATTGGTGATCATGGGGAGATGTCAAAGGTGAAATCAAATCCAGACAAAATGATTTAGCTAAGACAACTGTGGAAATTTCCATAACTAACTGAAAGTCTATAAGCCTTGAGTGACATTTTGTAAGCACTGTAGAGTCCCCAGTTTCTTTCCAAAAGCTACTCTGAGGTTAACATGCTACTATGGTGCCCCATTGCCAGCTTGGCTAGTGGGAGATCACTAGGGCAGGAGTCAAGAAGTCCAAGTTTGGTGATTCGCTTCCTTGGCCAGTTGGGTGTCCTTGACATAAGCAATTTTTTGAAATCTTTGCTTATTTCCCTCATTTCTGCTGAGCACTGATGTCATTTAAAGATGTATATATTGTCCTTCACAAGATTACAAAGTGAGCACTTACATGTTCTAAAACATGAGTAAACAGGCCTCCCCCTTCCTCTCTTCTCTCTCTTATTTCTGTTCTCCACATTGGTTTTTTATGGTAAAACTATTATGCTATTGAGACACTTCTTTTTGTTGTCAACATTTTCATTTTTGTTTATATTTCTTCACCTTGAGCAGATTATTTTTCAGATCAACTCATGGTTCTCTGGACATACCTGAGGTTTCCTAACCTGCATGTATATGCCAAAGGCATTCCTGACCTGGGAATGGCATCGTGCCCATTTCCAGGCTCTTAGTAGAATGTACTCTGGCCCTTGTGACCCATCCCAATGGCACTGCACACTTAGTTCTGCAGTAACATTACACACATGGCATCATTATTACCAACTGACTTGCATTTCTCCATTTACTAAACTTCCTTTTTAAAATTCTTTGTTTTTTGTCCATCCTAATTCTAAACTAGGAGGTCTCAAATTTGGCCTCTGCCACGTGACTAGCTTTATGACTTTAAATTAGTAATGAACTTGTCTGCATCTTAGTTTTCTCATCTTTAAAACAGGACCCACATGGTAACTACTTAGTATGTAGTCTGGCATTTTATAAACCACATACATGCAATTGAAGAAGGTTGGAAGGTGGAGCCAAAGTGTATTAGTTGAGGACTGACTCCCCATGGCCTTTAGCAATGAGTCCCAAGTCCTTTACACAGGGCCAGTGCCCAGCAGACTGCAAGCAATAAAGGATGCTGAAGTCATTTGTTTTTAATACCAGTGTAACTTCTCTGAGGAGGATAACCTGATTTTTTAAAAAACTGTGGGTTGGAAAATTGTCCACACTAATTAACAAGACTGAATTATATTCCAGTCAGCACTTACTTATTTATATGGGCATTTTCCACTTCTAGATTATCATGGATTTTTCTTCCCTTAGATTTCAGGCTGCCTTCCCCTGCCACCCAGCATGTGGCTGGGCCACATCCCCTTCAGCTATTTAGTGTGGGTTTAGGGAATGCAAATGCATTTTAAGATTTTCCTGAGCAGAGCATCACTAGGAAGGAAAATATGAATCCTCAAAAGCCATATAAAACATTCCAAAGTAAAATATAGGAAACATATTGATTGTTTTTCTGTTTTGGATTATTTGTGCCATTATTCATTTCCTTTATTTGTGGATAATCAAGAGCTGACTATAGAGTGATTACCAGGACTTTAAAATTGCTGAGAAAACTGCAGCACGTTTTAAGGGTAGATTCATAATCCCAATATCTACACTTGATGGCACACACTGACTTCGACAAGTGGAGGACAGTATGTTGGTAATTTCAGTAGTTTCAACCTAATCTCTCTCTTTTTTGAAAGGCATTTCAGCCTCAGCTGTTTCAAATCACATCTGGCCAGTTCTGATTAAAATCACATACGGGGACAAAACAACAACAACAAAACTCCATCTTGAAATGCAAAGTATTTCCCCGCTAAGATCAACTTATACAAATTTAAAACAAAAGAAGAAAGAAAACAGGATTATATTTTATTTATTTTTAGCCAAGGAATTGCTTAACATTTAGCGAAACATAATTTTCACACCCCTTAGTCTTCTATCCCCAGCAATCTGGATGTCCTGGACATGTGCAGTGTGCTCTGATAAGCACACAGCAAAAATAAGCTAAATGAAACATCATTGCCTCACGATCTCCACAGTCTGTGTCATCAAGACACCAATCCCAATGTTACACATGGGTTATATTGAATTCCAGCTTCAAAGGAACTAGGGCCACCTAGTTAGTGCCTCTGAAAGGCAGTGTGGGATGGAGATGAATATTTGGCCTGGAATTTAGGGCCCTTGGGGTCTTTTTTGCTTGTGTGCTCCCAACTGAACTCCAGCCCAACCATGAAAAACTCTTGGGAAAACAGTCCCAGTGCATCTTCCTTTGGAGGACTGTATTCCATTTAACATAAACAGTTCGATTTCATTTGTCTAGTTCTGCACTGTACTAAACACAAGAAATTAAGATATCAGCTATAAAGATGAGTACAACATAATTCTTGCCTTTAAATAGCTTACAGTCTAATATAACAGATAGTTGCACGGAAAGATGTTCAACCAGTATGTCAAACACGATCATGCTATATTGGCTGCTAAGAGTACAATGAGAACACAGAGCAGGCATCTTGAATAAAATTTTAGGGAAGCCCAATTTCATGAAAGAGATAACATTTGAACAAGGCCTTGAAGAATGAACAGGGTTTTGACAGATATAGGAAGAAGGGTGACACTTTGAAGCCACCAGTTGATTTTCCCCAAAGAAAGGGACCTAGGGACCAGACACTAAGAGAGAACTGCTCAACAAGCTCAGTAAAGAACTGAGAAAAGAAAGATCAAAATTGGTAGACGCAGGCAAACAAGTGAGAAGCCTTTACAAACATAACCCTTAATTCTTAAACTACTGGGAATGGTCATGCCTCTTCCTTCATGAATTCCTCTCTGTAGTGGAAACTGGCACCCCCCAGGAGAAGTCCTGACTCCTGGAGCCCCCGATGACCTTTGCTTCCTTTGGAATTATTACTGTTATTTTAGACAATAAAATGATAAGATTGTGAGTTACTCTGCCTCCCTATCAATAATATTAACAACTAACCTTGTTTAGCATTTATTATATACTAGGCATTTATGCTTACCCTTTTACATATATAATCTCACTCACTGAATGAAAGAGCTCACAACAGTTCTTTGAGTTCTATGTTTTTATTAACATGTATATTACAGATTAGGATACTTTGAGTTGAAAACTTCAATGTGCCCATGGTCATACTGCTAGTATGATTAAAATTCATATTTTCCTAATTCCAAAGCCCAAGTTCTTGACCTCTACATCATCCAGTCATTCCAGGAGTGTCATTCCCTATAACAATAATATCATAGTTGTATACAGTGCTTTACAAGTGCATGTGGTGTTTATTTCTTTTCATTTGACTATTTCATTACAACCACCTTGTATTGTTATTTTAATATTTCATCTGATTTTTTGTTTCTTCTTGAGAATGGAGATACTCAGTAAACATGACTTAACAGGAAGAAAGAAGGGAGGAAGGAAAGAAGGAAGGAAGGGAAGAAGGGAAGAAAGAAAAAAAACAATTTTATGATGAAGAATTTGAAGGTTAGAGAGATAAAACAAGTGGCCTCCAGTTGTAAGAAGTCGGTTGTGTAGTACCGGGATCAGAATTCATCTCATGAATACTTTCCCATCTTTTCATTTATTTTGGTAATAAAGGCCCAGTATCTGTTTTTGGATATAAATACAGGGTGAAGAGCAATTTTTAAATGAATGTTTTTATCTTTGGTTATCAGAAGTTATATAATATTGAGATAAGAGAATTAGCTTTAGGGCAACAACTAAGTCATTCCAGGAAAAAATGGTATCTGACATGACAAATTAAAGTCACATAATTTGGTGGGGACCTATTGCTTTTCATAGCAACAGTCACATACCAAGCATTACACAAATAGATGGAGGGGGCAAGAGATTAATCTCAGTGAGAAATGCATGAAAGGAATGTGAGAAGTGCATGAAGAAGGAGCATTAAGTATCTAGGATAACATCCATGGCAGAGCTATTGAAATAGAATAGGCTAATAAAGGAGTCAGGGATGAAAATTTATTCTGAATGCCAAGGAGAAGAGAGTTAACAGTTATCATTAGGCTAGGATCTTCTTGAAGAATATTTCTTTGTTTGCCCTAATACTTAACCCCTAGAATTTCATGACTCTGAAATTCTTTTATAGACAGATTTATAATGATCAAAATAATATTGTGAAATCAAATGTAAGAAAAAATTTCACCCATGCATGCTAGGAGGAAAAAGTACAAATTGTATTAGTACTATGTGTGGAAAAATAAAGAATAATGGGCAGAAAAAGATACAACTACATTAGGAAAAAAATAAATAATCAACTGGGAAGGAAGTGTGATTGTGCGTGGAACATCTACACCTTTACTTCCCTTACCAAACTTCAGTCAAATCTCTCTTCTAATCCTGTCTCCCCCGCATAGTGTATGCAGCCTAATAATCATCTTTGTGGACACGAAACTGATATGATTACTCTTTACTGGCTTTCACCCTGAAAATTCTCTTGTCTCTATAATATCTATAATACTAATAAGTATTATAAGTAAATAAACATTACTGATGGAAAAATTCCCTGGGTTCATTCTATTCTCTATACATTCTTTGCATTAACTCCATTTCACTGTTGTCTGCTTCAGATTATAAAACTATCAAGTGGAAAAAATATGTAATACACTCTCTTAGAACAATTCCCAGTTAAGTGGTATAAACCTTTAGACTGGTTCATAATGCACCTGAACAGGAAGATGACAGCGACAACAGGATGAGGGGAGATGATGGGATGATCTGAGCTAGAACCTAGCTACCTGATATACCAGCATAGAATAGAGAGAAAGATGGGCTTTGGAGTGAGTCTGAAATTTCTCATCTTGCTCCTCTTCATCCTGTGACCACAGCATTGGATTTATTCCATGACTTAGATGTTAAGAAAAAAAGACAACAGACCGCAAATGGAGTCATTTGTGCTAAATCTCATATCAGCAAATGAAGATTTAATATCAAACCTAGTGGCAGATACAGCCTTTCCCAGGAATATGAACTTAGCCATTCAATATGGAATTTCCTGATCACCACTAGTGAGGTAATGTGCCTACCAGACACCCCTGCTTTTGCCTAAAGAAAGGTGACCTTGCTTGAAAGAATCCATTCTTTTATGTTTCTTTCCCAGCCCCCTTTCTGCTTTTAAAAGCCTTCTAATTTATATGGCTCCTTGGAGCTCCTTTTTCTCTCTAGATGGGATGATGCTGCCTGATTCATAAACCATAAACCATTGTATAGAGCCAACTAGATCTTCAAATTTACTTAGCTGAATTTTGTTTTTAACAAGACTAAAATCCATACCTAGCAGCAGGAGCTACATCCATGCCTAATATTTAAATAATGGATGGCTGTTTAACCTTTACCTTGGAAGGCCTCAGAAGTATTCTCCATGCTGAATATTAAACAAACAAAACCCCACAAAAAAACAAAAATGAATGGTAACAAACTCTAAAGAAAAAACAAACAGAAGAATTAACCGGTAGACAAATCTAGGAGGGAAATTTTCAAAAGAGCATTTCTCTTTTCCCTCACTAGACTTCATGAGAGGGTGACGAGTGCGCTCTGGGATGCACCACTTTAAGCAAGGTACAAAGAGAAAAAGATACATATTAGAAAATGTACGTTTTCCCAACACAAGTATTCCAGACAACCTCTTCTACATGGCACTGCACGTTTTTTGAAAATCAATCAAGTCCTCTCATTCAGTGGAAGCCCAATCGCATTGTCTGCCCCTTCCCCCAGAAGCCGGTTTCTGCCAGGTAGAAAATGAAGTTTCTTTTACTTTTCTTTGGACACAATGCTTCAGCATCACAGAACTGTTGTTCTGTGTGGGAAACCGACTTCCTGTCTCAATAAACAAGCACACACAGGCTTTTCTGCACACATAATGGAGCCTTTTTTATTTTATACAAAAATCATTCCACACTTAACACATCAATGAAGCACTTAAGCTCTACTGCGTCTGAATCAAAGAGGAACTGTGTGATCAAAGGCTGTGGAAAGAACCACACAGGGTGTTCTTCAGATCCTCTACTTTTGTTACATTTGATGCATAACAAACCCAATAAATATGCTTATCCCAGGAGCTAGTTTCATTATCTCATACCCTAAAGCCTGGCAAAAGTATTCTTGCATTACCCTTCATTCCACAGTGTTCATTTTATACTGACAGTTTTGGTGTAGAAATACAAAGTATCGGTATGTTTCAAGAAGCTGTGGGAGTAGTTGGGATAAGTAATTTTCTCCTGGGGTTTTATTTGTTCTTCTTGAGTATAAATGTACACTGAGTATAAATATACACTGAGTAAATTACACTGAGTATAAATGTACATTTATATATATATATATATACACTCACTATAAATGAAATACACATATAAGTATATGTGTATTGATACATACATACATAAAATAATAACATGGGAAACAGTTTTCTTACCAAATAATGTAATATAAAGCAAAATAAGGTGAAAAAAAATTTACTGCCCAGAACCGAATGGTGAATTGGTCATTCTGTAGTACTTTAATAGTTCTTCAAGCTATGAGCATAGCGTCTCTGAATGTTACTAGGTATTTAACATTCACTGTATTTTTTAGTATTATGGATCCTAGAGAGATTAGAAAATTAACAAACATAGTTTAGGCATTTTCATAAACCATATATGACAGCTATACACATACTCATGTATATTTTATGAATAATAACTAAAGTGCTGTAGAAATGTGTCTTCCATGCTGTTACATAAAAATATGAAATGCAAAATATACAGTCAATGAATTAAGGTTGGTTGAACATATTATTATTTAAGTATACAATCAAATCAATATTGGATTAAGGTATATGTCTTTATATTTCTTTAGCTATCATCTATATAGCTGGAGAGAATTATTGAACAAGGACCTAAAATTATTCAGATAAAAATACCCTCATTTTAAAAAAGAGTTTAAATTGGAATTTATTAATTCAAATATCATCTGTGGGGTACAATTATGAGTCAGCCACTGTTCTAAGCACAAGAGAGAAAAATATTAAAAAGATATGTCTCCTGCTCTGTTCATAGTCCAATAAAAAAAAGAGAGAGACGTATGGACAAGTAATGCCAACGCAAAGTGTGATAGCAACTCTCATGAGATTCCATTTAGAAACATAGTGGAGAAAACAACTAAATTCATACAGACATGTCAGCAAAGGCTTCCCCCAAAGGAGTTCTTACTTGAGTATGGTCTTTAAAGATGGATGAGAGTATAAAAGTTTATTAGATGGAAAAATTGGAGGAAGAACATATCAAGGAAAATATGAGGTCTAAGCAGAAAACATCCAACTATTGTTAATATAAGGATAATGGTTTGCACAACATTGATGTAAACTGGCAGCCAAGGAGAGTGGACTGGAATGCACATACTTGAACAATGACGACTACACTGTACTCGTAAGTGGGGGTGGTAGACCTTGTTGAGTGAGCATGTGTAATGTATGGTCATTGCATTCAAGATGACTAAGTGAGTAGAGCAATGAATCTGCATCAAATTTTGTGTTAAGCTCAAACATTCCTCCCCAAACTATGTCAATGATTCAGTAGGCTGCAGCTATGGGCAACTGGTGACTGGCAGCTTCATCACAACAATGAGACTGCTCATGGGTCATGTCTCATGCAGAGTTTTTTTGTGAAACATCACATCATCCTGGTGACCCAGCCCTCTCTACAGCCCAGATTTAGAGCCCTGCAAATTCTGGCTTTTGCCAAAA
Source organism: Trachops cirrhosus (assembly GCA_028533065.1). Taxonomy (NCBI): domain Eukaryota; kingdom Metazoa; phylum Chordata; class Mammalia; order Chiroptera; family Phyllostomidae; genus Trachops; species Trachops cirrhosus. Next base: position 38,480,303 of record CM052546.1, read on the forward strand.
CTAAAATCGTCTTTAAAAGGGAAGACATTTCAGACTGTCAAAATTCAGGAAAATCTGATCGGGCAACTGATGGTGATTGGGAGAACTGTGTGAGGCTCCAACGTGCCTACTTGATGGGGACTGAGGCATCATTGTCTTATGTACAATGTTTCTTGTATCTTCTTCAATAAATGTCTCCATTTTTCATAGTACATGGCTGGATACCTTCTGGACAAATCTCATACACTTTTAAGCAATGAAGAACCAAAGTCTTAACAGACTAAGTGACGTTACTTAGATTTGTATTCTGTCCTAGTGAGATGTTCATACTGACCTACCTTTGAATAGGCACTCAGATTTAGCAACTTACTTATCTCTAATAACTTAGTCAATTGCATTTTCCTTTCCCAGCATTCAGTTGTTTGGCATTGCACATTACTAGCCATGAGATGATGGACTGAAAGGATTGTTTATAGCCAGATGTTTTTAGTGTTTTGTAGACAATCACAAACATTGAAAGAAAATATGTTCCATGAGGGTGAAAGTCCCTTTACCATACTTCTCAAATAAATCATTGCTGATGATATCACTAATAATAGGTCAGTCCTGTTTCAGCACAATTATTAAGCTCAGATGACCATCTATTTTCTGCTAGAGTTTATGTCATGCAAATCTTTCCCATGGAACTTATGGAATATTCTTTGTTGCACAGAAAAATGAAGCTCAATAAGTAACCATTAAAATAAAGAGATATTGATACAGTTGTATATTCTTTTTTTATTAATTCTGTATAAATATCCAAGTTCGAGACATACTCTATTTCTATCCAATCTGGATTTCTCAATGGAGAAGTAAAACAATAATATTATTTTTCCCTTCACTAACTTTGCCCTGAATTTCCTGTCTCTTTTCCCTAAAACTCACATAAAACAATGATATTTTACTTTGCTTTCGAATGATGGATATAGTCTTTCTATTTTATTTTTATTTGGTGTTTATTTGTCCTTGGATTGTATTGCTTGCACTTGATGTAAGGATTTAAATGTGGTCTGAGACAGTATCTTTCATTTCCTAAACATTTGAAAATAATGAGAAGGAAATTTTTGAGTAATCAAATGCCCTCAAACATGCTACTTAGATGTGATAAGCACAGAAAATCACATGTGTTGACTACTGAGGGAGAAAACTCACAATAGGAAAATGTATCTAGTGTTCACTTTGCAGATAATATAACTCCATCACAGATTTTTTCAGTCTCTGGACATGAAGAGGTCCATATATTTATTATAATTAATATACATAAGGAACAAACAGAGTGACAAAGAGAAGGATTTTGGGAGAAAACAACCAACAAAGTAAAGGGATTTGAAGCTGCACCATTGAGGAAAAGTAGAAGAATTTGAAAAACTTTCATCTAGAGAAAAGAAGAACCAAGAAGATTTCAACAACTATAGGTCCTAAAACTCACAGAACTATGTGGGATAGAAGGATTAAATCATTGTGTATACCTCAAAGGGAGCCACAGGTGGAAGAAATGTTGAGACAAAATGCAGATTAGGAGAAATCTAGCATTAAGAGTCATGTGTAGAATGAGTCAGTTGAGGAAAAGGGTCTTGTAAGTCCAGATGCCTTCAGGATCAGGTTGGAGTGCCATAAGGCAGGAACTGGATGGTTCAAGAATTTGGGGCTTTAGATTTCTGGAGTCCTACCCTATAATTCTAAGTGCTCTGAGTCTACTGATTTTCCTCTGGTTCACCCCAAGACTATGAACTGCAGGGCTTTCTCCTCAGCATGACTCTGACCTCCGTGGCTCCTGATTTAGACAGCCCTTTAGTTCTGGACTTATCAGTCTTGTCCTAGATTCTGAAAAATATTAGTAACATAAATCTGAGCATTTGAGCTTCAGGTTGCTTTGAAGAATTAGAGGAGACAGATAATGTGTTTTCCCAAGTTCATTTCTTTGCCTTTATATTTGTCTGGCAGTCAGGACAGAGAGAAGGATCCCACCTATAAAGGTTTAGGTTGGGATCCCTATGAGGCCCCAGGGAAAGAGACCTTGTCCCTTTCAATGGGTTGCAACACCTCCTTTGTCAATCCTGCTACTCAACCAAGTGTTTTACTTTGGTTAATTATACCTTCATAATATTAGCCGCAATACCTTTATACATTAAGATCAAGTACCATATTCTGCTAGGGCTCAAGGGCAGATGGCCCAGAGGAGGAGCCACAGTATTCAGACCGCTGGGTCTTAAGTAGGCAGCAGGGGAACCTTTGCTGCTGCTCCCATTGTCACTCTGAGCTGGCAGCTGTTTCAGCAACATCCTGCCCTTCTTCTGGCTGAACTTTGACTCTTCTTTCACACAATACTCCAAATCCTCCCCTTCCTCCAAGACTCACCTAAATTAAGAACTCTTCTTTATCCCTCAAAAAAGTGAGCACAGTAAATGAGTAAAATATATGGTGAATGTAAGTTTCTGTTCCAATTCTTCTACACCAACAAGAATTGGCCTCAATTTCTTAAAAACAGCTGGCTGACTTTATCGCTGTTCATCCTTAGCACTGCAAGAACAGATGGATATAGTCTTTCTATTTTATTTTTATTTGGTATTTATTTGTCCTTTATTGTATTGCTTGCACTTGAAGTAAAGATTTAAATGTTCATTCCACTGGAGTTAAGATACATTGTTCCAAAGGGTGGTCCTTCTGAAATAAGCTGAAACAATTCTCTTTAATGCTTACCATTTTATTCTTTCACCCATCAAGCTTAATATAACATGATATTATATGAATAGTATTATAATAAGAGGTTGGGACATGGAAGAAGACATGATTTAAAAGAACATATATTCTGGTAGATTCAATATGTATGTTTTACCTAAAGCCATGTATCATATCACCTGACTAAGCTTCAGTTTCCTGGCCTATAAAAGGGAGATGAAATGGAATACTTGTCTGAGAGTTGTCATGAGGATTAAATGAAAGGGCCAAAGTTAATTGCTTAGCATCACATATAACATATAACACTTCAATAAATATTGGATGCACTTGTATTAGCCACTTCAGTCAGCGTCCCTCATTTTTAGTGACTGTCCTGATTTGTCCAAATTTTCCCAGTTTTAAGACTTTAAGCCCCATGTCCCTGGAAACCTCTCAGTCTCAGGCACAACAGGAAAGTTTTTCACTTGGCCTTGTACATGAAGGGTCCACCAATACTGATGATGGTCTCTACATATTGTAACATGATGGGACAGCTTCTAAAAATGAAAAAATGAAAATTATTGAAAAATTATTATTTAAAGAATACCCATGGTAATGGACAACAAGGTGAGGATTGACTGAGGGAGAGGGGTGGGAAGAGCAGGGGAGAGCAAAGGGGGAAAAATTTGTACAACTGTAATTGAACAACAGAGAATAAAAATATAATATTCTCTGTATGATAGAGGTTACATAAAATAATATGAGTATACATAGACCATATCCATCACATGTTCAAGAAAAAAGTGAAAGAATACTAAAAAGAAAATTAAAAATACCTTGCCTTGTTCATAGCTTCCAAATGAATTGAAGATGCTAAGTAAGTTTATATGTATCATTATGGTGTGTGTGTGTGTGTGTGTGTGTGTGTATACATACATATATATATAAACATTAGAAACTTTACTTTTAAAATATTTTTATTTCTACATTACATTGATGTACAATATTATGCCAGTTTCAGGTATGCAACATAGGGATAGGACATTTATATAACTTACAAAGTGATCACCCTGGTGAGTCCAGTATCCATGTGACACCACACATAGTTATTATAATGTCACTGACTATGTTTTCTATGCTGTACATTACATCCACATAACTAATTCTGAAACTATCAATTTGTACTTCTAAATCCCTTCACCATTTTCACCAATTCTCCCAAAACCCCTGCCATGTGGCAACTGTCAAAATGTTCTCTGTATCTATGAGTCTGTTTATGTTTTCCTTTGTTTGAATTTGTTTATCTCTGTTTGTTTGTTTGAAATCCCATATATAAATGAAATCATCTGATATTTGTCTTTGTCTGTCTGACTTATTTCACTCAGCATGATACCCTTAGGTCCATCCATGAGATTGCAGAAGGCAAGATTTCATTATTTTTTATGGTTGAATCTTATACCATTAAATACATAAGCACCCTTTTGTCTTTATTCATTTATCCATTGATGTACACTTAGGTTGCTTCCATATCTTGTCTATTGTAAATAATGCTGCAATAAGCATACGGATATACATGTCTTTTAGTGTTTTGGATTTTGGGATAAATACCCATAAGTAGAATTTGTGGGTCCTTGTTTGTATTTTGTGATAGCCTGTGTCTATTTTGTCTGATATAAATATTGTTGCTCTAACTTCAGCTTTTTTCCTTGCTTGTTTCCACTTTCATGAAATAATTTTTTCATTCCTTTACTTTCAGTCTTTGTGAGTCTTTCAACCTGAGGTCAGTCTTATATAGACAGCATATGTAAGGGTCTTGTTTTGTTATCCATTCAGTCACTGTACATCTTTTGATTGGAGCATTTAATCATTTACATTAAAGTAATTGTTGATAGATATGTATTTATTGTTACATTATTATTCATATTTCTGATTTTTTTCTTCTTAAGGAAAACCCTTTAACATTTCTTGTAATCTCCTTAACTTCTTGTCTGGGAAGTTCTTTTTCTGCCCTTCAATTCTAAATAATAGTTTACTGGGCAGAGAAATTTTGGTTGTAAGTCTTTGCTTTTCATCATTTTGAATATTTTTTGCCAATCCTTTCTGACATACAAAGTTTCTGTGGAGAAATTAATTGACAGTCTTACAGGAGCTTTCTTATAGCTAACTAACTGCTTTTCTCTTGCTACTTTTAAGATTCTCCCTTTGTTTTTAACCTCTGGCATTTTAATCGTAATGTGTCTGGGTGTTGGCTCTTTCAGTTCATTTTGTTTGGGCTTCTCTGAACTTCCTGGACTTGTATTTCCTTCACCAGGTTAGGACAGTTTTTCATCATTACTTTTTCAAATAGGTTTTCAATTTCTTGCTCTCTCTCTTCTTCCAGCACCCCGATGGTGCAAATGTTGATATGTTTGAAGTTGTCCCAGGTGTTTTTCTGTTTGCTCTTCTGGTTGGGTATTTTCTGCTTATCTTGCAAATCCCTGATTTCATCCTCTGCTTCTTCAACTCAACTGTTGGTTCCCTCTAATGCATTCTTTATTTCAGTTAGCATATTATTCATTTCTAATTGGTTCTTTTTATGGTTTCTATCTCCATTTTTATGTTTCCTATCCCACTAGGTGCCTCTATGCTTCTCCTAAGTCCATTAACATCTTTATAACCAGTGTTTTTGAATTTTGCATCTGATAGATTGCTTGTCTCCATTTTGTTTAGTTCTTTTTCTGGAACTTTGTTCTGTTCTTTCATTTGGGAGTTGTTTCTTTGTCTCTTAATTTTGGGTTTTTCCTTGTATTTGTTTCTATGTGTTAGGTATGTCTGCTATGTCTCCTAGTCATGGTATAGTGGTCTTACGTAGTAGGTGTCTTGTAGGGCCCAGTGGCACAGCCTCCCCAGTCACCCGAGCTGAGTGCTTCAGGTGTACCCCTCACCTGTTTGGGCTATCTTTACCTTCCTGTTGTAGTTGAGGCTTGATTGCTGCTGGCACATCAGTGGGAGAGATTGACTCCCATGATGACTGGCTGTGAGGGCTGGCCTCAACCACCTTGGAGGAACTGCTGTGCAATGACAACCCCATGGAGCAGAACTCACTTTGAACAGGCTCAGGTATCCACCTAGTCTACCCTTTGATTGTGTCCCTCATGGAAGTGGTTGGTTGATGCTTTGGCATGGTGTGAAGCTGTCCACTGTGTGTGCTGACTCTGTAGCCTACTGGGAGGTGCAGGTCAAGGTCAGCCCCAACCTGTGCCCTACCCAGCGCCCTGTAGCATAAGCTACAAAGTGATCTGCAGGTGGCTGTTACTTGTACTGGGCTTGGAGGTATCCAGGCATGGCCAAGCTGTGAAATAAGGCCAGCTGCCACTAGTGCCAGGCTTGGGGCAACTTAGCAAGAGGTATGAGTATGCTGAGGCCAGATCCTGCCTGTCTGAGAAATTTCAGGAGAGTTGGACACAAGAGCCAAGATAAGTTGTTCTTATGGAAAAGCCACTGGAAAGGGCCTGGGTGGACCTGCAAGTTGGGTGGGGTATGGTCTCAGGGAATAAACAGGGCAGGGCGAACAGGGTGAGCCACATTGATGGAGACTCAGATGTGGTACACCTGATGACTCTGTAGGGGGAGGCCTAATCAAAGAACAATGACCTCTATCAGTACTTCTCTCTGGGAGAAAGCTGACCCTCCAGCCTTTGCCCTAAAGCTGGACAATTCAGTTCTTTTTAATTTATTTTTATTTATTATATATATTTTAAATATATTTTATTGATTATGCTATTAGAGTTGTACGATTTTTTCTGCCCTCTATTCCCTTCTGCCCTGCACCCCTTTGTTAATGTCCATGGGTCATACATATATAAGTTCTTTGGCTTCCCCATTTCCTATACTATTTTAACCTCCCCCTATCTATTTTGTATCTACCATCTATGCTTCTTATTCCTTGCACCTTTTCCCGTATTCTTCCTCCTCCCCCTCTCCACTAATAACCCTCCATGTGGTCTCCATTTCTATGAATCTATTAACTGTTCTAGTTGTTTGCTTAGTTTTAGTTTTGTTTTTGTTTTAGGTTCAGTTGTTGATAGTTGTGAGTTTGTTGTCATTTTAATGTTCATATTTTTTATCTTCTTATATTTTTTAGATAAGTCCCTTTAACATCTTATCTAATAAGGGCTTGGTGATGATGAACTCCTTTAACTTGACCTTGTCTGGGAAGCACTTGATCTGCCCTTCCATTCTAAATGAAAGATTTGCTGGATAGAATAATCTTGGATGTAGGTCCTTGCCTTTCATGACTTCAAATATTTCTCTCCAGCCCCTTCGTGCCTGCAAGGTTTCTTTTGAGAAATCAGCTAATAGTCTTATGGGAACTCTTCTGTAGGTAACTCTCTCCTTTTCTCTTGCTGATTTAAAATTCTCTCCTTCTCTTTCATCTTAGGTGGTGTAATTATGATGTGCCTTTTGTGTGCTTCCTTGGGTCCAACTTCTTTGGGACTCTTTGAGCTTCCTGGACTTCCTGGAAGTCTATTTCCTTTGCCAAGTTAGGGAAGTTCTTCATTATTTTTTCAAATAAGTTTTCAATTTTTTGGTCTTGTTCTGCTCCTTTCAGCACCCCTATGATTCGGATGTTGGAATGTTTAAAGTTGTCCTAAGTGTCTCTTCATTTTTCTGAATTCTCATATCTTCATTCTCTTCTGGTTGAATGTTTATTTCTTCCTTCTGTTTCAGATAGTTGATGTGAGTCCCAGTTTCCTTCCCATTACTGTTGGTTCCCTGTATATTTTGTTTTATTTCACTTTTCATGTCTTCACTTCTTCCTCCATTTTGTGACCATATTCAACCATTTCTGTGAGCATCCTGATTACCAGTGTTTTGAACTCTGCATCTGATAGGTTGACTATGTCTTCATTGCTTAGTTCTATTTTTGGAGCTTTGATCTGTTCTTTTATTTGGGCCATATTTTTTTGTTTGTTTGTTTCCGCATAGCTGTTATGTTCTAAAAGGCGGAACCTTAGGTATTTGCCAGGACGGGGAACCCACAGGGCTGCATATTTTTGCTGTATGCTGGGGAGGGGTCCAAGAGGGAACAACACCACTTGCTCGGCTCTCGGGCAGCTTTCAGTCACTTCTCCTGCTATCCACAAGCAAATTGGGCCCTTGTGGTGCTGATTCCCAGGTGGGTAGTTTTGTGTACATTCTAGGACTGTGGGTCTCTCCAATGAACTCTCCTGTGAGGCTGGTTGTTTCTCCTACTGCTGCAACCCCCACAGGTTTTTTCAGTCAGAGGTTTTGAGGCTTTATTTCCCCAGGCTGGAACCCTGGGTTGAGTGGTATCTCACTCCCCAGTTGTTTCTCCTGGTATATCTGCATGTGAATGTGGGACTGCCTGCTCTGCCAGCTGTTGCCTCACCAACCTGCCCACGTACTCTCTACCCTGGCTTCCCTTTTCCACCCCTCCTACCATTCTGAATGAATATTTCTTCTTTAACTCCTTGGTTGTCAGACCTCCATATAGTTCGGTTTTCTGGCAGTTCTGGTTGTTTTTTGTTTTTAAATTTGTTGTTGTCCTTCTTTTGGTTGTGCAAGGAGGCAAAGTGTATCTACCTATGCCTCCATCTTGACTGGAAGTCTTCCAACTCCATAGAGTTCTTTCCATGTGTCTCTGGTGCTTTTCATGCTGCTAACACAGTCCATGTAAGTCTGCATGTGGACCCTTTAAGAGGAACTGTGTAGGACAGTAGAAGCCTCATTGTCACTTTCTCCTCAACCATAATCCTCACTTTTTTAAATCCTCAATCATGGATATGTTTATTGATTTTTAGAGAGAAGAAAGGACAGACATAGAGTGAGAGAAACATTGATGTGAGAAGGAAACATCGATTGGTTGCCTGTGGTGCACACCCCAATTGGGGATCCAACTGTAATCTAGGTATGTGCCCTATCTGGAAATTGAAACTGCAATATTTGGGTGTATGGATGATGCTCCAACTAACTGAGCCACCTGGTCAGGGCCCTGCTGGTTTTCACAGCCAGAACTTATGGGGGATCCTCTTCCGAGCCCTGGGCTGGAAAGCCATGTGTGGGGTTAGGACCCATCGCTTCTCAGGGGGTACCTCTGTAGTTGAGGTATCCATCTCAATTTTTAACAGCTACATGTGGGTGTGGAATCAGTTCATTCTACATTTCTGTCCCTCCTACCAGTCTCAATGTGGCTTCTGTGCATCCTTAGTTATAGGACTTCTGTTCAGCTAGATACCAGGAAGTTCAGAATGATGGTTGTTCTGAGTTTAGTTTTAATTTTGAAGTGGTTGTGGGAAGTTGTGAGTATCACATTTACCTATGATGCCATCTTTATTAGAAACCCTATAGTATATATATTCATTTTAAGATAAAAATATATTGATTTTTAAAAAATTCCAAAATATAGAACAGAAGAAAGATAATATGAATTAAGGACATAAAGCATATCTTTTTGTTTGTGGATAACTATAGTGTAAACCTCTTATAATGGTTATTTTCAGGTGATTTTTAAATAACATCAGATTAGTAATTCCACATTAGTATGATTTTTGGCTTGCTTCTCCCTTTGATTTTATAAAAGCCAAATCTATTTTTTTCATTATTCTGAAGAAAATACCTTCTATACAAAATATGCCTTTTATTATTTTTATTTTAAAATTACTAGGTAGATGCTACCTACCTACTGGCTGTCTCTATGGAGTGCGGGTCCCTGAGAGAGTCTCTCCCTTATACTAAATTGAAATAAGTGTGCTATTAGTTACCCTAAAGATGTGTGGTGATATCATTCTGCTTTGATGAATTTTAAGTTAACTACTTATGTTGCAGTTGGATGGATAACTTAACAAGTTGACTTTTAAGCATCTAGGCTTTTAAAAATATATAAAATTAGCATATATTATATACAAAGTTAATCATTTAATAATAACAAGAAAACATTTCTTCAAAATGTCTATATGACATCAAAACAATTGGTCAGTTTCATGAAAAAAAATCAACCAAATAAAATGGGATAAATGAAACAACTACAAGCTTTTACTTTTTTATTAATTATATTATTTTTCATGTTGATATGACATAGCCTGAATATGTGGAGCTTCAGGGGCAAATTAAAATATGACAAAAATTTTAAATGCATACATTTATATTTTTGTATGTGTATGTATATGTATCCATCATTAATTATATATACACACCCCAAGATATCAATGAATTATTTCAGAAGAAAGGAAAAATATGTAATGCATATTACATCTCTATGTGTTGTGTTTAATAGGCCCACAGTTGTTATACTTAAAATGTCTAAATGTAATTTTCCATAAAGTATTAAATACCAAATACACATCTTTATTTTTTTCTGTAATAATGCATCTCATGAAAGCATCATCCAGGACAGATATAAAAGCAGCCTCACCAGTTCTGAATTTTTGATAATTTCAGGTGAAAGAGGACATTTGGTATTGATAAAACCAGTTAATCTCCAGACTACAAATTGAGCTTTTTCTTTTTTTAGGTGAGAATCACAGACATTGATTGATATTTGCTTCTCTTTCTCTGTCTCTCTCTCTGCATTTTCTTCTCATGCAAACTTCAAGTGCCAGCCTCAAAGAAATCTATGACTATAATTTCATGTATTATACTTCAGTTCCATAAATAAATAGATTCTAAAGCTGATAGAAATAAATTATCTGCTTTTTTAAATTTTGAAAATGGCTTACAAACATTAACAGATACATCTGATGAGAAATCTATACCACCCTGTAATCTATCACCCAGAGGGATCTTCAATTGTATGTGATATGACACATTACCAACTACAACAAGAAATTAACTTAGTTCTTAACAATAATTCTAGAAGCTATGTAGAAACTGAGATTGATTCCATGTAGCATTAAGAAAAGAGATTCCTTAGTAACAAACTCCTGCATTTATTCTTTAGGGCAAGAACATTATGGCTTCAAAAAATATTTTTTAAAGGAAAAAAATAACCAACCACAGTGTTTAATCTCAGCTGAGCTTGATTTTAAGATTAGTAGGTACAAAATGCAGTTATGTTTACTATCAATGTAACTCCACTAAGTAAAAAGAAAATTCTCATTGTCCAAGTGATTTTTTTCGATGGGATGAGTGACAGCTTTCATATTCCTGGAATGGAAGATTGGGAACACAGATTCTGAAATTCTTGGTTTGTTCAACATGTATATAACTAAAACAATAATTTATATTCACACTTTGGTTTTCTCTAAAAAATATTCTATCATGTACCTAGAACCATTCACCATAGTTTTGCTAGCACCTAACATAGTACCTGGTAGTCAAAATGTATTTGTTGAATGACTAACCAAATTAATGAACTCAATAAATATTTGTATTCCATTATCAAAGAAGTCTATACATTTGCAACCTTGTTTTTGACCATGTTTTACAAGAGACTCAAAATTGACAAGGCCTAAGTACAATCTGCACTAGAAGTTTCCTCCAGACAAATTACTAAACATGTCTGTATCCTAGAACTCAGCTTCAAAAGCATATGGAAGAATATATGGTTCAATATAATGGATACATTTTTGGTTCCCATTGCTTACAGGTTAATGTACACGGATTTTTACTATCTGAAGAATAGGAATCTATGTGAATACAATTTGTTGCATTGACCTGGACACTCCATCTCACAAATGCTGTGAACAATGTTCTGTCTGAATCAAATATATGAATACAAAGAACAAATCCACTTTGCATTGCAGTTCATGTGAAGTCTATCAGGTCTCTTAAGGTATAATTGACTCTAATCAAGTCTTCAACCAATAGAATTATTCTCTACCTTAGGTGAACAACTATCTGAAAAGAGATATAGTTTAATATTAAATAAAATAGAAAAAAATTGCTTTTATTCTGTTTTTTTTTATAGCTATAATTCTTGCAGGCCTCAGTAAAGTCCAAGCTAACCAAAAGTGATATGAAAAAGAAAATCTTGCATACATAAAACTAAATGATCATTGCCTCCTCTGATAACTGAAATCCCATTATACACACATGCATATAGCAAATTTACTGTAGCATAGTTACTAAGGTAGTATTTTTTGTAATGAAGGAACACTTTTATACCTTTTCTTCCCAACTTGACAACCAAAATGATTTAACATTAAAATACTTGCTCACCAATGATAACTGAATAACTGGTATAGGACTATAAAACTAACAAAATATATTAAATAACCATTTTTAGTTGTTGATCAATACTCAACAGAGAACTATAAGTACTGTGGGAAAGAAACTAAACTGGGTGAGCTCTGTAGTCTCAGGAGCTTTCTCCTTGGAGACAAGTTCTAAACCATAGGGAAAGGGGATCTAGAAAGCAATGGTCTTGTTTGGCTGAAGAAAAAGGGAACAGAATTTGGTGTTCCTGAGTTTACTCCAATTTGTGGGTCAGGATAACAGATAAAAGGGAACTGCACAGAGAAAAAGCTTCAGAAATCTGTATCAGGAGCCCTTGCATGTCTGACTGAACACCAGGCTTCCCTTGTGCAGGGTAAGAACCACAACATGCTGAGCAAAGACAACCCCTGGGGAAGAAAAACTGCTGAGGAGCTGTGCATAACTCAAGTGCTACAGCTTTCAAAGGGCCCAGGGATGATCAACTTCTATCCATGCAGGGTGTGGAGACTTCAGAGCAGCCAGCAGTGCCGGGCAGAGAAGCCCAGAAGGCCATGGTTTAGAGAAGGGTCTGTCGGTAGAATCAAGTCTCCTCTAGACCCCTCCTAACAGAGTTGTAAAACAAGACCAAAAAGAACCAAGCAGCTTTAATATTTGGTTCAGCCTTCCTGAACCAAATTCAATACTCTATTAAAGGAGACACCAAAAGTCAGACACTCAACAATATAAGACCTATAATGTGGAGTCTGCCCTGCCTGGTTTCAGGAGCCGTAACCCCCCGTGGCTAAGGCTGAGTGAGAAACCTCCGAGAACCAGGAGGCCTAAGGAGACAAAACTTATTTCCCTGAACATGGGCACTGCCTGCTCTGTGTTTGACTCCCTTTGGCTTGATCAGATAGTCAATGATGGGTAACAATTCTCTAAAGACAATGAACCTAAGACAGACAAGGACATGATCACGTGGGAATAAGCCATCAGGGAAGAGACTCAGGGGGCTGTGGAAGTGAAGGGGTAATCAACATTACCCCTGCCCCCTTGGCTTTGACAATAGCCTGAGTCCTTGTTCTGGATGTGAGAAATCCAAGTCTCCCGGCTGCCTTTGTCTCCTCCGCCCCACTCAGGGCCTGTGGAAATAGCAGGGGCGGTGAAGTTCAGACCAGAGTTGGTGGACACCTGGGGTAAATTAGACTTGGGGCATAAAATATGCAAAATCCTGTGAGACCTGCTTGCTAGGATGCTCTTGGATGTGTAGGCACAGGCAGGAAATGAAACTAATCCTGTACCTGTTAGGTGATAACAGCCCCAAAACTCAGCGTGAGGTCTTTGAATCCTTTGTGAAGTATCTACCTGTTTTTAATCCTCTCTGCTAGATGATAAATCCACATTCCGTATCTGTTCACTTACCCAATACTACTTAATAAAAAGCCTACTGAGGTGGCAGCTCAAGGCGCTCTCCTTTGAGAGAGCCAGAGAGAGTGGCCAGGCCACTCGGAGGTACCCTTCCCTTGAGTGGGTAGCTGTGACATCCCTTTTCCTCCACACAGGACTTGGTAGTCTGTGTGTATTTTTCTCGAGACTCACGAGAAACATCTGCAACATTTGCGATCACTGCTGGCCGGTGGTTGCAACACTATAAAGTTCAGTATCAACTCAGAAATTATTATATGTAAAAAGGGTGAAAAATGTGACTCACAACCAGAAGAAAAATCAGTCAATAAAAACAGACTCTGAAATGATGGAGATAATCGAATTAATAGAAAAGAACTTCAAAACAATTATTATAAACATGTTAAAGAACTTAAAGAAAAAGTATGGATAAAATGCAGCAATGAGGAAAGTAGAGAAACAGAATAATGCATAGAAATTTTATAAAGGAACATAAAAGAACCAAAGAGAAATCCTAGAACTTTAAAAGAAATGTGTGCAGTACAAATGTCACTGGATGAGCTTAATAGGGAAAGAATGGTTAGTGAATTTGAATATAGGAAAATATAAATTATCTAAACTGAAAAACAGACAAAAATGGCTGAAAAAATTAACAGTTTTAGTGTATGACTGCAATAGAAAAAAGTTAAATGTATCACAGCCATAGAATATAAAAGAAGTGAAAACTTTTAGGTACATATGTTTTATATGTGGTCAGCTGATATTAATCCAAGAAGACTGATAAGTTAAGGATTTATACAAGTTCTAAAGCAATTATTATAAAATAAATAAAGTGAGGTATAAATAATAAGCCAACAGAAGATATAAAATGGAATAGTAAACATTACTCATCCAAAATTAGGCTGGTGCCCTGACTGGTGTGGCTCAGTGGGTTGGGCGTTGTTTGGCACACCAAAACTTCACTTGTTCAATTCCTAGTCAGGGCACATGCATGGGTTGCAGGCCAGGCCCCCTGATGGGGACATGTGAGAGGCAACTGATTCATGTTTCTCTTGCACATCCATGTTTCTTTCCCTCTCTTTCTCCCTACCTTCTCCTCTCTGTAAAATAAATAAATAAAATATTTTAAAAAATTAGGTTGGAAAAAAGATAAAAGAGACAAAATACATATGGGAAAAATAGAAAACAAACAGCAAGATACCAGTCTTATATTAAACTATTTAAATGACTATATAAGTTGTAAATTAACTAAGTAGTCTATTGAAAGATGAAATTGGCATAACATATTAAAATGCATGCCCTAATATATGCTGATTACACAGACTCACATATAATGTAAAGACACTGATAACTTAAAAGTAAAGAAATGTGGAAAAAAAGTAAAGAAATGTGGGAAAAATAGGACCATATAGGTCCTATGTTGTTGAGTGTCTTATAATTAGTGAAAACTTTAATGATAAGAATGATGGAGTGGCTATATTAATATTTTATAAAATCAATTTTAAGAGAAGTAGTTTTAGAAGAAAAAATAAATAATACATACCCTTATAAAATGGTAACATCTGATAACAGCATCAAACTTCATGAAGAAGAAGTGGATGTGATAGGAGTACGTAGCAGACAAATTTGCAGAGATTTCAATGTTGTGATCTCAAAAATTGATAGAATAACTAAACGGAAAAGCCACAGGCATATGGAAGAATTGTACCATCCTATCAACCAGCACAACTTGAATTATATGTATAAATCACTACTCCCAGTAGAATGACTGAAGGACTAACCACATCAAATGTTGCTGAGAATGTGGAGCAACTGAAACTTTCATATATTATTCTTTTTATTGTTGTTCAATTACAGTTGTCCCCATTTCCCCCACTATCCTTCCCCACCCTACCCACCCCCATAAATCATTGATGGAAGCATAAAATGGTACTTTTAAAACTTGTTTGACCATTTTCCACAAAATTAAACATTTACCTTAACCAGCAATTTCACTTTAAGGCATTTACCCAAGAGAATTAAAAACATATCTTAAAACACAAACACATATGACACAATGTTCATAATGGCTTTATACACAATAGCTAAAAGCTGGTAATGGCCATAATAAACACCATAAGAAAGTGGAAAACTAAATAATTGTATATCCGTATAACAGAATACTACTACTCAGCCATACAAGGAATGAACTATCTAGCAAAGCAGCAACATGAATCAACCTCAAAGACATTTGAACCAGGACCCAAACTGTGCAGAGTGCATGGTTTTATATATGAAGTTCTAGAAGGAGCAAAACTAATCTATGGTGATAGAAATCAGACAGGGTCACATCTGGGGCCAGGACTTCGTAATTAATTGGGCAGAAGTATGAGGGAACTAACTGGAAATGTTCTATCCAGTTAGTGCTGCTATAACACTTGCTTTGAAAATAAGAATTTGTTCTAGTACAATTGATATATTAAGGAAGAATTTGAGGGCAATGTAGATTTTTCATTTGCTTATGTGTGATTTTATCTTCAAGAAACACTAAGTGAATGCAGGAAACTGTATTCAGCTGGATTGATCTGCATAGGAAGACAAAAATCTCACACACAGGAACACACCTGAAATATCTTCTGTTTCAGAAGCTACTTCTTCTCGTGATTATGAGTCAAAATAATCTGCATCAGCTGTTACATACTTTTGTCTCATTTCATGTAACCTTCCTTCCTGCACTTTGCAAGAACTCACAAACTAGAATCCTTCTGATGTCCACTTCCACAAGAAAACATCAGGTCTTTTTCAAGGTAAAGTTCCATATTTATTATTGCATTTAAGAACTTTCTAATCACCTAACATGCGTAAAACTGCACTAGTGTTTTTATTAAACTTCTATTCACTTTTACATGTCACTGACAAAGTGCTTCAATGTTGTACTCTAGTTCCATTCTTTTTTAAATTTTATTTTAATTATTGTTCAAGTACAATTTTCTATCTTTTACTCACATCCCAGCCCACCCACCCTACCCTCCCTCCCTCCCATTTCCTCCCGCCCCTAGTTTCTGTCCATGTGTCCTTTATACTTGTTCCTGTAAATCCTTCCCCTTTTCCCATGAAATTCCCCTGAAATTCCCTCTCCTCTCCCCTCTGGTCTATGTCAGCCTGTTCTCAATTTCAGTGTCTTTGATTATATTTTGCTTGTTTGTTTGTTTTGTTGACTAGGTTCCTGTTAAAGGTGAGATCCTATGGTATTTGTCTTTCACCACCTGGCTTATTTCACTTAGCATAATGCTTTCCAGTTTCCTCCATGCTATCACAAAGTGTAGGA
>CM052546.1:38497324-38562766 GCA_028533065.1 Trachops cirrhosus
GCATTATGCTAAGTGAAATAAGCCAGGTGGTGAAAGACAAATACCATAGGATCTCACCTTTAACAGGAACCTAGTCAACAAAACAAACAAACAAGCAAAATATAACCAAAGACACTGAAACTGAGAACAGGCTGACAGTGACCAGAGAGGAGAAGGGAGGGAATTTCAGGGGGAAAGGGTGAATGGTTTGCAGGAACAAGTATAAAAAGGACACATGGACAGAAACTAGGGGCAGGTGGAAATGGGAGGGAGGTGGGGAGGGCTGAGGTAGGACCAAATGGGGGTAAAAGGCAGAAAACTGTACTTGAACCACAATAAAAACAAAAATAATAAATAATAAAAATAAATAAATACAAATCTAAAAATAAAAAAACAAAATAAGAAGATAATGCTCTTGTACTTATATGACTCTACAATTAGCTTCTACCCAGAAATCTTGTCAGTCCTCAGCAGTATCAGGATCTCAGATAATCTAGTTTAGGTTAGTTCAGCTAGCAAATGACATTGTTTAAAGAAAACAGGATCACTGTCTAAAGAAAGTGTGGGTGCACCCAAGTACACCTTTGACATATGTGCACAACTAGATGTGGGTCAGTCAAACCAGATGCATATATAAAAGAATAACCTAGGTACGTAGACTATTTGGGGAATAGAGGCATAATTTGAAGAATAAACATCTTTCCTCATTGCTAGTGATTCCCCTGCAAATGTTTTTAATATATTTAACTTAATTATGTATAAGAACAGACAGAGTGGAATTGCAACATTCTAGACAATCTAAAAGTTATTTCTCTTTGTCTTTGGAATACAATGGTCATCATTTCTGTACAGACCGCCTTCCTGATTATGTTTTCCTTAACCTAAAACCCACTTCTACTAGAGAAGTTCATTAGGAGGCACTGAACATGAACTTTTATGTGAATTCTCTAGATATTTTAACGGTCTCTTCATCTTTGTTCCCATGCATAAATTAGTCAGAAACTCACACCATTACTTTTCCTGGGACTGAGTGCAGGTTAGAGCCAAAGAGGGGCTGTCGTTGTTGTACACACCTCCTTCCTCTCACTGGGCTAGCACTTTGAGGGCCAGGATTATGCATTGTTCGTTTTTGTAGTCCCAAGATGCAGTAGGCCATCAATTAATATTTGTTGAATGAATTAAGTACAAAATATGTAGGAACCCATTAAACTATTTGCTAGTTTGTGCTATAGTTTTTAAATTGTTGGTTTAGCATAAAGTATTGCATTGCTCTGGGAAAGCAGGTAAGTGGCTATTTACAAAGCAGATTTATATATAATTAGATACAATGTATTCTAATGATTTGATTTGGTTAGCCTCATGTAGATGAAAGACACTCTGTTTATTGGTGTTGTTTATTTCTTTGGTGGTAATAAATAAATGAGATTTCTTCTAAGATTTTGCTGATGGCAATTTCTGTGTTATTCCAAACCTGGAGCCTTTGACTTTTGGAACAATGGCTTAGGGATGAACAATAAGACTCTTAAAAACCCATATAATCCAGTTTTATTGTTTTATAAACTCTCAGACTTTTCATTTTCTTTGTCATGATGGGAAGACAGGACAGGATCTTAAAAAAGGCCGAGAGAGACCATAGTGCTTAAGAAGCTAAAGGACTTGGAGATAATGTAAATAATGAAATTTGTATGTTGGAAAACTGCTTTCCCTCTAATCGCTCTGTCTCACCTTTATTTTTGGAAACATTTAAGTGTATAAAACCAGGTAAATGAAAAACATAGAGATTCCATATTATCTTATGGATACTAAGATTGTAAAAACAAAATAATGCCATAACCACTGCATAGAACCTGGTAGGAAGCTATTTTACTACAGCAGGAAAAACTTGGGGGGAAATAGCCCAAAATGAATATGTTTAGTGAATTAAAAGCCACAGGCAAGGTCATCATTAAAAGCCATTATTTGTGATCATAAAAATGAAATTCCACATAAAAGAGCTTTAAATGTGTATATTGTTTTGGTGGAATTCTTTAAATTAGGCTTAGTTTGTGTCTGAACAGTCAATGACTACTTTCACTAAAAATTAAACAATATTCTAATTGTTTGGACAGTGTATTTATAGATGAAAACATTTTACCTGGATTCAAGGAGCTGAACTAGACTTTGGATATTATAAATTAAAGAAATCCTCTAAGATTTCAAATAAAGCTGTAAACCAGGTATCAAAAAAGCTTAGTTCAAGTCTTGTTCTGCATATCTTTATGGTAACTGCTCAATAGCTGGGCCTGAAATGTCTCCTTTCCAAAATAAGATGACTTTACATGGACATTAGGCATATGAAGAAGAAAAATAATAAAGTATTGCTCTAACCCTTGGGGATAAATAAGTCATAGAAATATAAGAGATTATTATTTTTATTATATAAAAATTACCTATAGTTTAATGTCTACTTCTGCTCTCCAGTGAAGATGGATTTGGAAATATTGATAGTTCAAAGAAGAACTGCCTTGATGAATAAAAGTTCCTGAAATAAATGTTATTAAAAGATTAAAGGAACTAGTAATACTTGTCTCATTGAAAAAATGGTTGAATGACATAATTGTTTGAAATTAGAGCATTGTTTTTCAAAATGTGGTCTCAGGGCCCTAGTAGCAGCAGCACACGGGAACTGTATAGAAAGGTAGATCCCAGTAGGTCTACCCCAGACCTACTGAAGCAGAAACTCTGGGGATGGTCCCCAACATCTGTGGTTTAACAGATCTCCAAGATGATTCTGATGCACATTCCAGTTTGAGATCACTTAGAGAATAGGAGTGATGACCACAAGGAGAATAATAAAAGCGAGTGGTGTTAACCATTGGGACAGCAGAGAAAGGATAAGTAGGCCCTTTTATTTTAACATAGGCTTATTCAATGATGAAGTCTAGAGGGAACAGTAGTAGCCTGAGAAATAAAGTCACACTTACACACAAAATTTAAGTAGCAATTTTTCCAAAATCATAATCAGTAAAAAGAGCCATAATTTTCCAGAAAATCAGTAAAAAAGAGAAGATAATGCCAACAAAAAAAGGAAAGATGGAAGGGAGGGAGGGAGGGAAGGGAGGAAAGGAAGGGAAGAATGAGGAAGGGAGGAAAGAGGAGAGGGAGGAAAAAGGGAAGAAAAAAGAAAAAAGAAAACAAAATGGAGTAAAGAAAAAGAATTGCCAAGCTTCAGTACAGAAAGGGTAAGAAAAAGAATGAAAAGAGGACTTTTAATGTTTTTGGATAACATTACCATTCAAGAGCATATTACCCTGGAGATTTGCTAAGAATTCTGTACTCTGGGTCCAGCTTGTAGAACTGCTTTGTAATGAATGTCCATTCATTTTTAACAAAATTAATTAGGTTGAAATGCCTTATTATATCTTTGGGCAGTTTGGTAACTAAACCCCTTGAATAGGTACCAGACCATATTCACCTTACATAACTCCCTTCCTCCCACAGAGAATTTGTACTGCATGGAGGAACAAAGGTGTTTTTTCCTTTGAATTTCAACCTTTACTTTTACTTTGTTATGAGGGACAGATAAGTACGAGGATGTATGGACATATTAATATCCTTATATACTATGGACAAAATATTTCCAAAGCCACTTACCCTAAATTCCTCTTCCAAGAAAGATTTGTCAACCCAAAGAGCAAGTAAGCAGAAAATTCAGTATTTAAAACATCACCATAAACAATAGTGATCTCAATTCTTCACATATGAAATGTTGTCCCTTTTGATTACTTGGAGCAAGGTATTGATACAAAACCAATATCTCTTTGCCATTCATCATTCATCTAGATGGCTGCTTCCCAGCATCAGTTGTTAAGAAAAACTAATGAAAATATGACACCAAATAAAAAGCAAAACCATTCTAGATTAAATTCACTTTTTTCTGTAATACTTATTAGACTGACAATTTTAGGGTTTGGCAGTTGGGATCCAAACTTCAACAAGTCACTCACTTGACAAGGCTTCTTATAATCTTTTATGGGTGAGTGTGAATCAAATATGTGAAAAAGATATTAAGAGAAATATCTACTATATCAGATACCCGAAGCAGGATAGGTACAATTTTGGAGACAGAAGAATGGGCTGAATTGGAGGAGGAGAGAAATGGGTGTTGGACTGTGGTGTGTACAACTAACTCAATGTTTTAGTAGACACTCTGATGACGTGAGTCAGCACAGCTAAATGGTGGCCAAGATATTTAATAGGAGGCTTTGTTACTTTTTGCTTCTGCCCTATTTTTTCTATTTTTATGTCTTTACTCTTTTTTTTACACACAACAAGCTTTGCTTTTTTATTGTTTCTCTTTTTAAAATTATATTTTATTGATTATGCTATTACCATTATCCCAATTTTCCTTCTTTGTACCCTCTATCTGGAACCCCTATTCCTTCTGGTAATCCCCTCTTTCCTTCATGTCCATGGCTTACGCATAAAAGTTCTTTGGCTTCTCCATTTCCTATATTATTTTTAACATCTCCTGTCTGTTCTGTACCTACCAATTTGTACATCTGAATCCCTGAAACTTTTCCCCCATTCTCCTCCTTCCCCCTCCCAGCTGATAACCCTCTGAATGATCCCCATATCTATGATTCTGTTTCTGTTCTGCTTGTTTGTTTAGTTTGTTTTTTAGATTCAAATTTTGATAGTTGTGAATTTATTGCCTTTTTAATGTTTATAATTTTGATCTTCTTTTTCTGAAATAAGTCCCTTTAACATTTCATATAATAATAGATTAGTGATAGTGAACTCCTTTAGCTTTACCTTGTCTGGGAAGTACTTTATCTACCCTTCCATTCTAAATGATAGCTTTGCTGGATAGAGTTATCTAGGATGTAGGTCCTTGCTTTTCATCCCTTTGAATACTTCTTGCCAGTCCCTTCTTGCCTGCAAAGTTTCTTTTGAGAAATCAGCTGACAGTCTTATGGGAACTCCTTTTTAGGTAACTCTCTGCTTTTCTCTTTCTGCTTTTAAGATTCTCTCTTTATCTTTAACCTTTGGTGTTTTAATTATGATGTGTCTTGATGTGGTCCTCTCTGCATTCATCTTGTTTGGGGCTCTCTGTGCTACCTGGACTTGTACGTCTATTTCCTTCACAAAATTAGGAAAGTTTTCTTTTATTATTATTTCAAATAGGTTTTCAATGTATTGTTCTTTCTCTTCTCCTTCTGGCACCCCTATGATGCAGTGTTAGTATGTTTGAAGTTGTCCCAGAGTCTCCTTATCCTAGCCTTATTTTTTGGATTCTTTTTTCTTCTTACTGTTCTGATTGATTTTTTTTCTTTCTTGTGTTCCAAATCATTGATTTGATTCTCAGCTTAATCCACTCCACTGTAAATTGATTTTCTGTATTTTTTTCTTTATTATACTTAAAGTAAGCTTCATTTCTGCCTGGGTCTTTTTTAGGCTGTTGAAGTATCCAGTGAGTTCCTTGAGCATCTTAATAATCAGTGTTTTGAACTCTGCATCTGTTAGATTTCTTATCTCCATTTTGTTTAGTTCTTTTTCTTAAGTTTTGCTCTGTTCTTTTCATTTGGACCACATTTCTTTGTTTTCTCATGTTGGCACCCTCCCTGTGTTTGGTTCTATGTGTTAGGTAGAACTACCTTTACTCCTTATCTTAGTAGCATGGCCTGTTGTAGAAAAGCACATTGGTAACTTGGGTGGAGCAGGGTCTTAGGTAATGGCCTGAGTGGTGCAACCATGTGAACCAGGTTGACAAAGTCTCTAATGTGGTATTGCTGCCCTGTGGCTCTATGTATGGGAGGGCTCAGAAAGCAGACAATGCCATTGCCTCTGGAGTTTTGTCCAGCAGGAAGCTGTCCCCAAGCACTAGCCCTGATCCCAGACACTTCAATTTATCTCTATATGCCACTGGTGCTCTACCAGCTTTTGCCCTTGTGCTGGAGCCCAGAGGGAGTAACCCTGTGTAAGTCCTAAGACTGTTGCAGGCTCTTAAATAGGAGACTCCTAAGAAAACTGCAGTTTCTTCCACTGCCCACTGGTTTTTACAGCCAGAAGCTATGGGACTTATCTTCCTGTTGCTGAATCTCTGTGCTGGGTGATGTGGTGTGGGGCTGGGATTCCTCACTTGTGTGATATCCCTCCTGACTTTTATTCACCACATGTGGTTGTGGGACCATCTGTTCTGCCATCTGTGCCCCTCCTACAAGTCTGGATGAATGTGACTTTTTTAATTCCTTGGTTTTGGGACTTCTGTACAACTCAATTTTCTGATAACTTTGAGTGATAGTTGCTTTGTGGTCTAGTTGTAATTTTTGCTGTGATTGTGCAAGGAGGTAAGCCATGTTTACCTATGCCGCCATCTTAATTGGAGGTCTAATATGAGGTTTTACTTACAGAAATTCACAACTTAAGAAAAAAACTTAAAGTGATTATTTCATTTTACCCTCTATTTGTCAGTCCACATCCAGAAAAGTTCATTTAATTCTGAATAACACATTTTACAAAGCAGATAGACAAACTGGAGTGTGGAGACCAACAAGAATAATTAGAGTATTTGAAATAATACCATGGGAAGAGTGATTGAAGTTGTCAGGTGTGTGTGGTGTACAAAAAGTAGTCTCTGAAAGCAACATGATTTCTTATTATAAATACCGTTAGGACTGATAAGGAGAAGAGATTGGACTTACAGAGTAGGTAAAATTAGGAATGATGGAAGGATCTCTTGTGATTCAATGTAAAGAAAAAATATTTAAACTGTTTGTCCAAAGATGGAATTGCTGACCCACAAGGTAGTACATTATATAGTCTAGCAGAGAAAATTCAAGCAAAAGATAGACCAGATAGGTTCTATGACTTCTTCATTTTTGAGAGTTTATAGATCTTGAAGCCAAAGGGAAATTTGGCTAAAGCATACTTCAAAAGTGCATTCTGAAAAACCGCATTAATTTTTTTATAACACCTGTATTCCTACTCTTCTCTACTAACCTGGGTAGTTAAAAACCAATGGTATATAACTTTGATCACTTGGCTCTGGTGCCCAGAAGGTCTTGTATTCCAGGGTCCAGTAAGACTTTGGCAATCAGCCAGACAGAGAGGTGATTCTTGGCAGGCTGCCAGCCCCAGGGCACTATGCAGACAGCAGGCTCTGGCACACCTCTCAGTCTTTCTGTAAAGGAAGCCTATTTGCTTATCCTGGAGCTTTGGCCTGAGGGAAGGCTTCAATTTTAACATACCCCTTGTGGACTATGGAGCTGTTTTTAAGGAATACTGGCTGTGTGTGCCACCTTGGTTCTGCCCTCTCCTTGCTCCAGCTCATTGGCATCTCTCAGAAAATAGATTATACAAGAGTAAGCAAAAGTAAGTGCACAGCTGTTAGTATGCAAAACAGAGTTTATGCTTATATTATTAATTACTCATTATTATAGCACTTATTTGTATTATAACTGTAAACCTAATTTTGTCCACACCTGTACTTTCATTTGGAGCCCCACCTTTTGCAACTGCCACCCAGGGGATATTGCCAGATCGCCTGGCCAGTGCGGTTAACACTTGCAGTCTCACAGCACTGTACATATTTAAACAGCGTTCAAAGCTGCTGCCTGAAGATCTGGCTTCCAAACAGCCTAAATCTATGTACTGATATTCTCCTGTTAGGGATGCTGACAGGTCTTGACACGTTCTCAACTGCGGAGAGCCATGAAAATATAATGGGTTGCTTGGAAAAGCCGGGATGTTGGAGAGACAGCGAAGATGTGGGGCGGGGCTGCAGGATAGGCTCCTCCCAACACCAGGCCAAGCCCATGAGCCTGGAAGGAACGTCTGGTCCATCTGCTACACAGAAACCCACACAGAGAGTGAAACAAAATGAGCAGACAAAGGAATATGTTCCACATGAAAGAATAAGATAAAACTTCAGGGAGAAAAACCTTAATGAAATGGAGATAAGTAATTTATCTGATAAAGAGATCAAAGTAGTGGTCATAATGATACCCACTGAACTGGAGAGAAGAATGGATAAACATAATAAGAACTTCAACAAAATGATGGAAAATATAAGAAAGTGCAAAATAGAAGTCACAGAGCTAAAAAGAGCAAAACATAAAATAAAAATAAATGACTTAAAATACAATAGAGGGGTTAAACAACAGACTGAATAAAGAAGAAAGGATCAGCAAGTCTACGACAAGGCAGTGAAACTCATCCAATAAAAGTAGCAAAAAGAAAAAAAGAATTTTAAAAGTGAATATAGCATAAGGTGCTTATAGAAAGGGGGGGGAGAGAGAGAGAGAGAGAGGGAGGGAGAGAGAGAGAAATTTTTGGATTTGTAGAAATAATGGCTTCAAACTTCCCTAACCTGGGGAGTAAAACATACTCAGACCCAAGAAGCCCAGAAAGTTCCAAATGAGGTGAACCCAAACAGACCTTACACCAAGACACATTTAATTAAAATGTTGAAAGTTAAAAATAAGGAGAGTATATTAAAAACAGTGAGTTTTAAAAACATTTTATCATATTTACTCTCAATATCTTTGTAAAATAAGAGCTAGTCAATTACAATGTTTCTTATTTTACAGAAGACCTAACTGAACTTCAGAACTTAAGAAAAATATTGATGATGTTATATCTAGAACATGGGAATTTTTATTCACAAAAATAAAACTTTTAATTCTGCCTTTTCATATTCACTATCTGATAAATTTTCTAAAATTCTCCTTAAAGTGGATTGAGACCATTTGTTGATTAATTCAAGTTCACTGAATACATTTGAAAGCCATAAATCAATTATTCTGTAAACATGGCAGTACTGTCTGAGAGCAAGTGCCTACTTGTGTTCTAAGTGAATGGGACCACTTTAAGTTTCCTTTTCTTGGGGTCTTCAAGGTATCATGATCTTCATATTACTGGCTAGGTCATGCTTTTCCACTAAGTCTACTGTTAGTACTCTATGGGCAGAGTAAGAGAAAACTCTGGACTCAGGAAATGGTGATGACCTCGCTTGTGCATTAAACTCCACTGCATTTTGGTTTTCTCCATCCCAGCACCATCTGCAATGATATCACTCTCTTCAATGCAACTCATAACCCCTAGTAGTGATAGCTGTGTGCTGCTTGCTCACACTCCCTGTGGCAGACATTGAAACTGCTCTAAACATCAGCAAAAACAAATGGTTCTCTTTTGTCCTTGAATTTATTACACATCTGACACTTAACAGGTTTACCTGTGGTTGGGAAATAATCCTGGTCCTTCGACGATTAATATCCCAAAGGGTAATAATCAGAGGTTTGAGAGGAAATGCCTAAAAGAAGTTTTCTCATGAGCTAACTTAAGTGACTTAAGTAATTAGGTACAAAATATATAATCAGAGCTAAGTTGAAGTCTTGTGTCCCACATGATTTTTTTACTACTAGATTAATCTGAATTGTATCATTCTGAAGAACTCTCCTCTCTAGGCACATCCCTGCCACTTAGGGATCCCCACCATGCTGAGTGAGACTCACACCACCATCATTATAGCTCCTCAGCATTGTAAAAGTTCAGTGGCTCTGTCAAACCAGGATGACAAATTTCTCACAGTGTTGAAACAGTTGGTGGCCAATATATGCATAAGGGAAGTTATGCATGTTGGTTAATAACAACAATCATCCACACAAGCACATGTACATACGCACAATCTTTTTCAGGACTAGCTTGTCTGAAATCTTGGCATCATGAAATGTCAAATGAATTCAAAATGTGATTATCTGAGCCTCCTGAACGTAGATACAGCAAACTGGCAGAGAAATAGAAATAATATGATAATTTAGCATTCCACATTTTGCTGGCTGCACAGTGTCATCCTTGGGGTTAACAGATGCCAGCATTCTTTGATCAGTTAAGTGGAGCGCCACCTCTCACAGCTTCCTTTGTGAAAACTGAATATCCTAACAGAATGTTGTTAATACCAAGATTTTGCTAAATATTCATTTTTTTTAGTTTTCCGTATCATTTAAAATGCAAGAAACTAAAAATACACACAAACCAAATGTTGATGCATTACAGGGCTTGCATGTTATGATTTTCTTATTGCATCTGGTAACTTCATGCTATTAGCTACACTTGGTACAACTGGATACAGCTTGATAATATTTGGGATTTATTAAAATGTAAATGACAAAGCAGAAAAGAATGTTCAGACAATTGAATTACTCCATTGACTGAATGTTCCAATACAGTATCTATTTTTGTCAAAGCAATGATGGCTCCTGCTGTGGAGCGCTGAATGGAATATTCCATGGCAGGGTTCAGGGAGAACTTACGTATAGGAAATTGAAACCTAATCATTAGATGTTTAATTCACCTCTCCTAAAGCAACAGATTGCCAATACTTTCTAAAAGAAATTACAATAATTTTGGCACATAATTATGGGAAAATTATCATTCACAACCACATATTCAGTATCTATTATTGGATCTGTAACTTCATTCATAAAAACAATGACACATTTGTTTGTTTTGCTCTTGGCAGGGCTTGTTTTGGTTATGAACGTTATGTGATGAGAATGAGCATGTGTGATATGGCCGTGAATATGTACAATACAAGAGAGACATTTTCCTGATGGGAACTGTTATATATTATCTACTGTAGAGAAGGCTGAAAGGTAGGTAGGTGTCCTTAACGAGTTGAAGGGATTGAGTTTAGAAAGAATGGAGACCAACTGTTCTTTTCTCTGCGGTGAACAAGAGAAAATGGGATTATACGACAGCATAAGGGATTTGGAGTAGGAATATAACAGAATTTCCCAACTGTGTAGGTTCTCAAACCTGACATGTATTTTGAAGAAAGTGTGTGAATATTAGTCTTATTTTGATGCCTTAAAAAAAAGGAAAGGCACATGGGTACTAAGTGGTCTTATATGGATGAAGAGAGAACTAAATGATTTATAGTTCCTGGATTTTCTTGTTGCATCAGTAGAATCTAAAAATGTATGTTCATGGTAGCTAAGAGAGATCTCCCTTTTTTATGGTGGTTACATCTCACAGGGACAGACTGGCCATTTTTACTTGTACTGTGAAAAGTCACACTGAAGGGGATGCCACGTACTAAGGGGAGAACAGAGAATGTGGGGGCACAATGCACTTGTGTTTATTCCTCCCACTGCCATGTCTGCCACTGTGTAGTCCAAATTTAAAAGAGAAATGGCCTACCTAGTTATTTGTGGAGTTTAACATATGTATATTGATTTTTGAATTTGTAGGGATGTGGTTAGGGCTCCTGAAGAACTGAACTCTGTGTATATCTTTATACACACAACCACAAGCATATAATGTCTTGTACATTGTCAACAAATGTTGCACTCTACCAAAATTAATCTATAATGTTCACATTTGATTACACACAAAAAATTAAGTGCATGGAATATAAATTGATCCTAATTTAATTCTTGCTTAAAATTATGACATCAGTGTATGTTGGTTGTATCTTGATTTGAAGATTATATTTTCCATTTTCCAGAAAGATCTCAGTGGCGGCCAAAAAATCACTGTATTAGAGTCAGAAACGTGGTGTCAGGTCTTATCTCAGTCATGAACTGCTGTTTGCCTGGACAACTAAGCACTTCTTAAGTATCAGCTTATATTCTGAGAAACAAAAAGTAAAATAAAGATATGCTAAAGACAATTTTAAACTTTCTCTTTTTGGTTCTAATGTGCTATCAATTATCAGTACCAAAACTCTTGATCTCTGACCTCACTCTAAGATTACATCCTCATAGGTTAATAGCTCTCAACTTTGGCTACACATTAGAATCACCTTGGGAGCTTTAAAAAAATAAAAATTCCCAGGTCATAGCCACACCCATTATATCAAAGTCTTTTGAGAAAGGACCCAGGTATCAGTATTGTTTTTAACGTCCCACTTGGTTATGATGTGCAGCAAAGGTTGAGAACTCCTGCTTTGGGTGCAATGCAAAGAGAGAAAGTGAAATAATGATATTAATGTTGTTTCATGGTGAGCACAAGAATTGTATTTGCATTGTGTTCTCCTATATCACTGGTACCTAACAGAGTATCTGGAGCATAGTAGGTACTCAGGAAATAATTAACAGTTTTAGTGAACTTTGGCTAATCCCTAACAAGAAATAGTCCTTATCAAATTCAGTTATCTACTTTGATCATTTTCACTTTGATCTTACTCAGTGAGTAACAGCTCAATTGTCTATTTTTGTTTGCTAGTGTTAAAAAAAGAAAAGTTTAATGATGAGCAATCCTACAATTTAACTATTCTTGGGGTGAAAGTAAGAAAATCATCTATCCTCCTATCTTATAGTGAGGAGGCCCTTTGGAATCTAAAGACATGTCTCCTCCATGACTCCACAAATCTAGGTAAAAATAACTAAAAGAAAATGTCTAAGTATCCAGATGTGTCACTTGTTATTCAGCCAACACTTATAAAGCACTTACGTTGTGCCAAACACTGTGATAGACTATCAAAGAATTTCTCAATGAGGGCTTTATGCTAGAATTGAACCTAATATCTGGGCATCTTTACATGTAATAAATTAATGTACTTTCTATGCATATAGGATAGTTTCAGTTATATACCATTTCTGGAAGAATTGAGAAAACAGTCTCACTCAATCATTTTGCTCTGTGGTTCAGATGGCAAACTCCAGTGAAGAAAGGCTGCAATCCTGGGGGAGGAAGTGACAGATGAAACACAGCACTTGTCTTTTAAAACAGTATCGTCCTGCTCAACTTTCCTGGTGACAGATCGGTTCTTTATCTATGCTGTTCAAGAGGGTAACTTCCAGTCACATGTGGCTAGTGGCCCTGAGAAACTGAATTTTAAATTGCATTTAATGTTATTAATTTAAATTGAAGTAGCCACATACGGAGAGTGGCTGCCCTATTGAATGAAACATCTCTAGAATCACATATTCAAATGGAGGAGACTGGCATGTAAGTTATAATTTGGGTGGTCAGTGCTAATGTGAGGTAAGCACAAGATACTGTGAAAGCACATAGGAAAGAATCTGTAACCTTGTGGGTAACAGCAGGGTGGTTGAGGCAAAGATTTCCAAGAGGAAGTAAATTCCAGGATGAGGTCTGAAGGGCAAGATATGGAGTCTGGAAAGGGGAATAGAGAGGATTCTGAACAGAAGGTTTTGGTGTGTGAGAAAACCCAGAATATAAACAGAACAATACCATATGATTTCACTCATATGTAGAATCTAATGAACAAAACGATCTCACAAGCAAAACAAAGACAGATAGATGGAGAGCAGATGACAGCTAGTTGGTGGGGTGGGGGAGGTTAGGGGCTGGAAAGATTTAGCGAAAAGGAAAAAGGACTCATGAATAGATATGGACAACAGTGTGGTGATCACTGGAGGGGTGAGGGTATAAGAGGACTAATTGGTAATAGAAAAAACAATAAATATAAACAAACACAGAACATTAAGAAACAGCAAATGTGTATAGCTACAACATAGACAAGTGAGTGGGGAAAAGGACTTGATTAGTCTAGAGAGGGATGCTGAGCCAGGATCCAGCATATGAAAGGCTTTAGGTGTCATGATATTTCAAGGCTAATGGGGAGCCAATAAAAAGTTTGAAAGTGTGAATGATATGATGATGTTTGTGGTTTAGAGAAATTTCTCTGGTTGCCACTTGGCAGTGTGGAGGGAAGCTGGAGGCAGGATGCAGGAGTCCAGATGAGAAGTGAGGATTGTCTTAACTATAGTCACATAGATGGTGGAGAGTAGGCTCATTATAAAACAGGAAGATGACAAAGTCAAAAGGATCACCCTGATTGGCCATGACAGGTGACAAGAGACAAGATGAGCATCACGCCTTGGTTTCTGACTTGGGTAGATGATAGTGACATTTCTTGAAAGGCAACATGGGGTCATTTAGAAATTGACTAAATTAAAAATTTCTTATCATGTCAGATTATTTGCTCTTCCTGGATTCTCGGGCTAACTTTGATATACACTAGTGAAAACAAACAAATGATGAGAGCATCTTCTTCCAAGAAAGCAACACAAGTTCACAGCTGATGCAATATTGCTTTTATTGGGGGTTCAGAGGACATACAACAAAGTCTCATAAAATGTCAACATAGTCATATTTTGTGCTTGGATTTTTTAAAAAAAAACCCTGTTACTTTATGAACTCACTTAATCAGAACTGTGTGAGACATGGCCAATGATCATGTTGAACCCTGATGACCAGGACAGGAGGAGACCCAAGTCTGACAGTGCCAGAAGTCTAAGTGGAAATGGACAACACTCAGTATCAGGCACATCCAGGTGTCCAGTTGTTTGTTCTGAGGGAAACCCAGCTTCACAGACTCCTTCAGGACAGAAGTGTGTTTTGAATCTCTGTGTTCTCCTGCTGACCATGTTATCAGTCTTCACTACATACCAACTAAATGCAAAGGGGCTGGTAAAGAAGAGTGAGGTTTCCTCAGCTCTAGCTTCCTATGGCTGATGTATTCTTGAGTTGATACATGGATGAGTGATGATTAAACAACAAATAACCATTGATATTTTCAAAAATATAAGGATGATTTAAACAGTCAGGTATAAATATTCATGCATAAGCACTTATAAATACATATTATGCACAAAAATGGGTTAAGAAAATACTCAGGAGATCTTATTTGTTTAGTTGAACTAAGAATTCCAAACAAATTAAGAATATCATTGAAGACATGGTACAAAATATCTTGGGCCATTGTGTGTTTTGGGGAGATGAGCCATGAAAATTTCTGGATCTACAGATGTTAGTTCACAGTCAGCTATTTTTCACATTAACACAGCAAGCCAAAGAGACACAAAACTGAAGCAATCTACTAAGAGACAACACTCCCAGATCACCCAGATAAAATGTTTTGACTGATCAAATTCAAGATCATGGTTTATTTATGCAAGGTGAAGTAGTTCAAGAGCCTCTGAGGTTAGACTGAAGGACCTGGTCTCTGGAACTAGCTCAGCCACACTCAGATGTGTACTCTCCATAAGTCACCCTAACTTCATGAATTTATCTCATCTCCAGAAGTCATTGCATTAGATAACCCTTAAGCTCCCTCATCCCATTTTTTACTTTTCAAGAATTTGAGACTTCATGAAGAACAAATTGAAGAATATCATCAAAGTCTGTCTAAAACAAAAAGCCTAAAATGCTGATAATTTCTATTCCTTGATATTTTCCATTTTCTATGAGGAAAATACATTCTATCACTCTAGTG
Source organism: Trachops cirrhosus (assembly GCA_028533065.1). Lineage (NCBI taxonomy): Eukaryota > Metazoa > Chordata > Mammalia > Chiroptera > Phyllostomidae > Trachops > Trachops cirrhosus. The sequence goes on from CM052546.1 coordinate 38,512,530, forward strand.
TAATTTAACCAGAAATCTGAGAAATTTGAGGGGATAATTAAATGAAAGAACTCTTTGTTTACCACAAAAAAATACCACGCAATACAGAAGTGGTAATATAATGATTGCAGTATTGCAACTTGATGCCTTAGATCAGCAATTTCTAACCTTTTTTCATCTCATGGCACATATAAACTAATTACTAAAATTCTGCAGCACTCCAAAAATATGTTTTTTGCCAATCTGACAAAAAAAGGTATAATTTTGATTCATTCACACCAGATGGATGGCTATTGAGTTGGCTGCTGTCATTTCTTTTTATTTGACCATCTAAGGGAGAGAAGAGGTCAGTGCCCCTAACTAAATAAGACAGGTGTTGCATGTTTGAAAAACTCCTGTGGCACATGGGTTGAAAACCATTACCTTAGATCATGAGTTTTGCAATTGCAATTCTGAATGTGTCTCTGTATATGGCAGTTGGGCAAGTTCTTAATCTCATTAAACCTCGGTTTTCTCATCTATAAAATGGATATAATACTTGTTTTGCAGGATTGTTGTGAGGTTTCAGTTAATATATAAAATGTTCAACATATAGTGATAATTCAATAAATACCAATTATTATTAATTTAACAGAAAAATTACAAGTTCATACATTATTACCAGTCTCTCTCACTTGTTTTAATGACAAAGAAATAAAATTATGATTCCAGGCCACACCTGGTGTGACAGAGGGATGTGTACATGGGGAGTCTTTACCATATATGTACATACACATTGGCATTAAGTGTCTGGAGGGAAGTCAACTAGATGTGTGTATTCAGAATCCCCTAAACTCACCCTGTAGATTACTTCCTCCATGGCTTTGCTCACACAATAACACCTCTATCTAAAAGACTCCACTCCTGACTAGTGTGGCTCAGTGGACTGAGTGCCGGCCTGCTAACTAAAAGGTCACTGGTTTGATGCCCAGTTAGGGCACATGCCTAGGTTGCAGGCCAGGTCCCCAGTAGAGGGCACATGAGAGGCAACCACACAGTGATGTTTCTCTCCCTCTCTCTCTCCCTCCCTTCCCCTCTCTCTAAAAATAAATAAATAAAATCTCTAAAAAAATAAAAGGCTCCATTTTCTCCTTCCTTTCCATTTATCTAATTTTTAAACATCCTTTAAGATTAAGCTTATAATTTCCTCCATAGGGCAACTTTCTTCCCTAAACAGACCAGTATTATCCAGCTTATGCTGACCTCTTCTGAGTTCCTTGTTCCAATTATTTATTTTGTTTTGGTTTTGGTCTTTCCATCTATTGACCCAATTTGTTACTTACCTTTTCAAAAGTTTATGTGCCTCATCTGTCTAGATTTAAACTCTTTAGAGGCAGTGACTATATCTCACAGAATCTAGCTTGCCTATTAAAAAGAATGGTTGATGGGTTGGTGTCACATGGTATAATGTGATATCTCTACACTGCTCTATAACTTTCCACCAGTACTTCATCTTTCAGATTAGCAGATCTCTGACTGCTTTATGGTCCTTAGGTCGCTCTTAAGATCAAATTCTATGGCTAAAAATTAATTTACTTATAGCATTAATTTTGATCCTTAAAACATTAACACATTTGTGCAATTTTCCATTTAAAAATTGATGATTAATAAGCATATTTATATTAGGAAGAATTTTTAAAATGATATCACACTAAATTTAAATGCAAGCAGAGGAATACAAATGAGGAAGGAAAAGTCTGTGGCTCATTAAAAGTCTAGATGACATTATTAAGTTTCTCTCTTTCTTGGGGGAAAAAAAAAGCCATTGTTGTGAGAGTTCTAGGGGCCGGAACTGCATCTGGGTGTGTTGCTGAGCAGGAGAGGGGTCTTCAGGTGATGGCTGTGTTTGAACTTCAGCGCTGGCTGGAGCATCCACTGGCGCAGCTCTTACCTCAGTCTCTGCCCTTTCACTGGGGAGACATTCCTGGGGGAGGCTAAAGGATCAGCTGAAAGGAACACCAACACAACTAAAAAAATTCAGAAGATGTCACAGAAAGTTATCACAATGACTCTTTAATAAAAATAAATACATGTAATGATACTTTAGGACCATGTTATTTCTAACTACAAGTGAAATGCTGCATCACCAGAAAAATGTAGCTCTTTTTTATTGTTCACCTTGTTCAAGAATCAGTGGAGCAACAGCATTGCTCGAGTGTGTGTGAGGGCACCACACTAATCATTCTGGGAGAATGCTCTATGAAGAAAGCTTCATCTTTATCCAACAGGCAACTTACTAAAATAGGACATGTAGGAAAACAACAAGAGAACACAGGACATTTAGGACACATTCTAATATCTAAAGGCTAAATGCAAAATAACATAATTGTGGATACCCAAGTTCTTAGCAATATAGGAGTGAGTGAAATCACTAGAACTGCTAGAAATTAATGTCAATTCCTTGATTTGTATTTCTAGTGCCTGGCTCAGAGCATGACACATGGTGCCCAATAAAAGAACAAAAGGAAGGAAGGCAGGAAGGGAGTAAGGTAGGAAGGAAGGAAGGTAGGGTAGGAGGGAGAGAGGGAGGGAGGCTGGGAAAAAAAAAGAGACAGAGAAAGAATGAAGGAGGAGGGAGGGAGAGAAAGCCAGAAAGAAAAGAAAGGTTTCTGAAATGGAGCAGAGGGACAGAGTATGCAGAGAGGAAAGAAGCATGCGAGCAAGTTCAAAGACTTGGAAGCCAGGGGAAACAGGCATGCTTAATTCAAAAACAGATTATATACTTAAGTGGTTTTAGAAAATGGGGTGGTGCAAATTTCAGGAGGTTTTGAACATATTAAGATTTAACTTTGAAAGTGTGGTGTGTTAGCATAACTACTCTAGGCTTTTGAAGGGAATATTAATATGATTCAGATAAATGAAGTGAAGAGGGAAACGTGCAACTCAAAGACGTCAACCTAATGGGAAAAAAAAAAAAAACAAACCATACAGCAAGAAATTAAATGAAGACATAGAACTAAAAAAAATATGGTCTCAAAACAGAAAGGCAGGTGCTTGTCTGGGTTTCTTCTATGTTCATGTTGAAGGAAATGGATTTAGAACTCATATCAAGAATTTCCTTCTCTCAATGTGTAGCATTTTTCATTCTTCAGCTGTCCCTCTTTTCTGTCACTGCCCTTCCTAAAAATGAACTTGACTGTTTTAGCATCAAGACAAACAACATGTTAGTAAATACAGTACCTGGAGGTGGAATCAAATATAAATTTAAAAGACAACTGTTGGTCTACAAATAGACCTTACTGTAGAAAACTTCAAAAATTCTTAGAGCTGTAAAAGAATTTAGAGACCAACTAATCCAACCCACTCATTTTACAGACAGGGATGTTTGGGAAGAGCTGTATTAATGTTTCTTTATTATACAAAAGATGTTATGAATGAAATACACTTTGCAGGTGGATTTTAATTGAACTAAACCCTTTATTGTCAGCCTCTTCATTAAGCTAGCACAATGAAGGTGCATAATGAGTTAAGTACAGCAAAAGGGATATGTTACCACATATCATTGCTTTTTGCCCTAAACACTTTGAATGCATTAAAGATGCTGGCTCTCTAGATGGCAGGTATAGTAAACTTTTCCCCTGAAACCTGTAAAATAACCCTACTATTAAATACCATTAATAGGTATTTTATTTTTCTGTTCTGACCAGGCATGCAATAACTGATCCTAGATGAGTAATTAAATAAAATATACATTTTACAGATTTTAGAATTCACTATTTTGTAAGCATGGAGTGGGAGGGTAGGGTGCTAATCTTTTGCTACAGATGTTTAAGACTGATTTGTGAATAAATTAAAATGTTATTGTTAAGGAAAGATGTTTCACACATTTTTGTGTGTGACTTTTTTGGGTAGCTTAATAATAGAAAGTCCAGATGAAAAGTAAACCAATATATTATTTTGGTGTATCATAGATATAGCCCATACAAGTATCTCTTTTATAATATAGGCCCCATTTTTAAAATAAATTTGAAGAATAAATAGTATAAATATGTGAACCACTATATGAGTCAAATGATTAACAACTCAACCATCTTTGGTGCTTATGTCTGCTTAGTTGGACTGAGTAATAGCTTGTATCATTGCGACATGAGCTTCCTTTGGAATCCTTTTTGTCTCCTGAACATATAAGCATAAATGGGGCCCTTGCACTGGTTTGCCCAGGGTCCTTCTGTGATCTGATTGTGATGATTCTCCAAATTTGCATCAAGAGCATTGTCACCTACTGAGCACATAACAAGTGCCAATTGCCAGTCAACTTGTTGTTGAACTGTCTGGATTTCTCCTCAGTAGCTAAATATGCAGGGGTCAGCTCTATGCAGAGGGAGCTGCAGTCCAAGGAACCACCACACCGAGACACCAGAAAGGAAGTTGATGTTGGTGCACATGTGACCTGAGGCACAGTTTCTGTTATTATTCATGTGCCATGCAAAATGAAAAATGTTGGAAAAGAAGGTGTTTATTATTGTTATGATTTAATTTTATTAAATTAAAAGTATTATCTCTGCCAAAGGCCATTTCCCTGGCATTTTATTTCATTATTTTAATAAAGGAAATAGATTTCTTATGAATAATATTTACTATTCTAATATTCTCCATAACTTTAAGTTATCCAAAGTTAGGATTAATATGAAAAAAGCAAATATTTTATAAAATATGCAAAAGTATCCACAATGATAACCTTTTTAGACACAATTAATTGCCAAACATCTAGGTTATACACATTCATTCTTGCATGAGAACACAGACTATAGAGTCCTTTAATTCTTAATTAACAAGAAAATCTTTTTAAAGTTCACTTGAAAAACATTCTATTTACATGTAAACATGTCAAATGATGAGAAATGCCAAAGGAAAAAATCTCAAATAGGCAACATGTAAAGCAACATACAACTATATGCACATTAGTATAATTATACATTGCAATTTATATTGGATGTATCTAATATCTATTTTTTTGAAAGCTGATTCCACTTGAGATTTCAATAAGAGCAACAACATTTTGCAGGTGGTACCTTCTGTATGATATCCAAAGAGAATTACTCCTTTAACGTGCTTACAACCCTCAGGAAAAGCTGAAGTTTTCCCTTAAAGGACCCATGGACAATGAACCCTGAGACTAAAACCTTGATAGATGAAGCCAAGGGGGCTGGCTCCATCGAATATAATATTCGGCATGGTTTTTTATTCTGTTCCTTCTGTGCATAGTATTCTTATTTACTTCAAGCAATAACTAACATTCTTCAACATGAACCTCATTTTAAAATATGCAGGAGGCTTCATATATATTTTGCAGCTATGATGTGAAAAACTAAGGGGTTTACAATTTTTAGACCATTTTTAGATCAACTGATAAGAGAAATATGCAAGTGAATGACAGATTGTATCTTTGATTGAAAAGAGAGAGCCTTACATTAAGTTCAATTCTTACAAAATGTATGATTTGTCCTAAAGAGGACACCAGATCAAATCTCCATTTTGTGAAGTAGCCTTTTGTCTTCATCTTTCTGTATAAATCAACCAGTCATCAAATAACCAAATATATATTTCTAACATTGGAGAATGGAACGTATTATTCAAGTTGATTGGATCCATTTTCTTGATTCCTCCTTAAAGCTCTGTCTGCTAATTAGGGTTACTGTTTAATTATTTAATTAGTTGCACTTTTGTGCAATGAAATATGTTGTCATATCACATACTTTATCATGCTGTTGCTGTTCACAGTGATGCCTCTATAGTTAGCAGTTTCCTTTGTTCTGCTCAGTAAGTGATTTTAGAAAGGGGATGGGCCAAGAAGGAGGAGCCTTGAGGTTTGTAAAATAAAATCATACATTACTGGTGCACATGCAAAACTTTATGTATTTACATGAATTCCTATTTTAGAAATTAAGTTGCAATTCCATTTGGAATAAGCTGAGAGGCACATGTTGGTGACTTCAAATGAATCCAGAACGATATGTGACCCTTCCTCAAACACCTCTCTGGTGTATTTCCACTGCATGCAATGGCAAAACAACAATTTAATTTTTTTAATCAGCAAGGAATGTTTTTAACAAGGAAGAGTAAATTATGATAATTACTCTGAGTAGTTGGATCCTTGAGCATCACTAATTAGCATTTATTGCCTGGATTACAGAACAATACATGTGAAACTGAACTGCAATTGCTCTTTTACATCGAAGAACTGAAACAGGCAATGGAGCAAAAAGGCAGGATCATCAGTAGTTGAGTAAGTAGTTCACAGCTCCTTGATAGTGTGCAGAATTGCTCACTTTGAAATATACAAATGTGGTCCTGAGTATATTTGGCCCATTTATTTTTGGTGTTAGACACATATTTACATATGATATCATAGTCATGGGAGACTAATGAGAGGAGAAACATTTTGGCTATGATGTCATTTTGGGACAATTTTATCCACTGTGAGAGTTCAACAATAAAGAGCATAAAACTTGCCATTTCATAAAAGTGTGAATTTTCCAGTAGAAATTTTAACTTAAAAATGAAACAAAGAATTCAGTTCTAAGTGAATAAAATTTTACATTCACCTCCCCACATGCATTTAGAAGAACTACAGTTGAAACTAATTGAGGAAAGGTAATTAGTTTCTGGTTTGAGAGCCTTTTTCATTAGGAATTTGTAATAAAAAAATTCTGAATTTAGACATAAATTAGATATTAATCAACATGTCAGCATCAGCTATGTAAATAAGTGCCACTTTTATAACTTGGCAAGTGAAATTCCTAAATAACCTGAAAGATAGGAGAGAAAGACAGGAAAAATTAACCATTCACCATTCTCGCTGCCACCTCACCGTTTTCCCCATACCTCATTATAGTAAAGGAAGAGAAAAGAATGTAGTACAATGTAAAGCCAGTACGAAATAGAGTCACTAGTCTTCCCAATACCTTTATGGATTCCCTACCTTGATCCTCTTAGTTTGAAAGAATAAGTTTAACTAAATCTGTGAGGAGATTAAACAGGCTGGTGATAAAAATTAATTCTGCTGAATGAGCAAATGCATTTGAATTGCAGAGATGCAAATAAGATAATACTTTTCCTTTGACATACCAAGCGGATTAGTTTAGAATGTTAAATTTGATTTTATTAGAATATATTAGCAGTGTTTTAATTAATACCAATTAAACATTTTCTTTCCCCGGGGCTTGATATATTCCTAATGCTTTCTAAATCCTCTTTTATCCATCAACCACCCCCACCCCAACAAGTCACCAGAGCCTTTGTTCCATTCTTCATAATTTTACTGTAGTCTGTAGAAAACTATGAACTGTTTACCTTAGGTGTCTTGCCCATAGGATTAGTTCCTAGTTGCTGGTTTTAAAATGAGTATTGTTCATTAGTACAGTTGATTTTTTTTAAGGTGGGATTAGAAATTCAAAAATAAACATTTTTTGTGTTTTTCTTTTGGGGAAAATGTTGCAAAAGGAGTTTTGGCTGGTTGATATAACTTGGCTTTATTCTTACTAGAGCTTCCTAAATTTCCAACTGCATTGTTTTTGAGCTGTTACTTCTTAGGAAACGGGCAAAAAAGGAATAAAAAAAAGAAAGAGGACAAGAGAGTCTGGTTAAAAATATGGTGAACCAGTATGCCCTGTGAACTGAATTGTAACTGTGTTCCAAGGAGGTGCTGCATTGCATTTCACTCATTATCCCCTCCTTTTCTCTCAGCTTCCTGTCTTTCTGTGTCCCAAAGCTCCAGTTCACTTCTTTCTTTTTCTTTTCTTCCTGCAATGCACCCCACCCCCAAATTCCCCGCCTTATTTTTTTTATCTGCCAAGCTGGATTTGCACTTTTAAAGATCGGTATCAATAATGCCCTGCTTGTTTCGGTTGCACTCTCCCTTTAAAAGACAGCCCCCTCTAATTGATGCGTCTGGGCTAGTCTAGACTGGTAGTGATTGAACCAACCACCAATTATGTTATTCATTTCACTGAACTTCACTGATGGGCTCAGTGAGGAAGAAGGGATGTGGAGAAACCTATCTTACACTGAAGCAGCTCCCTGCTGAAATATAAAATCTTGTGTGTCGTTATGCACTCCTAAATGCCTGAGTGATCAGTTGTGTGATAGCAACCTCAGAACATGAGCAAACCACTTGAAAACGTGTAAAAAACTGAAAGAATGCCTTGGAATACAAACTATCACTTGTATTAAATTACTATCCTGTTATTAAAAATCACAGAAGAATTTTATCTAACAGGTTCTTATTGACCCACGCATATGTTTTCATAAAACTAACTGCACATATATTTTGACTTCAAGAAGCACCAAATATTTTACAAATATTTGATATGAATCATGTGGCAATATATATCCATAGTTAAATAGATGTCTTTTCATTTCCAAATACCTATGCATACATGTCAGCTAAGATGGGGGAAAATAATTAACCCAATCTATAGAAACCAAAAGATGACTTGAAAATCAAATAACTTTTCTTTGAAACACATTCTGACTACCAAAGGCTGGAGAGTAATATTTAAATATTACAAGGACACTAAAGGTTTCAACAAAAGGCATGGTGTAATAGTTCCACAGTTCATCTTCTCAATTCAGTTTTCTGAGACAAAACAGTTTCTTGACTATGACCTGAAGTCAATGACTAACATTGCAATGAATACTTAAAGAAAACAACAAGGAAAGAAGAGTTTCCTTAACCTTTGACTATATGCATAAAACAAGGTTACAACCAATATAAAATCTTTAAATGAAAAAAAGCATTTGAAGACGGGATTGATTTAGGTATTTTCCAAAAATAGAAGACAAATGTCCCAAGAATACTAAAATTATTTGAGTGAAATTATATATTGGAATTTTTCACAACAAAGGAAAGGTAAATTGCTGTTTCTTTTCTCTAACTCTGAGATAGATCTAAATCACTGAAATTATTGTTACAAAAATGTTCCATTTTCAGAAAACTACAAAGCACGTAATCCTAACAATTACCTCAAAGGAAGATAATTTTTAAATGTATAGTTTGGTGTTATAAATAACTACATTGTATTAAATTTCAATCCTGATAATTTTTTCCAATTTTTAAACAAAGAGTAATAGACATAGTTACTCCTAAAAAACACAATAGTTTTGTGTGTGTGCTGTTATTTCTTCCATATATATATGAGAGAGAGAGAGAGAATACTTATCTGATCCCTTTTACTTTTAAATTCATTGTGTATAGCAGTTTAAAGTAGATGCCAAGCAAGAGGTTATTTCACTCCTTTTATTTTACTTAAGATCTTGCAAAGTAATACAAATTTAATCTTTATTAATACCATGAATTCCATCCTTCACCTAGAATAATGAGTAAAATTTTCAGCCTATTGATATTTTAGCCCAAAGTATTGGTTCACCCCTATCTATGTCTGTGTTCATCATCTAGCCATACATGCTACACATGTGCGGGCACCACACATATAATATGTCCACATGCCCGTTTTAATTGGGCATAATTTTAAGATCAACTGTTGAGTTTAAAAGTTGGAAGCATAGGGCATGCTGGGACTTTAGCTGATCCGTTCTGAGGTCAAGCACCAGGTACTGAGCTGTTCTTGCTATGCTTGGATAGATAGTACTGCATGCTGCTCTCAAGGAAAAGACCCTGGAAGATGAATTTCCACAAGCCTGGGGCGTCAGTGATATCCACACACACACATAAGAGCCAGAATGCTGTTGTAACAGAATACGGGCTTACTTTAACAGAAATCCAGAAGCTGCCACTTTCTGATCACCTGATCCCATCCAACAATGAAAACCTCAGAGATGCACTCCATCACGTCAGACAAACTTTCTTTTCTTTTGTCTTTGCTTTAAAGAAGAAAAGTTCCACCAAATTTCCAGGATGTTAAAGCACCACTCGCAGCTCCCAAGAGCCTAACCCGTGGATTTAAATGGTAAACATCACAAGTTAGGGTCTCAGGGATTGAGAGGAGCGCAACAAATTGTTCTTTCTTGAGACAAAACAAAGCAGAAGAAGAATGACAGGCAATTTCTATTCTAGCTTCATGATTAAAAGGCAACAAACAGGTGGCAGGGTACTTACTCCCTTACTGTCTCAGCTCCCTTTGGTTCACAAGATTTAGATACCACCTCAGTGTAGTGGGAATGCACACACACACACACACACACACGCACACGCACACAATATCTCTGGTCACATATACATACCTGAACATACAGTCACGAGTGTATCACAGAAAACTCTTAACAGCTTTGGGAAAAATTGTTTACTAAAATGGAAAATAATATGAATAGACTCAGAAATGTCATGTTTTAAAAACCATGGTCTGATCGTCTCTTCCAAGATTTAATTTACAACTAGCAGAAATGACTGAAGAAAATGAGGCGTCTTTTCCCCTGGGGAAGCATGCCAACAGACAGACTTAAAGAAATCAGGTTGTTAGAAGAAGACCAAGAAGTAGTACTTGGAAGCTGTGAAAGTGTAAATACGAACGGCGTTTCACACTCACCCGGCTGGAAGAGGAGCGGGCTGCCGCCTCGGTCGCACCGTCCGAGCCGGGAGCAGGAGCTCTGGGCGCTAGCCTGGGCGCGGCGTGGCGTTGCAGCGGGGCGCGGGCGCGAGCGCGGGAGGACTGGCGGGCGGGGTGGGGGCCGCAGCGGCACGCCGAATCTGGGGAGCGCGACTCTGCCCTTAGGCTTCGACCAGAGAGGGAGGAAAAAGGGCAGTTGTAGTGGGAGTGGAAGGAAGGACTGGGACTGATCAGATATGGAGAATATGCAGTCATTATTTTTATTTTAACTAAAGAATGAAAAACCTCCCAGAGCTGCTTTAAAAAACGTTCCTCCTCTTCTTCTTTCGAGTGCACTTGGCCAGTCCCGCACTCAGGCCTCCCGGGCATCAGCTGCTCCACGGAGGCCAAGGCCAAGTCCCGGACGGAGCCAGCCCCGGGCTGTCATTCGGCAGACGCGAAGCGGGGAGGGTGGGGGCACGCGGGAGACGGCACTCCCCGCCTCGCCCGCCACCGGGCCTGGGCAGCATTTTGCCAATATTTTGGCAGAATCTGAAGCATAGTCCCCCTCCATCTTCGCAGGCAGCTACCGGTAATGTACCTGATGGTCGCTTCCCCCATCCGCTTGGACGCTGAGCTGTTCTACATGAAGACCGCTGGCTCCTGTGACGCGTCCAAAAATGAAACGAAAAGGAGGGGAAGTGGGTGGGGAGATGACTCTTTAAATTTTTTCTTCCCTTTTTCTTTCTTTCTTCTTGTATTCCAGTCTAAGCAAGGTAGATGGCTGGCTAGTCAAAGAGGATGACAAAGCAGCCCCTCAAGGAAGACACTTAGAGGGGTCCTCACTTAATAAAATGCTAAGTATTTTGTATATATTTCCAGATGCAACTAAAACTGGTAAAGCTCTAGTCTCTCCCCCATCCTTTCCCCTCTTCAAAACAGAATCACACCAGCAAGACAGCTAAATTATGTCTGTTTCCCCGCTGCACAGGGTCTACTCAGCCTCCCCACCCCCACCCCTGTCTTCAAGACTTTTTTTCTCACCTCGGTGGATTCTTCTCAGGCACAATCCTCAGCTCAGTTCAGGGTCTCTCCTTTTTCTTTCCCTTCCCTTTTCCTTTTCCTCTCAGGAAGGCTAGTCGGTCACCATCCTACCTAGTCTGTTTCTCCCCCACCCCAGCCTACCTCTCCCCCATTTTCTTTTACTATTAAAAATAAAAATAGTAATGGCCCTTTCGATATAGCAGCATGAAGTGGCTGCCTTTGAGAAAGCACATTTAATCTTTACTGGCTCCCCTAGGCTTCAGTGAAGAAGGAGAAGGCAAGAAAAAAAGGGAGAGAAAAAAAGATTGTAAGGGAGGCTGCTGACGGACAGCAAGCATCAGGCACAAATCAGCGACAAGTTGAATTTTCCTAGACCACACTGCCCCCTTTCTTCTCGGCTCTCTCCCTAGGCTCCTGGAGAGCCTGCGTGTCTGGTTACAGGAGGCAGCGGTCTCCTTTGCCAGCCATGGTGCAGATTCCTCGCATGCCTGCTTAAATCTCTGGCAGAATACGGAATCAATATCCCCCTCTAATCATCTTTAGCTCCTCTATGGCCTTCCTCTTTTTCTGAGAATCCACTTGGCTCACCTTGCATTCCCCCACCCTGCCAGGCTCCTACATACATTTCTCACAACCTTCCATATCTTGGAGACAAGCCCCTCTCCTAATATCCTCTCGTGCACTCTCTCTCTCACTGTTGTAGTGTTTCTCATCTCTGACTCGCAGCACCGGATGCACTAAGGCATCTCCCTGACTACTAATGAGACCAAAAATACACCAGCAGGTCAGGGGCAAGGCCAGACATTATATTATACAAATACAAAAAATCCTCAGCCTGCTAGACATAGAGATCAGGTATCATACTTTCTAAAAGGATCTAAAAGGGGGAAAGGAGTGAAGAAGAGACCACAATGCAGTTCTCTGCCTAATTGTTCCATATCCCATGGGTATTTAAAAAACACATATGCAGGTGATGTATTTTATGAATTTTGGTGGGTTTCTCTATGGACAGAAAGTCGACAATACCCAGATATTTCTTTGAAATCAGCATTTAGAGGGATGAAAGAGCAGTGATTTAATAAACATTTTAAATACACAGATGCTCTAGGAATCACGACAACTACAATGCTAACATTCTCTTTTAGTTGCTGGGTTTCGTTCTTTGAATATATTTGCCATATGTACTAATTGACCACTCACATTCCCCTGGCTTTTGAAATAAACACATCAGTCACTGTAACTCATTCTAACCCTTTGCTTTTGCTGCAGACATTTTCTTTATTCCTGGAGCATTTTGCCTCAAACGTCTGTGAGATACGTATGCACCTCACTGACCACCCTAAAGTCCCTTAATAATGGTAAGCAATAACTCAGATGACACAAGTGGCACAACAGAAAAATGAAAGACATCCTGAGTTAACTAAAAGAACATTCCCTATCATTTTTATTGGCACACATTTTAAAAGCTCAGCTACACAATGATCCTGTAAAACAGGTATCATTCTAAAACGAGGGTCTCTACCTGCCTGTGTGCGCACTGTGTATGCTGCCATCTTAACCCAGTTTTCCTGGCTGGGGTACTGCAGACCACAGGCAGTGCTGTGCTAAGTATGGTGCTGGGCTCTGTACATAGTAAGGAAAGGAGGGAGGTATCCGAGGATACAGATTTCCTCCAAGTCAATATTTTTAAAAGATAGCTTCTTTGTGTTCAACTCAGATATTGTGCTTTGTCTCTGACTGTGAAACCTGCAGTAGCAGGGCTGTATGCCAAGGAAAAGAAGAAAAAGCACTTGCAAGAAGGAGACTCAGAGAGAGGAAGAAGGGAGAAGAGAGGAGAGGAGAGGAGGGGAGGAGTGAGGAAGAGAAGAGGAGGGGAAGGGGAAGTGAGCAGTATCAATAGAGGCAAAAAGAGAAAGAGCTGCAATCCTAGTGTTGGATTTCATTTAATACTTTTATTTTTCTTTTTGTCATTATCGAGAAGAAGAAAGATGGTTCATGAGGGTTGGTGACTAGGTTAGAATCTTTTCCAGATTTGTCTAACAGCACGTTTGCAGTAGATGGATGGAGGGAAAAGAAACATGCTAGAATAATCATAAAGGGTGGAGCTGTTGAACACTGTCTTTGACTCACTGGGTGCCTCCCTGTAATGCCAAAATGAATCATTTCTAAGCAGAATCATCAACTGTAGCATGCTGTATATGAAGGACAGATTATGGGAATCATGTTATTGTACTCATCTTCAAAAAGGAAAGGTAAATAGAGAATGAAATTTAAGACTGTCCTAAACCTGTGTGTATTTTCAATAATAGTTGGGCACAATTTTCACATAATGAACTAATTTGCCTCATCTGTAGTCACGCAACTTACAAATATATACAAGTATATGAGTTATGAAAGTTTTGCCATGAACACATCACTTTTTTTCTGTACAATTGAGTGATGTCTTTGGAGGATACTTATTTCAAGCAGTTAACACCTGACCCCAATTTCTGTGGGTAATTAGTGAGCTAGATAACCACACAAAGTGGGTAATTATTTAGTACCCAAGGGTACGCTAGAAGTGGGTAGTGGTTTTGTTAGCAAAAGCACATCTCTAATTATTGTATCTATGATGGGTGCCTTAAAAATACCAGTTACTATATCAAGTGAGCCATGATAAATAAGTGAACTATTTTGCTGTCCTTAGCCAATCCATATTATATTTAATTATGGTTAATAATATTTACCTCTCTTGTATGGAGTGTTGTGAAGATTAATTAGTTAACATTTACAGGACTCTAAGATAAAATGTGCTAGAGAGCTTCTAAATACAGTATTATTATTGTTATTAATATCTGGCTAATAATCCCAGGATGGGAGAAGTTTAGGGAGTAGATGCAGTTTTCTGGTCTTCATCTTGGTTTGAAAATATGCTAGGACAAAAATGTAATTAGTGGAAAATGGTCTCTTACCCAACCAAGTCTAACATAGTCTGTCATAGGGAAGAAAAGTAGATGCTAATTCATTGACAGCAGGCTTAAGGTGGATCTGAGGAGCCAGGAGAGGAGAAAGGGAAAAGAGAAGGCAAGAGTCAGTAATGAGCTAGGAAGCTGGCTGAATGAACTAGTCCACTCCCTCCTTCCAAAGTCTTCCATCCTTCTCTTTGATGAGCAGCAAATATGCACAAAAGTCTTGAAAGAAGACATCTATGCAAGCTCTGGGACAGATTAATCATAATTAAAATCAACCAGCCAGTAACATAGTATTTATTCTGGGGAAGAACAATCAGTACAAATTACTTTTAACAAATGCAGGTACATTTTAAAATATTTCAATGTTGAGAATAGGCACACCCAGATCAAGTCAGATATCTTTAACCCAGGATATGAGCAGCAATGAAGAAGTGCTTTCTAATTCAATTGCTTTAATGAAACACCCCCAGGATGGTAAGGCAATATTATTGTATTTTGCTGAGGAAGAAAAGAAAAAAAGAAAAGGAAATCCCATGCTTCAGGGTACCCAATTCTGCAAAGCAACCAAGCCTGGAAAACAAACAGCAGCAAAAACCCACTGCTCTTCCTCTGCAGATGGCCATCTCCTAGAGCCAGCCCTCTGGGGTCTGGCCGAGGCAGGACAGACAGAGGTCTCTGGGATCTAGATCTTTAACTAGGCTTACCACATTTTTTTTTTTTCAAAGAAATGTTGTCCTGGGGATTAACCCTAGGAATCTGGAGATGTGAAGCATGTAGGAAGGGCAAAGGGAAATTTGCAAATGTATTGCATTCAACCAAGTTTACAATATATAAGAAATAGGAAAGGGGAAGGGCCCCATTAGTCAGATGGCAGGTACCACCGCTGAGACCTCCAACCACCGCTGAGACCTCCAATGGAGAAGAGCTACCAGGACGTGTGTTTATACTCTGATTGGAGGCCAGTGGTGTGAGAAGCACGTTTTAAAAGGTTTGGGAGCTAAGAGAAAATTTTCCAAAATCCACCTCAACCCAGGCTTCTGAGCTAAAGCCCAGGATTGCCACCCCTGTCTGAGCTCAGAACTGCCAAGGTTGAATAGCATTCTCCAACCTGCCCATGTCCTTTCAAACCCACAGACTGGGTTAGACTTGCCCACCTCCCACTACAGCAAACTCGTTAGTCCTACTCTATGCTGCACTATAAGGAGCTGGATTTCTGTTTCAATTACCCTACCTGGCTTTTCCCTCTGCCACTGCCCTTGGCTCTTGGCTCCTGGTATGGTTTCAAAAGCCCAAATCAATTGATTTCCCTCCCCCATCATCATTGTAAACACCTCTAGTTCTCCCTTCTCCAAATGTTTATGTCTGAAATGTTTTCATGTTTCACACTTTCTTTCATCTTTGGCCACCACTATATCCTTTCTTTGGCCTCTCTTGGTCTCTTGTTTGACACTTTTTTTTTTGCCAGATATAGTTCTATCTTATGTTGTGGACTGAAAGCCCAAAAGCTGCTGCTGGCATCTCCCCACTCCCAGTCCTTCCCCACCCACAGTAACATGTCTGACAAATCAGTTGATCTTAGGACCTTTCCCAAAAGCTCATCTAAAAAGGGCTGAAGCCAGTAAAGAACAGTTGTGTGCATGTATGTGTGTGTACATGTGCACATGTGTTTTAGTTGTACATGAATGCAGCAGGAAAGGGCCTGATGTACATGAGCAGAAGGAAGAACAAAAGAAACAAGTCTGGTGTAGTTGTGGATATGTAGGATAAAAGCAACAGAAGCTAATTATTGCAAGAACATACAGAGAAAAATTACATTTTTGTGTATGTGTGTATATGTGTGTATACATATTTACACACACGTATATATACACATGCATATATGAGCCCATACATGACACATACCCTGAGACTGTCTGGCATCTGGAAGGGTGTTTCCTACACTGTGAACAGTGACACACAGGGCCACATGGTTCTGCAGTGAAAAGCTGAATGTGAACACCTTTTTGGATAGATTGGAAGAGGAAGACAATCACTCATAAATCACCTGCCTCTCTACTCTTGTCTGGGATTACAGGCTAAGAACTGGTATAGCCCCTCTCCTATATGTCCACAGTGAACTTCAGCTTATTATCACTATCCAGTCCTCAAAATATGTGTGCTCTTCACCTTTCTACTTAGTATTTATTGCTTTAATGTTGCAGCTCTGTTTTCTGTGACTCCTTTAACAGCTTCCATTGAGGTTCTTTTTTGTGACATACACTTAAAGATAAGTAATATCTTACATAGTCCTCAGAACAGCCTTGAAAGCCATCAGCAGTGTCTTACAAGTGCAGAGAATAAGGTTCAGAATAGTTAGAATTGCCCGGCTCGTGGGTGGCACGGCTAGAATTTGAACCCAGCTTCAGTCCCATGAGTATGATCTTTCCTTTGCTTCGTTGTGCTTTGTGGCCCTGTCTCAGTCCCCTCAAACTAGTAATTTCTCCTTCTATGTATTTTCTATAGCACCATATACTTACTCTATCTTAACATGTATTCATTTGTCTCCTTTTGTGCAATGATTGTTTTTTAGTGTGCGCCCCTATGTCCGACAGGCCCTGTGCTGGGCAGTGCAGATTCCTCAGAGGACAGAAGGCGAGGCTGGGGACTGGCATTCCCTACATACTGCTCTCTCCACCTGCCAACTCCAGGTGAATGAAGCGAGGGGCTGTGACGTGGTTGCCTTTGCATTCTGAGTATGTAGCTCAATCTGGCGCACTGCAGAAATTTTAATAAATTTTTATGCTAATGTGGTTTTGATGATAACTTTTGGAGAGATTAGGGGTTATGTCTAAATAACCCCATTATTTGAATAATGCTTAGTAAAATGCCACATTTAATAAATGGTATATTGACACCTTATTTTCTAAGACGATACTCTGGCTGAGGTTCCTCTTATAGCTGTGTTTATCTGTATTTCTGAAATATAGCAAATGGATATATTTAATTCATTCTAAATGTTCCAAAGTCATGCCTTTTTGGTTCGAAGCCAGACAAACTCTGTGTGAAATCTCACTGATCTATGGACTAGGAGGTAATGTCAAGTGCTGAAGTGCCCAGGATGGCATGGCTGAGAAGGACTGCTCTGGGCTACATGCAGGCATGGGGACCTCTTGCACTGCAGAGGGGGTGGGCAAGTTGAGCTGATATAAACAACCTGCCTCAAGTGCCCTC
Organism: Trachops cirrhosus; assembly: GCA_028533065.1. Lineage (NCBI taxonomy): Eukaryota > Metazoa > Chordata > Mammalia > Chiroptera > Phyllostomidae > Trachops > Trachops cirrhosus. The sequence continues at coordinate 38,530,237 of CM052546.1, forward strand.
ACTTCAGGGAATGAGGCTGAGAAGCTAGAAATGGTTTATGACTATATGACATTAAGACTCTAGGGTCTTATAGTATGTATTTGGGATAAGTATTAGACAATTTCTTATTTTACTTAAAAAAAGACTACGTATTTGTATGTGGAACCCTTGGCAGACTAGCTTAATGTTAGCAATTCTGTCTCTGAATAGGGAAGGGCAAGGGGAACGTGATGACGTTCATGCTGTCCTTGGACAAGTGTTGATGCGTATTTAGAGTTTCTACACCACTGAATTTAGTTACAAATATGTGACAGTCTTCATTAGGCTGCGATAATGTCCACTGTATCAGCCCAGACCACATTTTCCAAAGATGCATCCTTGGGGGCAGGGAGCACCTCTCCAGGGAGGGCTGGTGGCGTGGGCATGGCCAGTCTGCTCCAGTTCCTGAACTCTAAATACCCTTCAGACAAGAACTAACCAAATTCTCCAGCAAGAGTCTCCCACTGATTGAAACTAAGTTATTTCTTACCACTCTTCACAGGAAAATGAGCAATGGGAAGCTCCTTATCTGCTGTTTGGTTAGGAATAAGTCTTTTTCTTAAATTGATGAAACTTTGAATCAGTACAGCAATGTTTAGTACAGTCAACTGGTAGCTCACGTGTTCTCAAAAGGAGTCATATGACAGATTTTAAACCCCAAATCCATACCAGCTCGAAGTATCAGGGTAAATATTTGGATTATGGCCTGGCAGAGAAAAAAGTGTTTTTGCTTTTCATAGCCTTTTAAGATATTAGGGGAAATCAGTGGTGAGATTACTCTTTGGCATACGTATAGGCATATATACTTGCACATATATACATATATAAATAGTTTTACTATGAACCTACAAAATAATTATATTAGCTCTTTATCCCTAATGGGTGAGTTTCAAGGGAAACTCATGTGGTTTTCAAGGGAGGCTCAAGTGGTTTGTGAAGCTCTCTGGAAGCTAATCTGTGTCCATTGCTTTGGAGACTAACTCTACCAATTTGTAGAAAGTACATTTCAATAGCCTTGGAATCTAGGCAAGTAAAACAGAAAAGCCTTCACTGCTGTAAATAATGGGAAAATTGAGAGAGAAAAAGGGAGAAAGAGAATAAAGTTTCTTCTAAAATGTGTGATGCCTATTACCTGTGCACCCAGAAAACTGAGCTTGTCACTTTAAGCATCAATTTTCTTGTGTGAAGTGTGTTATCCAAGAGCCAAGTTATATTTTGGTCTGGGTTCCCCACATTCAATTATTAGTTTTAGGGTGGCAAGTAAAGAGGCATATTGCTAGCCCTGGGGTTTTGAAGATTGAGATAGCTAAGCCAAGAGTCTAGGGAAGATATGCAACAAAGGATACAGTCTAGCAACTTGATGAGGGTTGTTCATGTAGATGAGTATTTTTTAAATATTTTATTTATTTATTTTTAGAGAAAGGGGAAGGGAGGAAGAAAGAGAGGGAGAGGAACATCAATGTGAGAGAGAAACATTGATTGGTTGCCTCTCACATAATGCCCCAACTGGGACCAAACCAGCAACCGAAGCATATGCTCCAACGGGGAATCAAACTGGCGACTCTTGGCTCTGCAGGATGACACCCAACCCACTGAGCCACACCAGTCAGGTGTTTGTATATTTTTTGAAACTGCTACAAAGACTGGAGGAAAAAAGAGGGGTGGGGAAAGGGTGAGGCTTTGAAAGACAAGAGTATTCTCATCCCAGATCCAACCTTATTAATCCCATGGTTCCTAGAGACATCTTTGCTGACAAAATTAATAATCTTTAGAAGATCAAGATTGTTTTATAGCATTCACCTTCTCAGAGTCTCTAAGTACTTTCCTATGTAATAAAGAGATGCATCCACATCGATAGTCCATTATTCACAGGAGATTGGACTACAATTCAGATTTCAGGGTTTCTAATCAAACTCCTAGTGCTGTATCTCAACTTTTCATCAGTGGTCATAAAATCACTTTTAGACTTTTCAGATCTTTCAGTCTTTTCTGATTCTTTAAAGCTATTTCAGTTCTAAAGTTTTAGAATAAGAAGAAGGGGAAGTAAATATCCTTATATCATTTCACTATTTCTGTTTCATATTTGGGAATTGAAGCAATTAGTGGCTAAATACTTTCCCAAGAAGGTTGTTATAGCACTGAGAATAGAATCTAGGTCTCTCAACCCAGCTGTTGGGAAGAAAAATGAACTAATATGTATGATCTGCCTTGAGCTCATTCAAAGTGAGTTTGTGTAAATCCAACACATCATTAATAATACCCTGTGCATCTTGGTTTCCTCCAAGTAGAGCAGAGCTTCAAAAATATACAATTAAATTTACTTGCACATTTGTAATGTATGAGTTTCAAAAGCATGAGTGTGCAGAGTTAATATAACTAAAAGAATACAGGAACAACTTTGAGACATATCTTTGGGACTGAGGTGCAGGGGCAATATCAGAATTGCTGCTGAGGTTACAAAACAGAGTGTGGTGAACAGGGGGCCCTCTGGGGAACTGCTGAGGAATATTTTGAACGTGGAAACTGCTACTATGGAGACTTTAAATTTGGCACATTGGACATTTCTGAAGAAGTCTCTTTATGATACAAATAGCAATGACGTGAGGACCTCAGAGAACTATGTCAGAGGGATCGAGGCTTACCCCAAAGGGCCCTTGCTTGGCCCTTTAGGAATGTGGGACTGTTGTGCTCCAGTTCAGGCTGGCACAGAGAGAAACAACTGTAGTTAGGGACCCATCTGCACTGCCAAATGGGGGCAGGTTAAATCAATTTTTTTGTATTCTTAAGTCTTTAAAGATTCATTGTGATGTTTTGACTACTTACCCCAAGTCTAAGTTGTTCACTTTGTGGGCCCATGGGTCTATAAATTTAGCTCTGCATGATATTTACATGCACTGAATAAAACTTGCACTGAATTTGATTCTGCTATGCTTAGCATTGTGCCTGTCACACAGTAAGTATTTTACAAAGTATTGTTCATTCTGCACTCTCATGGGTATTTAATATAATCTGGGGTCATACTGTTACATAACACAGGCCAATCAACTAATTATATATAGTTAAGCAATCCTTAATTAATGATTTTGCTCTCCTGCCATGAGTTTAATTACCCAAAACCCATATCTTAAAATTTATGGAAAAGTAAGAAAATTTCCAAGGCAAGAAAGGTGGAAAAGAACTTAGAAAATAAAATGAAAAAAAATATATAGCCAGACACATTGAAATTGACCGTGACCAGAGGGGAGGTAGGATGGGATAATGTGAGGGAAAGGGTGAAGGGTTTTCAGGAACATGTATAAAGGACATATGGACAAAGCCAAAGCAGGGTAGGACCAAGGGTGGGAAGTGGGGATGGCTGCTGTGGGGGGTAGTGGTGGGTGGGGGTAAAATGGAGACAACTGTACTTGAACAACAATAAAAAATGTGGAAAAAAATCTGGCTGATGTTCAGATTCTGTTTAAAATAACAGTGCTTTAGGTGTTCCTTAGTAAACATTTAGGTGTCTACCTGTCAGTGTCTTTAAAAGCAGAGTAAACAGAGGAAATAGATTGAAAAACCAAAGTAGGGGAGAAAATGATTGGTGAACAATATCTTTGTCCCAACTAATCTGCATGTGCATATTTTACTGGGCCCTAATGACTTTCTTTTCTCAGTACAATAAGACCAGTTTGATTCATCAGGAAATCAGCTCATTCAGAGAATTCAGAGAACTGATGAGGAATCTAAATCTGGGTGTGGACATGGAGGCAGGGGACGGATCTTCTACAGCAGGCTCTCAAATAATGTTGTCTATTTCAATGTCTTTTTTTATGATGTTGATGAGATGCTGTAGAAGCTTTACTCTTGTTTATATCAATTAGCTTATGGTGAAATTGGTGTCATTATCCATCATATTGTTTAAAAGTTGCTGCAACTATCAACAACATTAAGTGAGACAACATTAAGTTACAACATTTTGTAACTACTTCTTTTCTGTTTAAAACAAGGAAGAGATAATGCTTTAAAATAGCATTGTATAAAATTAACTTCTCTGCCCTGATCAAGAAGGGAATGAGAGTCAAGGCAACCTGCTGTCTTTTCTGACTCCTTCAGATGCCTTCAGTCTCTCTTTCCTCAGGCCACCCTCCACCCCCCACCCCACACTCCCCCTCACCCGCCAGCCCGGCACTGTAAGCATATTCACTCCAGATGTGTCACCCTGGGATTGTAATTAAGAGACTGCGATACAGCTCTGTATCACTAGACCACTGCACAATGTCTGGAACACAGTAAACTCTGAGTAAATGTTAAATATAAAATAAGTAAAGTCAGCATGAAGGTGAAATTTAAGAGTGATAAGATAACATGCATGCTCAAAGAAGTTCAATGAGATCCAGACTCTGGGTTGGGTCTCATGCCACTGAAAGGGAAAAAGAAGCTTCACAACCATGAATCCTCCATGCTCCATGATGATGCCGACCACCTGCTGGCCAAGTTATGCACAGAGTCGGAATCTGACCCCGAGGAAAACCAAAGCTTACATATGCTTGTCTAGTCTGCTCACTTGATCTTCAGATTCTATTTCTGGTTATAGTGATCCCAAGACACATGAACCAACGTAAAGAATATAGAAGTGAATGTTAAAGAGATATGGGACCTCAGCTTAGCTCTGTCATAGTAACCTTGAATGAAACAGTTTACCTCCCAGATCATTAGCTCCTTCAACTATAAAATAAGAGTATTGGACTAGATGAACTCTTAAGTTCCCTTAGGGAAATTCTAGAATTGCACAGTCCCCCTTCTCTGTAGAGATTCTATTTTCTTACAAAAATATTTTCTTAAAAGTTATTATATAGATTAAATTTGGATTTAGAAAATAGAGCATATAAGGTGATGTTCAAAACTATTTAGAGTCTAAATATACAAAACAAGAGAAGAAAAATGTTAAATTTCTAAGAATGGGGTACCTCATCATAGTCAATTAGGTCATAGAAAGGGTATCCCCACTTGCCTGTCTTCAAAATCTCCTCACCTTTAAATGGAACAAAGAAAGTTTGAGAAGATTCTTGGATAATAAGAAATCCTCTTATTGGGAAGGGGTAAGAATTATTCATTGCACTCAACACAAAGGGAAATGAAAGTCTAGAAAAACATAGATAACTCATTCAAGATCACACTGTAAAGATGAAGTCAGGTCTAGCCCCAGGGAACCTGCCTCTCACTCAGTAATGTCATCTGATGAAGAAACCACCCTGGTTTCCCATAACCACCAAAGCATGGTGTCTTGGCACAGCAGGACTGGGCAGCCCCCTGGCCAACTTGATTTTCATTAAGCCCTGCAGAAATCACACCTGCTGAAAATTTCTGTAATGTTGATTGTGAGAAAAAGCATGCACAAATGACCCACAGGATTCTTTGGAAGATTTCCTATGGTCCGAGGTACTTGCCCTGTTTTTGGGTCAGGCTATCTGATTTTCATTCCTTCCTCTATCACTTTAGGCTTTTGCAAACCAATTTCTTTCTTTAGGATTCAAAAGACTTATTAAATAAACTTATGAAGGATAAAATGATCCAATTCAATATACATGAAATATTTTAGAAGAACCTTTGGTATTTATAGCTACCTTAAAAATTACTCTTACCTACTTTTTAAATGTAAGTGTGTATATTTAAAATGCATATGTATACATTTTAAAATATATATTGAAATGTATATATGGGTGTCTATTAAAATATATATGGATGTTTATTTACATGTATATATGCATGTATATTAAAATGTATACATACATTCTAATAAAAATTCTAATTTTTATTTAGAATTCTAATTCTAAATTCATACACCATTCTAATAAAAATTATAAATGTATAATTACATGCACACACATTCTCAACTAACACAGCTCCATTCTAGGAATAGTCATAAAGAACTTGATTGATTTCTCTTTATCCTTCTCCACATTTCTCTGCTGAAATATTGCCTTAACTTTTAAATGTAAAAGTGAAAGGAAAAGAAAAGTAAACTGAATAGGTTTGCTTCTTTAGGACCATGTTTATTTTTCTATTTTCCCCTCATTTTTTTAAGAATGGGCTTGTGTTGGGGTATCTATATTGTTAAGGGAAGAGAGATGATATGTTTCCCAAGATTTTTATGCAACAGATTTCTTTATATTAAAACCTATGTTTTATGTAAAATGCTGGACACGGTACTATATAAATCTCTTCTCATTCTCTTATAGCTTGGCCAGTCATCTTTTAAAACTGCCAAGACTTTTTGGCAAACAGTTACTCCAGTGTTTCCAGGAGCATACTCAATACATAGGAATATAGAAAATGTTTATTTTTCATCATATTTTCCTGCCTTAAAACCAAAATTAAGTTCTTTAGATGCAGAAAAGTCTTTACTTGTAAAGATTTCAGGATCCCCATGCCATTTTAGAAACATGAAAAGGAGGCTCTGCAGGCAGCCTTCCTCCTTCCCCAGCCAAGGTTATGGCCAGTCAAGGTCACTGGGGACTCATTGCCTGAAGGCTCCACCAGGCTTCTGCAATGCCCACCTTGTGACTGTGGTTCTGACTGTAGGTCGGGGTGGGATTCAGGTTATGGAAAGAAGCAGAGAAAGAGGATACTGGACAGGCTTAAAGCAAAAACTCCAAAAACACTTTTTCCATTGTCTTTTCCTTTTCCTCTGCCCATAGATTTAGCTCTACTTACTCTAATAACTGAGTTCATAAAAGACTAATAGAATTTCTATTTCTTTCAGTTCTCTTTTTTAGAATCTACAGCTTTTCCTATAAATGAAAAGAAAAGATTGATTTATTTACAACACAATCACGATCTGATTCTTCACTTTAAGCAATAAAGACGCCTAGTAAATGGATTGTGTTATTTAAAATTGAAAGCTTATGTGAACAAACCACCACTCAGAAACAAGCTTAACAAAAGTACAGAAAGAAAACGAAACCCTTGCGACTAAACAAGGTTAAAATGATGTGCAATGCTGAGTGTACACTTTAGTAGAGGGATTGTTAACATTACGACAGATATCTATTGCCAACATACAAATTAAATACACTCAAAACCACAAAAGGACAGTGGTGCTGCCCTGATGTTTAATCACAGGGTTTCTGTTTGTTTGTTTCTAGCAAAATATATTTTTCCCATGAATTTGCAAGCTTAGTTTTAATTAAATGTCATTTTACTTTTTACTAGCCACTTTATCTTTTTTTTTCATTTCCTTATTTCTCTGCACAATTTGAATTAAAGACAGTGATTTGGAAGTATTATGGGTAAAAGTGGTTAGAAAGGAATGCTAAGAATTGAGTCATCTTTTTGAAATTACGTTTATTTCTGTACAGCATAAAGAACAGGGAAAATTTGTCCTAATACTTGCTGTATCTGTCCTAACTCATTCCTTTCATAGGTCCTCAGCAGAGGAATTATGTAGCAATACAACTGGTATTTTGGTTAAATAAGAAAGTCTCTGGAGTACACTTTCAGGAGCAGCACCCCTGTTGTAGAGGATCCCAGATTGCACCTTGTAAGAGGAAATACTATTTCCTTAGACGACATCAGCTCTTTGTTGAAACTGGCAACAGCACTCCAGTTGCAGGTAAGAGAGTGCATCCTGCCTCTGGATAAGCAGCTCAGGGCACACTCTCAGCTTAGCATCCAATAGAAAGTTCTCTCCTAGGCCCCAGCCAGATCCAGACAGAGCACAACACAGTCACTACAAAATGAAACTACCACTTAAAAAAGTGCAGAATTGAGCACCATTCATTCACTCATTCATTCAAAGAGTTTTTTATAAGGTGGCTCTTAGGAACTGTGCTTTGCCCAAGCACAGTGTTAAGTAGAAAGAAAAACAGGGTTATATCCTGTTCCTACTCCTATTATTCCCAGTTCTTACTACTCCATGCATTTTCCTTGATATCAAGTGGTTAATCAAAAACACTCAACCAAAAACACTTTTGAGGGTACATGTATTTATTCCATCTTCTACCCTCTTACCTTCATGTAGAATATCATTTGTCCAGGTTTGCATGATAAACATTATTAATTAGTGTGAAGTTTCAACAATGTCCTTCTTTCAAAGCTTGGTGCTCAGACCACAAACAAGCTAGATCTACTGCCAAAAGGAAGAAAGATCTCCTACATTTAAAAGGCAGGGATGCTTTCTGGATTTTTTCACTAATGTGACTCATCCTGACAATACTTGCTTTATTTTTTAGTCAGAAAGAATGTAGATCTTCTTCATGTGTGGAATCTAATGAACAAAATAAACTGATGAACAAAATAAAACTAGAGGCATAGGCACATGGAACAGACTGACAGATCTCAGAGGAGAGGAGTATCAGAGCGACTGGAAGAGTTTAACCAAAGAACATATATGCAGAGTTCATGGGCACAGACAACAATGTGGTGAAGGTGGGGGCAGGGGTTTGGTGGAGTGGGACAAAGGGAGGGGAATGGAGGATATCTATAATAATGTCAGCAATAAAAAAATTTAAAAATTAAAAAAAGAAAAAAGAGAAACCGAGAGTTGTGGATGCCTAAGACAGTCAGTCATTCCAACAGAGACTAAAATTTCAAAAAAGAATTGATCAGCTCTCTTGTCTGGCTCTCCTAAATGATCTCCTCAATGATGTGTTGCAAACAATTTCCCCATAGTAATAGCACATTTCTGACCACAGTATTCTTCACAAATAAATAAACAAATGCTATTTTTTTTACATTGGGGATACCTCAAAAGCATCTTGCTTTAATTGGTAGGCTAAAAATTATAGAAAAATGTGTATCTTCCCTTCTAGTTCTTTGGTGAAGATGTATTGGTAAATGGTACATTATTCACATTTATAACTGGGGAAGGCCTGGTTATCATACACAACCCAGATCTAGGTGACTTGCAGAGTACCGTTGTGTTGAAAGAGAAAAGAGCCTGAAGGTAGAAGCATCTGAGTTAACAGCAGCAAAGGGGCAACACGATGGAAGCTTGGGTTTCATATACCTTGTGTCAAGGCATACGGAGAGGTAATGTGCCTTGTACAAATTAACCCACAGAATTTTCTAAACTGAACCCATATGGAACACACATAAAGATAACATCAGGTCTAATAAAAGATCCTCTCTTTTCACACTAAGCCATGGAGATTGCTTGAGTTACCATAGCCTTGACCTCTCAATTTCCTTTATGCTCTTCAGGTAGGGATTCAGGAACCAGTGATGTCCAGTGATGTCCCCAATGAGCCACATCCAAAATACAGGCATCTGGTGTCATCAAACGCATGCCATGGTGAGGCACAGCACACTTGGAGAGTAGTCTGCTTTGGATCTTCTATGCTACTTCTGAACATTTATGCTGTAGGCAGAGCAAGTACCTTGGGAATACTTGGGTATTTTTCTAAACTACAGAGATTCCAGCTCTCAATTAGGGGGATAATAGAACATTCAATTTTATCAAAGTTTAAAGGTATTGGGGGAGTCATCAAGTGTCGTATAGAAGACCAAATGGGCAAAAGTATGACTGAACCAGTACATGGATAATGGGATCATACAGACTTGGATGTGAGACCCAAATCTGCCACTGAATAACTTTGTGGACTTAGGTGAAGTACTTAACTTTTCTGAACCTCAGTTTCCTAACCTGTAAAATGGGGATAATAGCTTCTATGCATAATTATTTTAAGGTTAAGTGAGGTAAGAAATATAAATTGTTTATCACCATGTCTGATACATAGTAAGCACTCAATAAGTGAGTTCCCTTATTTCTTTTCATGCTTTCCCAGTTTCTATTCAATATCTCTTCTCTGAGCTCATAGAATATTGATTTTTCTGTACTGTTCATCAAGTATATTTAATTTGATAGTTTCAAAAATTATTCTAAATATATGATGTAAGACTATGAACATCAAATAATATTTCCTTTTTGTAAAAGATGCTCTAATATACTGAGAAATGTTAGAAACATGTCTCTATAAGTATAACTTAAACAACAATAAATGGAATAATGTGATATTTAAGCATGAGGATATTCATTATGTGCCAAGCATCATATACAAAGAGGGAGGGATTCAAAGGTACACAGGATGCAATAATTAAACTTCAGGGCCCTTATTTTAGTACAGGGAGAGCCATGTGGACAAATAACCTCGAAGGAAGGTGGAAAGGATAAATTATACACATAAAGTAGTGGTACAAAGGATGAGAAATTACCATATTGGAGGTGTCAGGTAACATATTGCAAAAAGAGGATAGTTAGACTAGGTATCAGAATTTAGATAAAATGAAAAAATTCTTGAAAAATAAAACTGACACAAATAAACCAGAAAATCTAAATAGCCTTACATGAGAGAAATTCAATTGATTATCTAAACCTTCCCACCAAGAAAATTTCAGATCCAAATGGCATTATTGGTGATTCCTATCAAATATTCAATGAATTTAAGAACAAGAAGAAGCAAAATAAAAAGAAGTAAAACAGGACAATACTCAAAAAATACAATGGCAATAAGTATGTATCTATCAAAAGTCAGCTTGAATATAAATGGCTTAAATGCTCAACCAAAAGACAAAAGGTAGCTGAATGGATAAAAACAAGACCCATATATGTGCAATCTCCAAGAGACAACCTCAGACTGAAAGATACACACAGAGTACAAATAAGGGTATAGAAAATGATATTGCATGTAAACAGAAAGGAAAAAGCTGGGGTAGCAACACTTATATGTAACAAAATAGACTTTAAAACCAAAGCTATAGTAAGCAGCAAACAAGGACACTACATAATGATAAAAGGAACAATCCAACAAGAGGCTATAACCCTAGTAAACATTTACACACCAACATAGGAACACCTAAATATGTAAAGCAAATCTTGATGGACATAAAGGAGAAAGTGACAGATATACAGTCATAGGAAAGGATTTTAACATCCGATTGACTACAATGGAGAGATCTCCCAGACAGAAAATCAACTAGGAGACAATAGCCTTAAACAACCCACTAGATCAAATGGATTTAGCTGTTATCTTCAGAGCATTTCACCCCAAAGCAACAGAATATGTATACTTTTCAATTGCACATGGAACATTTTCTAGGATAGAGCACATGTTAGGACACAAAACAAATCTCAATAAATTTAGTAAGATGGAAATCATATCAAGCATCTTCTCTGACCACAATGCTATAAAACTAGAAATCAATCACAAGAACACTGAAAAACAAGCAAAGACATGGAAGCTAAATAACATGTTATTAAACAATAAATGGGTCAACAATGAGATCAAGGAAGAAATCAAAAGATACCTTGAATCAAATGAAAATGAGAACACAACAACCCAATATCTGTGGGACACAGAGAAAGCGGTCTGAAGGGTGAAATTCATAGCATTACAGGCATATCTCAAGAAAGAAGAAAAAGCACAAAAAAGCTATCCAACATTATACTTAAAGGAACTTGAAAAAGAACAATAAAGAAAGCGGAAAGTAAATAGAAGAAAATAATAAAGACCAGAGCAGAAATAAACAAAATAGAGTCTACAAAATGATATAAAAGATAAATGAATCCAAGACCTTATTCACTGAAAAGATAAATAAGATTCACAAGCCTTTAACAAGACTCATCAAGAAAAAGAGAGGACCCAAATAAATAAAATTAGAAATGAAAGAGGAGAGATAACAACTGACACCACAGAAATAGAAAGGATTATAAGACAATATTATATACCAACAAACTTGACAACTTGGATGAATTGGATAAATTTCTAGAAACATACAATTTTCCAAAATAAAATCAGGAAGAATCAGAGACTGGGAATAGATGGATTATACCTAGTGAAATTGAAGCAGTAATTAAAAAAAAAAAAAAACTCCCAACAAACAAAAGCCCTGGGCCAGATGGCTTCACAGGTGAACTTTATAAAACATTGTGAGAGAACTAATACCTCTCCTTCTCAAACTATTGCTGGCCAAAAAGTTTGTTTTTTTTTTTTCTGCAAGATGGCTCTAGTAGTGCTTAGTTGTCTTCAATTTCATTTGAAACAATTGTGTTAGATTGTATTGAGACAGCTGTCAATCAGCATGCATTTTTTAAAAAAACTTATCAAAATTGGTGAATTTGTGTATAGCCATTTTAATATTTTTTAATTTTATTTATTTATTTTAGAGAGTGGAAGGGAAGGAGAAAGAGAGGAAAAGAAACATCAATGTGTGGTTGCCTCTCATGTGCACCCCACTGGGGACCTGGCCTGCAACCCAGGCATGTGCTCTAGACTGGGAATCAAACTGGTGACCCTTTGACTTGCAGGCTGACACTCAATCCACTGAGCAACACCAGCTAGGGCCCATTTTAATACTGAAGGTGGAAGAAAATACACATTTTTGGCATATTACACTTTTTAGTTCAGGAAAGGTAAAAACGCAACAGAAATTCAAAAAAAGGTTTCTGCAGTGTATGGTGAAGGTACAATGACTGATTGAATGTGTCAAAAGTGGTTTGCAAAGATTTGTACTAAAGATTTCTTGCTGGACGATGCTCCACAGTTGGGTAGACCAATTGAGGTTGATAGCGATCAAATTGAGACATTAATTGAGAAAAATCAATGTTATCCATGCAGGAGATAGCTGACATACTCAAAATATCCAAATCAATAAAGTTACTGGTGAAAATGAAAAATGTGTCTTTTAGCCCTGGCTGGTGTGGCTCAGTGGATTGAGTGCTGGCCTATGAACCAAAGGGTCACTGATTTGATATCAGTCAGGGCACATGTTCCCTGTACCCTGCAAGCCAGGTCCCCAGTTAGGGGTGCACGAGAGGCAACCACCCATTGATGTTTCTCTCCCTCTATTTCTCCCTCCCTTCCCCTCTCTCTATAAATAAATGAGTAAAATCTTTTTTAAAAAAGAACAGAAAAATATGTATTTTATTTTACAGAAAAAAAACTATACAGACTTTTTGGCCAACCCAATATTTCAAAAAATTCAAGAGAAGTGAAGACTCCCAAGCTCATTTTACAAAGCCAGCATTATCCTAATTCCAAAACTAGATAAAGACATAACAAAGAAAGAAAATTATAGGCCAATATCCATGATGAACATAGATGCTAAAATCCTCAAAAATATATTAGGAAACTGAGTATAGCAATACATCAAAATATCATGTGCCATGATGAAATGGGATTAATTCTAGGGATACAAAGTTGGTGCAACATTTGCAAATCAATAAATGTGATTCACCACATAAACAAAATGAAAAATAAAAAGCACATGATCATACCAATAGATGCAGAAAAACCATTTGATGAAATCCAGCACCCATTTATGATAAAAAACTCTCAGCAAAGTGGGAATAGAGGGACCATACCTAAACATAATAAAGACCATTTATGATGAACACACTGCCAAAATCATACTCAATGGGCAAGAACTATAGGCGTTTCCCTGAAGATCGGGAACAAGACAGGGAAGTCTACTTTCACCACTCTTATTCAACATAGTATTGGAATTCTTAGCCATAGCAGTTAGACAAGAAGAAGAAATAAAATGCATCCAAATTTTTGAAAAGAAGATGTAAAACTGTCTTTATGTGCAGGTGACATGATACTATACATAGAGAACCCCAAAGATTCCAACAGGAAACCACTATAATAGTTTCTTACATGGCACATAAGAATAAATTCAAAATGTATTAATGACTTAAATGAATTTACCAAAGTAGCAGGATTTCTGAATAAAATTAATAATCAGAAATCAGGTGCATTTTTATATGCCAATAATGAACTATCAGAAATGGAAATTTAAAAAACAAAAACATTCATGATTGCTTCAAAAGGAATAAAATACCTAGTAATAAATCTAACCAAGGACATAAAAAAAACCCTGTAGTTGAAAAATTGTAAGACACAAGAAGGAAATTGAAAAAGATACAAATAAGTGCAAGTACATATCATGTTCATGGATAAGAAGAATTAACATCATTAAAATGCCCATGCTGCCCTGGCTGGCGTGGCTCAGTGGACTGAGTGCTGGCCTGTGAACCAAAGGGTCTCCAGTTCAATTCCCAGTCAGGGCACATGCCTGGGTTGTGGGCCAGGTCCCCAGTAGGGGGTGTGTGAGAGGCAACCACACATTGATGTTTCTCTCCCTCTCTTCCTTGCTCCCTTCCCCGCTTTCTAAAAATAAATGAAGTCTTTAAAAAAAACACACACAAAATGTCCATGCTACCCAAAGCAATCTATAGATTCAATACAATTCCTAACAAGACTCCAATGAGTATTTCACAGAACTAGAACAAATATTTCAAAAATTTATGTGGAACCAAGAAAGGCCCTGCATAGCAACAGAAATCCTGAGAAAGAAAAACAAAGTTGGAGGAATCACGCTACCTAATATCAAACTATACGATAAGGCCATCGTAATCAAAATAGCATGGTACTGGCATGAGAACAGTCACATAGATCAATGAAACAGAATAAGGAGCCCAGAAACAAACCCATGCTTTTATAGTTAATTAATATTTGACAGAGTAAGCAAGCACATATAATAGGCTAAATATGGTTTATTCAATAAATGGTGTTGGTGAAATTAGATACATTAAGAAAAATGAAAGTAGACCACTTTCTTACATGACATATAAGAATAAATTCAAAATGTACTGACTTAAATATTAGACCCCAAGTCATAAAAATACTAGAAGAGAACATAGGCAGTAAAATCGCACATATGCTCATAGCAATATTTTATCTGATATATCTCCTCAGGCAAGGTAAACCAAAGGAAAAATAAGCAAATAGGAATCCAACAAACTAAAAAGTTTTTTCACATAGCAAAGAAAATCACCAACAAAATAAAAAGACAACCCACTGAATGGGAGAACATATTCACTGATACATCTGATAAGGGTTAATGTCCAAAATTTATAAAGAACATATAAAACTCAACACCAAAAAAACCAAACAATCCAATTAAAAGATGGGTAATGGACGTGAATAAACACTTCTCCAAAGAGGACATACAGATGGCCAATAGACATATGGAAAGATGCTCAATATCACTAATCATCAGGGAAATGCAAACTGAAACTACAGTGAGATACCATCTCACACCTGTCAGATCAATATCACCAACAAATCAATAAACAAGTACTGGTAACCATGTGGAGAAAGGGGAACCCTAGTGCACTGTTGATGGGAATGCAGATTGACGCAGCCAGTATGGAAAGCAGTATGGAGACACATCAAACAATGAAAAATGGATCTACTTTTTGACCCAGAAATCTCACTTCTGGGAATATATCTGAAGAAACCCAAAACACTAACTTGAAAGAACATAAACACCCCTATGTTCATTGTAGTGATATTTAATTTACCAAGATATGGAAGCAGCTCTAGTGTCCATCAGTGGTTGAATGGATAAAACAACTAAGGGGCATTAACACAATAGAATACTACTTGACCATAAAAAAGAAGAAAATTTTACCCTTTGTGACAACATGAAAGGACCTGGAAAACACTATGCTAAGTGAAATAAGCCAATAAGAGAAAGACAAATATCTTATGATTTCATTCATAGGTGGAGTCTAATGAACAAACTGAACTAACAAGCAAAACAGAAACAGACTCAGAGAGAGCAGGACAACAGCTATGAGTGGTAATCAGGGAGTGGAAAGATCGAGCAAAAAGGAAAAAGGACTCGTGGACATAGACAACAGGGTGGTGATTACAGAGGAGAGGAGGTTATAAAGGGGATAAATAGTAACGGAACAAAATACAATAGAAAAAAAGAAAAAAATATTCAAGTAAGAAATAGCATTGTTCTTACATAATTCTTCCAGAAAATAGAGAAAGTATTCAAACTCTATTTAATCAAAATTGGACAATTAAATACAGACCAATGTAATAAAATTGGCAATTACAGACCAGTATTCTTCATAAACATAGATGCAAAAATTATTTAAAAATTAATAAATCAAATCTAACAACATGAAATAATGCATCATTACCAACTAAGATTTAACCCAAGAAACTAAGCTTGGTTTTATATTTAAAAATCAATGTAATTCAGTTGTCTAACCTCTATGTTATACAACTGAAACAAATATAAAATAATATTGAATTTCAATTGTAATTGAAAAATAAAATAAAAAATCAATGTAATTCACTATATTAATAAAAAATGGAAAAATCATTATTTTGATAGATGTAGAAAAATAATTTGATAAAATTCAACACCCAGTATTGATTTAAAAGAAGAAAACTCTAAGCACAGTAGGAATAGAAAGAAAACCTCCCAATCAAATAAAGGACATTCTGTAAAAAACCTATTGTTAACAACATCCTTAATGGTTAACTATAAAATTATTTTCTCCTAAGCCTGGGAAGAAGGCAAAGATGCCTGCTGTTCCAACTTCTAGTCAACATTTCACTTGACATCCTAGCAATTGTAATAAAGGAAAAAAAGCCACAGATAGAAAAAAAATTCCCACTATTTGTAAGCAGTATGTTTGTTTACGTAAAAACATTCTAAGAGAATATATAGCAATCATCAGAACTAATAACTGCATGTAGTAAAATACAATATTAATATATACAAGTCAATTAAATATTTATATATCAGCAGCAAAATATAGAAAAAATTTAAAAATTCATTTATGTGCTCTTACATGCAATAGAGTCCCCTTTGATTTTCTGTATGGTTTCTTTAGCTGTGTAGAAGTTTTTGAGTTTGATGAAGCCCTATTTGTTTGTATTTCCTTTGTTTCCCTTTACCTAGGAGATAGAGCAGCAAACATATTGCTATGCAAGATGTCTGAGATTTTACTGCCTATATTTTCTTCCAGGATTTTTATGATTTCATGACTTACATTTAAGTATTTTATCTACTTTGGGTGTATTCTTGTGTATGGTTTAAGTTGATGGTCTACTTTCATTTTTTTTTTTGTATGTACCCATCCAATTTTCCCAACACCATTTATTGAAGAGAATGATTTCACTCCAACATAGGTTCTTTACCGCTCTGTCAAATATTCACTGACTGACAATATAGCTGTGGGTTGATTTCTGGGCTCTCTGTTCTGTTCCATTGATCTACATGTCTGTTCTTATGCCAGTACCAGGCTGTTTTAATTACAATGACTTTGTAGTATAGTTTGATATCAGGTATTATGATACTTCCTACTTGTTTCTTATTTCTCAAGATTGTTGAGGCTGTTCAGGGTCTTTTTGGAGTTATGTATAAATACTTGAGTATTTAGTTTATATATGTGAAATATGCCACTGGTATTTTAATAGGAATTACATTGAATCAATAGATTGCTTTGGGTAGTACAGATATTTTAATTATGTTAATTCTTCCAATCCATGATCACAGTAAATGCTTCCACTTGTCTTTATCTTCTTGTATTCTTTCTTCAATGTCCTATCTCCTTGTATAAATTTATTCCTAGGTACCTTATTTTTGTTCTTGTACTGTTAAGTAGGATTGTTTTCTTAGTTTTTCATTGTCAGTGTTCTTTATTGGTGAATAAAATTGTGACAGATTCACCAATGATACATATGGGGTTAGTTTTCAAAAGACATAAAGAACTATTACAACTCAACAACAGGAAGATAAATAATCCAATTAAAAAATGGGCAAAGGACCTGAATACACACTTCTCCAAAGAGGCCATACAGATGGCCAATAGACATAGGAAAAAATGCTCAACTTCACCAATTATCAAAGAGATGCAAATTAAGACCATAATGAGATATCACTTGACACCTACCAGAATGGCCATCATTAACAAATCAACAAACAACAAGTGCTGTCAAGGACATGGAGAAAAGGGTACCCTAGTGCACTGCTGGTGGGAATGCAGACTGGTGCAGCCACTGTGGAAAACAGTATGGAGCTTCCTCCAAAGCTAAAAATGGAACTGCTGTTTGATCCAGGTATTCTACTTCTGGGAATGTATCCTAAAAATCTGAAAACACTAATCAGCAAGAATATATGCACCCCTATGTTCATTCATAGCAGCATTATTTTCAATAGCCAAGATCTGGAATCAGCCCAAATGCCCATTGGTTGAATGAATTGATTTAAAAAAGCTGTGGTACTTTTACACAGCTGAATGATACATAGCTGTAAAAAAGAAGAAACTCTTACCTTTTGAGATAACATGGTTAGACCTGGAGATTATTATGCTAAGAGAAATAAACCAGTCAGAGAATGACAAATACCATATAATCTCACTCATATGTGGGATGCAATGAACAAAATAAACTAACAAGCAAAATAAAACCAGAAGCATGGATACATTCAACAGACTGACAGCTATCAGAGGGAAAGGGTTGGGGAGCAGTGGAAGAGATTAGTCTAAGAACATATATGCAAAGCCCAAGGACACAAAAAATATGGTGAAAGCGCAGAAGAAAGGAGGGGGCTGGGTAGAGGTGTGCAAAGTGGGGAAATGGAGGACATCTGTAATAGTGTCAATGATAAAAAAAATCCACTTATAATAGTACCATAGAATTTAAAATTCTTAGAAATAAATTTTCAAAAATATCTTTGCAGTGAGTTAAATTTGACCTTCCAAAAGATACATCTACCTGGAAACTCAGAATGTGAATTTTTTTAGAAAAAGGTCTTTGCAAATAAAATTAAGGTAAAGATCCATCCAGGATTAGGTTAGTTCCTAAATCCAATGGCAGTGTCTTTGTTAGAGAGAGAAAAGGAGAAGACACTGAGCTGTAGAAGGAGGAGACTGCGTGGAGAAAAGCCTGCCCAGGCAAGGCTGAGGATGGCTGGCGGATGCCCAGAGCTAGGCACAGAACAAGCTTTCCCTCAGAAAGTCTGGAGGAACCAACCTGTCAATACCTTCCTTTTAGACTTTTGGCTTCCCACACAGTAAGAATAAATTTCTGTTGTTTTAAACCACCCACTTTGTGATAATTCCTTATAGTAGCCCTACAGACAAATATAATGTGTAAGACCTTTACAGTGAAATGACAAAATATTGCTGAAAGTTAAAGGCCTAAAGAAATGTAGAGATATAACAGGTTTGAAGACTGGAAGCTTCAGGATCATTATGATGTCAATCCCACACAAACTAAGCTATAGAGTCAAAGCAACCTCACAGTCAAAACTTCAGCAAGGTTTGTTTTTGACAGAAATTGATGAGTTAATTCTAACATTTATACAAAAATACAAGGGCTCCAAAATTTTTATAGTAACTTACAAGAATGGAGGTTTTATACTATTTTATTTCAAAATTTACTATAGGGATATAATAATAAATCCAGTGTGGTATTGGAGGATAAGACAGACACACAGATCAGTGGAACAAAATAGAGTCCACAAATAGATCCATACCTATATGGCCAATTGACTTTTTGGCAAAAGTGTTAAGCCACTTCAATGGGGAAAAAGTCATTTCAACAAATGGTGCTATAAAAAGACAGATGTATACAAAAAATAAACATTGACCCTTTTTTCACCATATATAAAATTAAAGCAAACAATAGAGTGAGTGTATAAGCTAAAACTAGAAATCTTCTAGAAAAAAGAAAAAAAATCTTCTAGACAAAACCTCCAAAATTGGGAAGTTAGGCAAAAACAACAAAGATAACACACAAAAACAAAGAACTGTAAGAGAAAAATTGCAAGAAATGGGACTTGATCAAAATGTAAAACATTTGCTCTTTGAAGGACACCATTAAGGAAATGAAAATACACACCACAAATTGAGAGAAAATATTTGTAATACAGATTACATGACAGACTAGTATCTAGTATATATAAAGTTCTCTTACAATCCAATAATAATGACAACCTAATAAAAAGATATAAATTTAAAAAGACATATCATAAAACAAATGGCCAATAAACACAAGAAAAGATGCTCAAAGTTATTAGTCATCAGGAAAATGTGAATTAAAATCACAATGAAATAAGGCTCCCCACCCATTTAGAATGGCTAAATTAAAAACAAAAAACTGGCAATAACAAGTTTTTACAGAATATAGAGAAACTGGAACTCACATGGGTTCTTAGTGAGAATGTAAAGTGATAAATCTCTGTGGACAACTGGTAGTTTCTTACTAAGTTATTATACATTCACCATGTGACCCAACAATTTTATGCCCTCACAAAGATTTGTACATAGATGTTCACAGCGGCTTTATTCACCATAGTGAAAAACTGGAAACAGTCCAAATGTCCATCAACTGATTAGTGAAGAAACAAAGTGTTATATATCCATCAATAGTACTTATCAATAGAAAGGAACAAACTCCTTACACATGCAACATGAGTCTCAAAATCTTTACACTGCATGAAAGAAATCAGACACAAAAGAGCACATACTATATGATTCCATTTGCAAAAAACTATAAAAATTCAAGCTAATCTATAGAGATAAAAAGCAAATCAGTGCTTGCCTAGGGCCAGAGCCAGAGGGAGAGTGAACTGCGAAGTAGCACAATGAAACTAGAAACTACAGGAGGGGACCAAATTGTTCTGTATTTGGATTGTCATGGCTGTTTTATGGATGTAAGCCTATCAGAACTCATCAATGAATGAAGCTGTGTGTAAATATTGCTTGTAAATTATATCTTAATAAATTTGCTGAACATAATGAGTAGAAGGATAACCGGTGGACAAGGGGCAAAGCAGGGCCTGCAGAGAGGAGCACATGAACAAAGGCACGCAAGTGTGAATGTTTTCCCTCTGAAAATAATTTACAAATTCCCTCCAGGCAGCATGTCTGTCTTGTATGATATCAACAGTCCTTTCAGTGTCCAGAAACAAGGAAGGCAATGATCTTTCTGAATTGCATGGAGTCTATTAACCATGTACCCATAGACAGCTGCTTAAAGAGTGCCAGATCTGTTATCAGAAGACAGTGCAAATCACAACCCTTCTTTATGCTTTTGAGACCGTGGGAAATCATTTTACCTCTTAAAGCCTAATCTGCAAAATGAAGATAATAATATGCTCATAATGCAGTTGTTGTAGTGGTTAAAATAGTACATATAAAATGCCTAGTAACATTTAAGTACATGATACATATCCATGGCAAATAGCAGGACTTCAAAGAACTGTTATTTCATTATTCATGTACTCAAATCTCTTATTATCTGATTATATTTTCCTGTGACAGACACATGTATTTGGGGTAGGGCAAAAGTAGGTTTAGAGTGGTGAGTATGTAAAATACAGTTTATTCTTGTATTATTTATTATTGTATTATTACCCATAGAACAAGTGTAAACCTACTTTTTCCCCACTCTTCTTATCATGCTGGTCAATGGAATGTACACAAATTAGAGTTAATTTTCATATTAGGATGGGTAGAACACTATCACCAAGGTAAATTTTTGAGGGACTTGGGGATTGCCCACACAGGGGTGTCCAACCTTTTGGCATCTCTGGGCCACACTGGAAGAAGAGTTGTTTGGGGCTACATATTAAATACACAAACACTAATGAAAACTGATGGGTAAAAAAAAGGTTTAAGGTAAATTTATGATTTTGTGTTGGGCCACATTCATAGCCATCCTGAGCCACAGGTTGGACACCCCTGTATCATCTATGACACTGCTGTTAGTGCAGTCAGTGGAGAGCAGACTGTTGTCTAAACAAAAAATAAGCAAATAAAAGATAAACAAGAGGCAGGAAAATTGGCTCCAGTGTGAAATATTTCAAGGAGAAAGGAAAATCATGGTTGTCTCAAGGGTATATGACTGAAGCCAGGTGGGAGGAGGCCCCCTGCTCACAGGAGGAATGCATGTGGAGGGAAATTGCTAGATTGCTTGTAAGAAGTGACCAGACACACTTAGTAAAGGAAACACATGCATCCCTTCTCCCAGAAACAAAATGGTTAATACAATTAACCTTTCAAGATTGATTTATATGAATATTGGACTAATATGGCAGAGTATGGAAGAACATAGTTGTATTGGTGGAGAAATTCTGTGATTGAAGACTTCAAGTGAACTTTGTCATTTTTCCATGTTTCTCAGTATACTGGGGAAGAACTCCTCATGAGATATAGGGAAATGTAGGTTGTTTTAAAAACATTTTTGTTAATAAGCTTCTTGCGTTTCATTATAATGTCTTTTCATTTGATAGCAAAGTTGAGTAGCTGCAAGTTTGGTCCGCAGAGCCTAGACCGCTTCCTCTGGGCCTTTATGAAGTTTGACACGCCCCTGGCCTAGACAACACAAAGGCAGATCCAGACATCGGAAAACCCGCACTGATGTTATAGCAGGAATAGGCCAGGTGTGCTCACAAGAATAAGAATGGCACTTTGGACTTAAAAGAAAACTAATAATATGAATAGAATGAATAATAATATGAATAATATGAATAAAAAACAAAAATGAACCAAAAAAAAGGCCAAATATATTTTTAGCTCTTGGGTCCTCAAACCACCTCTGCAATCCTACTAGAGCCAAAATCTTTAGGGAGACTGATTAATGTGAAGCTTGTGAAGAATTGAAAGTACTTAATCAGCTCAGCCAAAAATGTCTCGCCAAATTTTCCTTTCTTCAGCATAAGATACACTGAATAAACTGCCCTTTCTTCTCACAAAGCAGAACCTGAATCTCAGCTTGGTGAATAGTTAATTGTCAAACTGTGCTCAATGCCAGATTTTCGTCAAATATGAGATTCACTCATTTAAAGGGGTTGATAATATGGTGTAGTGCAAAAAGCTGTGGCTTCGGAAGAAACAGACTGGTTAGCATCAGATCTTGGCTCTACTTTTATAAATAATTGTGTGGTGTTGAACACACTACTTAACCTCTCAAACCTTCACCTGTAAAATGGAAATAATAATTCCTCAATTATGGTGTTTTGGGAAGGATTACATGTGGAATGCAAACAAAATAGCTACTCAATAAATGTTATGACTCCCCTTCTCTGTCAGCATTCTAGGGGCAATCATACTAATTAAATGGTTATTCTGTTAACATCCCAGAGGCATAACTGCTCCCAAAGTCTCTTTAAGCTGTTTATTTTAGGGAAGAGATTAACTTCTAGATTTGGCTTTAATTTGAATTTTTACCTAGATATATGATTTTTGTCTCTTCCTAGAGAAGTATATATGTTTTGAAATACCTACTATGTTTTCCTAACTATTCTATATTGAATATGTGAACATTTGCAAAATTAATTTAAAAGTTATTTTTGTTGAATAAAAGCTTTCTAGAAGGTTTTTTCTTCTTATGGTGTTATTGGGATTCTTTTTAGAATCAAATTCTTTAATCTTTCCTGAAACCATTTCATTAAGTTAAAGAAAAGGCTTTTGAAATACTGTAACCATATTCATAATTTAATGGAAGAAATTGTGCAATGAAATGGAAACTTAGTTTCAACATGCTGCTTAAATAGAAACAACTATGAGGCAATCTGTGTATTTCTGCTCTTGTCTCATTGAGGGGCAGGATTCATCTTTGGACTTCTGTCTATGATTAATTCCTGAGGCCCCAAAGTCACCTGTGTCAGCAAACAGCATATAACTAAGTTCGAAGGAAATCTTCCATTCCTAAGACTGATTTTCATTTTCACCTTTGCTTGCTCACATATCCCCATTTATCACCTGACCTTTAGAATTTGGAACCACATCTATTTGCTTAGATTCAGTCCTCTCTTCTAAATTGCTCCTCTGTACTTGAACCTTAGTCTGCTGCCACCAAACCTCTCTGCTTAATTGAACTTCTGTCTCGTTCCTTTCAGACAGCCCCAGTTTGTTGCTATGCACATCCTAGCTCTGTGGTGGCGGTTAGACAGACACGAACAGAGCAAGATGATCAGGTACGGAGCTCACCAGCAGGTAAAGCCTCAGGTGTCTAGCAATGAGAAAAACTGGGAAAACAAGAACCTCACCTCCAAGACGACCTTTCCTCCCCTAGCATATTGCTGGTCATGAGGTTCAGACCGTCCCTGGACCTTTCTTCTCCTGGCATGTCACTAGTCATGCAGTACATCCCCTTGGAGGAGGAACAAGGGGCCCAAGACTGGCCCCATGAGGCTCCCATCCGGGCCTTTTCATGACTCCCTGAACTCTTAGCCCATAGGGGTAACATTGAGGCCTCAGCTGTGCTTAAGCCCCAGGCCCAGAAAAGAAGGAAAACCACAGCTGACCTCAGAACCAGCTGCATTGACTAAGGGCGCCTTACCCTGGAGGTGGCCAATCAGTGGAGACAGTAACTCTGAAAGGACATACCTGAAAAGCTGATGAATAATCTGTTGAGATGTCTCCTTGGACCTCCCCTACAATCTCCACCCTTAAAAGCTCTTAGGATGGGGGGTCACAGTGCAGTATCCCTCTAGGAAGCACGCCTGTACCTGTCCTATCCCCCGGTTCTTCTTCCCAGGTGTGTCACATTGCCTTTCTGTCTCCTAAGCTCCAAAGGCCCACCTTTTGTCTCTGTAGCTTGTTTCCTGAGCCCATTTCTTCTATTGCTCACTTCTTCCAATTCTATAACCCTCTAAATAAACTTTCTCTTATTGTTTGAGTCTTGGCTCTGAATCCTTTCCCAGCCAGAACTCCAGTACTCAGGTCTGACCCCACCAGTCTAACACATGGTGCTGTTTTGCCGCCAATGGCATGGTGCTGGGTCTTTGGTTCCCCCTTGGGTTCTAGTGTAACCATGTATAGAATGGGAATGTGGTGCTCGCAGGCACTCTGAACAGATCTGTGAAAGACAAAAAGGCCCATTGGAGATAAACACCATTCTAATTTGAAAGTAGAACAGACTCTCTTATTGATGGTGTTACTAAAGGTAATCTGAATGGTATCTTTGATCAAACTCTTTCTATATCAGTTTTTAAAAGCCAATCTAGAAATTATGACAAATTTTAAATCTCAAAATATTTTTCCTTTTTATAGTAGTAGCCTGGAGAAAGAAGAGTATGAGCACATGCACATTCTTAGAAGAACCTAACAATATCACAGGAAGAAAAGAACGCTACATATCACCTGACACATGAAAAGCCCACCTCAGTACCGACAGGGACTCACAAATAACCCTCAAGAAGTTTAAAATAAACCCTGACTCTCTGAGCCAGCCCTGGTACTTCTTACTCTTCTAGTATTAAAAGAGTTGTGAATTTTCAAAGTGACTCAATTTTCTACCTCTGCCCAAAGGCCATGTGTGTGGCTCTGCCTCTGTTGTGTGTGCCCCTCAGAGCACTGTTCCATGGTTCAGGGGCTGCCACTCTTCGGAAGCACTGAAAACAACAGTATTTACATTGGTGGAATAGAAGAAACACTTTAAGAAAATGACCATGAGTGAAATTTAAAAAGTATTTTATATGTATGTGTATACTTGGGAGAAGGCAGCCAAAATGGTAGTAAAATATTTATCTTTATTTTTAGAGTGTCATATTATACTACATTTATATTTCATCAGGTTGTTTATAGGATAGTCTGTATTTGCTCTCTATCCCTGAAACATATAATAACTTTTGACCTAATAATCTGCACTGTAAATAGAACAATAAATCCTTCCCTCTTCCCCAAGATCAGTATTTCTTCAATCCTAACTTCCTAGAGCCCACCCTAGAGTGCAGAAATAAGTGCATCACATACTTTTGAACACCCAGAGTCGTAAGCTGAATGTCTCCCGAACAGCTGAAAGCCTTTCTTTCAGAGTCCCACTCAGAACTATATAATGACTCATTTCATCTATAATTTATGACAATCTTGGTTAAGTTGGTTAACCGAGCCTGAATATATTTTGAAGTAACAAACTACAAGTGAAGTGAGAGAGGAACTAAGAGGCAGGCACAAGAATACTGGGGAAATCAACAGCCAACAGCTGACTACAGAAATAAGTGAAAAGCTTTGGAAAGAATGGACATTTTGATGATGTTAATTCTTCCAATCTATGAACATGGTACATGCTTCCATTTGTTTGTGTCTTCCTTAATTTATTTCTTCAGTGTTTTGTAGTTTTCTGAATACAGGTTTTTACCTCCTTGGTTAGGTTTATTCCTAAGTACTTTATTTTTCTCGTTGCTAGATCAAATGGGATTTATTTCCTGATTTCTGTTACTGATATTTCATTGTTGGTGTACAAAAATGCCTTTGGTTTCTGAATATTGACTTTGTATCCTATTGTTTTGCCAAATTCATTTATTAGGTCAAATATTTTTTGGTGGAGTCTACAGATTTTCTATGTATACTATCATGTCATCTGCAAACAATGACATGATGGAATACTACATGGCAGAAAGAAAGAAGGAAATCCTACCCTTTGAGACAACATGGATGGAACTGGAAGCATTATGCTAAGTGAAATAAGCCAGGTGGTGAAAGACAAATACCATATGATCTCACCTATAAGTGGAACCTAATCAACAAAACAAACAAGCAAGAAAAATATAACCAGAGACATTGAAATAAAGAACAAACCGATAGTAACCAGACAGGAGGTGGAAGGGGATAATGGGGGGAAGAGGGAAGAGGGTTTTCAGGAACATGTATAAAGGACACATGGACAAAACCAAAGGGGGTGGGATCAAGGGTGGGAAGTGGGGATGGCTGGGGTGGGGGTGAATGGTGGGGGTAAGATGGAGACAACTCTACTTGAACAACAATAAAAAAAATTAAAAAAGAGTGAGAAGCAAAAAGCAAAGAGACACTTTGAGAGCACAGAGTTAAATAATGGTAGTTCCTATGTGATAACCCTTAGCTATCAAGTGGGCTGGTACAGGAAACAGCTGAAAGAAGCTGAAATGGTAGAAGTAGTTGTGATAACTGGATAGGTAAGTTTTTGTTCTTATAAAAATTTGTTTACATGGGAGGTTTTGTTCCTGATAAAATGCAATAGCTGAGGCGGTACTGATATAATTGATGAGGGGCTCATTCAACACTTTTGTTAGGCCATTTTACATTATTTTCTCTCTTGCTCTTGCATGTCGATCTTACACATTCAGAGAGGACAAACCCATGTGGTGTTTACTCAGTTCACGCATGCTTACCATGAGCACAGTCAGTCAGGTGCTTGATGAATATCTGGTGATGATGATGATGGTGATCAAGAGTTTAATAACAAAGTCTTTTCTAAAGGCTGATTAATGGGCCTTCAAGTTAGTATCTTTTCATACTCTCTTTGTACTCATTTGTGTGTGGGTAGATAGAGTGACCATAAATTAAGCACTTATTGAAATAATAAAGTAGAATGTTCTACTTTTTATAAGTAGGTAGATAGCTTTGTCAGAATATTTCTGATGGTTAAAGAATGGGATATCCACCATTTTACTCCTATGGCTCATTTTATGATTTGGACATAATTTATCTTAGCCAAATTTGATTTTCAAAATTTTTATAACCACATTCACCATTTGCAACATTTTAAATAGATCTGCAAAACTAAGAAATCCTTGGTTCAGTCAGAAATATTTCTTTTACAATAATCCATCTATGTGCCAGGAAACTGTTAGCATAGGTAACTAAATATTAATAAGGAAAGGGAGCAAAGAGAATCAGACATCATTAAGCATAATCAACTAGGACAGCAGTCCCTAAGAGGTGGAGCTCAGGTGAGATTTGCCAGGAGCTGGGTTCCTAATAGACCATAAATGGGAGGATACCAGTGGTTGGGGACCCCTGAACTAGAGAACATAGGCTTGCCTCCCTAGGAAGGTACAGCTTCACACACTCTCAAGGGAACCACCAGTCTATTCCCCACAGATTACTGGGGGAAGAGATGGAACAATAAAGGGCGAAGTAAGCACATGCACAAGAGGAGCAAAAACGGTGAACATAGAGGTCTGTCAGTCTAGCTTGGGAAAGGATCAAACTGGATAAGAGACAGAACCCCAGGTGATCTAGGGAATGGATTGTTTAGAAGGTGGACCCAGTGTAAGCCTGCGAAATCTTGGGAAGTTGATTGGTTGTTTTGAAAATTGCCTGTTCCATCCCAAGCCTGAGATATTATAATCCTGGCTAACAAAGACCTTCTCTCTCTCTTGCTATGTAATGTGCACTCACCCATTTGTTTCCATGTTTTCTTCTCTTAGCAACCATATGGCCTTGGCAGCCATAGGGACCCCAAAGGTGAGCCCCAGTTGAGGTGCAGCCTGGAAAACAAGCTAAGCTAGCTGGATGGTGAGAAAAGCTGGCCTGGACCAGCCTTGCCATAGTACAAAATGCCTGGATACTGGTCCTATTTCTGGGCCTGATGAAGGCAAGATTAGACTTTTGACATGGCAGGATGGACAGAGATAGGACATTGGGAGCACAGGCAAATCCTATGATTTTGCATCTGGAGCCACAAATAAATCTTATCACAAGACCCCATTCTCCCTTGTGGATCCCCTGGAATGCTTTATTCATGACACCTTAGAATCCCAATTCCACTGGCAATAAAACCAAGGGGTACTGACAGCTACTGAGGTCCTACTGCCTTGTCATGAAAGAGGCCATTTACATTTCCACTTGAATACAGCGTTCCTCAGAAATCCCTCTCTGTGCTAACTTAGGTGATGATTCTTCAGTCTTAGGCTCCCATTAAAAGTAACTCTAGTGCTCTGGTTGGTATAGTTCAGTGGGTTGAGCATGGGCCTGCTAACCAAGGGGTTGCTGGTTTGAATCCCAGTCAGGGCACATTCCTGGGTTGCAGACTGGGCCCTC
The DNA here is from genome assembly GCA_028533065.1 of Trachops cirrhosus. Taxonomy (NCBI): domain Eukaryota; kingdom Metazoa; phylum Chordata; class Mammalia; order Chiroptera; family Phyllostomidae; genus Trachops; species Trachops cirrhosus. The sequence goes on from CM052546.1 coordinate 38,558,855, forward strand.
AGTGGTGGGTGCAGAGGAGGCAGCCACACATTGGTGTTTCTCTCCCTCTCTTTCTCCTTCCCTTTCTCTCTCTCTAAAAATAAATAAGTAAAATCTTTAAAAAAAAAAAAGAAAGAGTAACTCTAGTCTTTATCACCATTAAATCAAACACAAAAACAATAAAACCAATCTTACTCCTGATAGGATTTCCTTTACCAGTTCTTCTGCTGCTGCCCATCGAGTCACCATTCTTCCTGATTTAACCTGTGGGAGTTTGATTTGATTTGCCCAAACTTCTCCCTACCCAAATCCAATTTTAGTTACACAGTTCTACTGCTCTTCTGTGGAATATGTGTCTTTTAGCTGTTATTTCCTCTCTACCTTTTATGATTGTCTTTGGGTAAGTTCTTTGCCTCTGCAACCGCTGGATAACTCCAGCAGCTTTGCCACTAGCTTCCCCTTCTCCAGGTTTTTCCCCCTCCAGTTCATCTGGAGTGACATTAACAGAATACTATGCTTTAAATTCTGCTTTTATTTGTAATCCTACAGCCAAAAATCTTTACTGGTAACTTATGACATACCATTTTATATCCATATGACCATGATGCAAGAAAGCTCCACAACCAGTAAGATGGGACAGAATTGCTGTCATTAGCAACAAGGATTATTCCTGGCTTCAGGACATGACCTAACGTGACCCATCTTCTCTGAAGTGTAGCCTGATTGGAAACTGCTCTCCAACATGCCACCTCATGGTGGCATTGGCTGGGTCAGGCTTGCATTGTCCATGGGCATGTCCTGCTCCTCCCTCACCACATATCCTTTCTACAGGGAGACACAGAGGCTGAAAGCACAGCACAGGTAGGGCTTTCTACATTGTGAAATGACCAGACACAAATGATTTGCCCAAGAGCTCTATTCTTGACCTTATCTGGTTTATTTTATTAAAGTTTGGAAGAAAACAGATTATATTCTTATCAAATATGCAGATATTAAAAGCTATGCCAGACAAAACCAAAGTTCAAATAGAACTCTATCAAAATATGACAGAAATAAGAAAGTTCTGAATGTTAAGTTCAAAACTGCAACCTAACTGGGTAGGGAAAAACTTTTGTAATGATTTAGTAATTAGTTTTTTAAATATTTTATTTATTTATTTTTAGACAGAGGGGAAGGGAGGGAGAAAGGGAAACATCAGTGTGTGGTTGCCTCTTGTGCTCCCCCTACTGGGGACCTGGCCCACAACCCAGGCATGTGCCCTGACTAGGAATTGAATCAGCAACTCTTTGGTTCACAAGCCGGTTCTCAATCTACTAAGCCACACCAGCCAGGGAAATTTAGTATATATTTAAAAGTATTTCCAGGGGGAAAGATTAGGATGAAGGTGAGGGCACAAGAAACCTGGTGAGGAAGAAATGAATTATTTATAAGGGAAACACAAACCAAGCCAATGGCTTTTCTTCCAAAAAAGCCAAAGCACTCTTAGGCTGAATTAATATAATTATGTTGTTAGAGCAAGGGAGGAACTAGTTGTATGTCAGAATGAGGGAGAAACTGGTTGAATTGATATAATTATGTCATTAGAATAAGGGAGAAACTAGTTGCATGGTTAGAATAAGGGAGAAAATAATCTCTCTAGCTGACTGGACAGATTGAAAATATTTTCAATTCTGGTTACCATATCAATTGATAAATATATGAAGAATTGTGGAGGATCTAGAAATCACACATAGTAGCTCATCTAGCATACATTTTCTCTGTAAGCACGTCACAGTTTTTTGGGGCTTAGAAACACTAGAAAGCACTTCAGCATTATACCTAGAGGCCATTTTAAACAGTAAAATCATCAACAAAAAGGGGGGAAATGAGAAAAGCAGGGTATCAACTAGATCTCAAGACAGACAGAGTATGAGAGCTGTAAGAAGAAGGTAGATCATCGCCTTGTTTGACTTCAGCTGGGAGTGTGTGCATCAGCTGACTGAAATTTCTCATTGCTCCATGCTTGTCTGCAAATGAGCATAAAAGTACAGCCAATATCATTTTGGGTTTAAAATAAATACATTTCAGTAAGTTGGCAAATATGCAAGTATAAGAATTCATAAATAATTAGAAATGATTGTACCTTTAAATACATGCATTGATTGTAAACTTATATGCCCTTGATTTCAGTGAATAAGTATACTGTTTGCAGTTGAAATGATAAATTGAATTTTGAAAAATTACAAACTGAGAATTCTTAAGTTGGCAGACCTGGAAGAAAGAGTGGGACTTCTTTGCTAAGACTTGCCCATTTTAGTATCACAATTATCTTGGAGATGGAGACAGTTCATGGAAACTTGTCTTTGACCTTTCATTCAGTTTTGGCTATTTTAATTCTGTAATTTAGTCTATCTCAGTTTATGATCTTTTTCCCCCACCTTATCTACACTGAGGGTCTTTCAAGAACCCTAGCCTCATAAAATGATATTTATCTCCTTTCCATTTTTTTCATCATAACATATGGTCATAAACCTGAACTTTATCATCAGCTGGAACTGTCTCAACCTCAGGAAATCCCCTCTTAATTATTACATATCCACTCCTCCCTTCTATAGAATCTATTCAATTTCTATTCGTGACATAAAGACTCCAAAATTCCTCTTTATCCCCCAGCCAAATCGCCCTCTTTTAGCTGTATTTAATTATCTCTGCCTAGTCGGCAACACTTGTGAAGCCATTTCAATGATGTTTTCACTAGCTTCACAAGGTCTGTTATCTTTTGACCTTTTACATCTTCTCATTTTCCAAAGTACAGTCTTGAGTAATCACCATTTGTTTCCTTTCCTTCTATTTCTGGCCTGTTCAGTATTTCTGAAAAAGCTTACAACACCATTCCATTTAAATCCAAAATGAATTAATTTACTTAATCAACCTTCAACACATTTTTACTGTTTTTATTCTTATTCATCTGCCATCGAATCCCAGTTACACTGAGGGAATCTGCCAAATATTCCCTCCTTTCTGCCCACAGTGTCAACACTTCAGTTCAGACTGGTACCCAGATCACCTGTCTATGATAATAACTTCTTAACTAGTCTCCTCACATCCTGTCCTGTCCACTTTATAAGGTAATTAATCATTTTAAAGTAGAGAGATAATCAACCAACATGTTCCCCATAGCTACCTGGCAAAACTCCAAACACCTTTACATGTCATTCATATTCCTCCATAAAATGATTTCAGATTGCCTGTGTTAACCTCAAGAATGAATGTACCTGTTAAAAAAAAACTAGTGGTTAATGGGACTCAACATTATCAACAAAGCCTAGCAGTCATTGCTAACGAGGGCCCTCTCATGTATGCTGCATTTCAGGGAAAAGCCACAAACTGAACTACAAGCCTCCTACACTGTGCTTCTGCAGAGTTAACCCTTATCAGAACATTCCTGGATTGAAATTTGACCAATAGGACTGACTTTCCCTATCCAATCAGAGTTGTGAAGGTATATCCTCATTTGCATCTTCACTGACCTATCAAAGTGGTTGTATTCTGGTCAGTCAAGATGGTGTTATTTGGCCTTGATTGGTGTGGCTCAGTGGATTGAGTACCATCCTGTGAACCAAAAGGTTGTTGCTTCGATTCCCAGTCAAGGCACATGCCTAGGCTGTGGGCCAGGTCTCCAGTAGGGGGCGCGTGGGAAGCAACCACACATTGATGTTTCCCTTTCTTTCTCCCTCCCTTCCCCCTCTCTTGTATTTTTTTTTTAATTTTTTTATTTTAGTTTATTCAGTACAGTTTCTATCCTTTATTCCCATTCCAGCCCACCCACCCATTCCTCCCCTCCTCCCTCCCCTTTCCAACCCCCCTAGTTTTGTCCATGTGTCCTCTATATTTGTTCCTGTAAACCCTTCCCTTCTCCCCTGAAATTCCCTCCCCTCTCCCCTCTGGTCACTG